>SJYT01021023.1:0-38588 GCA_006410635.1 Cephalophus harveyi
TTTTCTGGAACTCTCTTGCTTTTTCCATGATCCAGCGGATGTTGGCAATTTGATCTCTGGTTCCTCTGCCTTTTCTAAAGCCAGCTTGAACATCAGGGAGTTCACGGTTCACGTATTGCTGAAGCCTGGCTTGGAGAATTTTGAGCATTACTTTACTAGCATGTGAGATGAGTGCAATTGTGCGGTAGTTGGAGCATTCTTTGGCATTGCCTTTCTTTGGGATTGGAATGAAAACTGACCTTTTCCAGTCCTGTGGCCACTGCTGAGTTTTCCAAATTTGCTGGCATATTGAGTGCCACACTTTCCCAGCATCATCTTTTGGGATTTGAAACAACTCAACTGGAATTCCATCACCTTCACTAGCTTTGTTCGTAGTGATGCTCTCTAAGGCCCACTTGACTTCACGTTCCAAGATGTCTGGCTCTAGATTAGTGATCACATCATCATGATTATCAGGGTCGTGAAGATCTTTTGTACAGTTCTTCCGTGTATTCTTGCTACCTCTTCTTAATATTTTCTGCTTCTGTTAGGTCCAGACCATTTCTGTCCTTTATCGAGCCCAACTTTGCATGAAATGTTCCCTTGGTATCTCTGATTTTCTTGAAGAGATCTCTAGTCTTTCCCATTCTGTTGTTTTCCTCTATTTCTTTGGATTGATTGCTGAAGAAGGCTTTCTTATCTCTTCTTGCTGTTCTAAGGAAAACGACACCAATGAGCATTTCCTTGTTTTGGTCTTTGTGCCGTGATTATGCAGTATGGGTAACATTAGGGAAACCTGGGGAGGGCTGTATGGAAACTTTCTGTACTAGTTGTACAGTTTTTCTCTAAGTCTAAAATGAGTTCCGAAAAAGAAGACTTTTTAGTTTTGCTCTGAAGGGAAGGAGAGGGATGGGTGATGATACCTGGAAAGAATATGAGGCCAAGGAGGATTCACAATTGGCAATAGGGTGAAAATTCTCTATAATATTTTATAAGAGCTTTGTGGAAATTTTTCACTTGGTGTTTCATTACTCTGCCTCTGAGGAAATGCTGTTGTTTTGTTGTGATTCTTCGTGTCCAGATGGGGAAAAGGAGACGTGAACGAGTTAAACATGATCACACAGCAGGAAGGGGGCACAACTAGGATTTGAAGCTGATTTCTTAAGTCATAGCATTCCATATTCTCTCTGAAAATGGAGAGAAATTAGGTATGCTTAAATGTTCCTTAGATGGGGAGACATAGGCAAGTACGAAAAATAAGGAATAGATGGTGGACTCCAGAATATGGATGAAATATAGACTTGGACCTATAGGGATAAAGAATGTATAGAGAATATATGATAAAGAATAAGTAGAACAGTAGGAAATGAATAGGTTCCTGGCTGGATACCACTGAGAAGAAATTTCTCAGTGGTTTTTCATTTCTTTGTAAAATAGGAGGGGGAATTGGAAGTTTGAGACAGTAGAAGGATTTCAGGAGGGCCAGTGTAGAGAAAAGCAGAGAGCTGGAAAAGGCCATACAGTGTGGGTGAGGCGTGCTGAGAAGTCGCTGGTCAGACTGCACACCCGTGTCTCTACCATCTCAGCAGTGGTATAGCTTTCTCTGGTGGGTTCTGTAGTCCAGCTGTGGGTTGCTGAATTTATCCAAGACTGAGTGTTTTGCCGGGTGGGTACCACAAAATAATTGATCAAGGAAGAGAATGATGTTAAAAGAGAGTAAAATGGATAGACTCAAATCTGACTAATGGGAATGGGGTAAAGATAAGGTGGGATTGATAGGGAGGAGTTAGAATCAGTATATTGTTACAATTCATATTTCTCTGATAACTAGTGCCTGGTGAATACTTTTCATGTACTTATTGGCCATTTTTATTTCTCCTGTTGTATATTGTCTGTAACTGTCTTATTCTTCCAATAGGGATTTTTTTTTTTTCCTTTCTAGCTACTTATTTATTTAGTCAATTCACAGTGTTGTGTTAATTTCTGGTGTACAGCTAAGTGATTCACTTATATGAATGGATGAAGACTATATGACACACACCCACATACACATATAAACACAATGGAATATAACTTGGTCATTAAAAAGAATGAAATAATGCCATTTGCAGCAATATGGATGGCCTTAGAGATGATCATACTAGTGAAGTAAGTCAGAAAGAGAAAGACAAATACCATATGATGTCACTTATATGTAGAATCTAGACTATGACCCAAATGAACTTATGAAACAGAAGTTGACTCACAGAGAAAACAAATGGTTACCAAAGGAGAAAGGGGGTGGCAGAGGGATAAATTAGGAGTTTGAGATTAGTAGATACAAGCTACTATATATAAAACAAGGGATTTTTTTCTTTTTACTAATATGTACGAATGATTTGTTTTAAGGATATGACGTATTTATTCAATCAACAGATATGTTTCTCATTCTTTCAGTTTTGTGGTTTACATTTTTACTTTCTTTCTACAAGAATTTATTTGAACCTATAGATTCATGTTGTCCAAAATAGCAACCATTAGCTGTGACTATTAAATTTAAAAATAATCCGAGCTGTAGTTAAATAGAATAAAATGGAATAAAATTAAGTCTTGCAGTCTCCTTAGTTAAATTTGTAGTTTCCTGTACCTATGTGGGTAATGGCTACTGCATTGGACAATGTGACCAGAGGACATTTCCATCAATGCTGAAAATTACATTGATCAGCATTGCTATAGAATTACTTTTTAATTAGAAAAGCAGTCACTGCTTTCTCAATTGATGTCTGCCTTTGGAGTCATATCTAGAAAGATCTTTTCCATCCTTCAACATATTTACATATTTATATATGCTTTTGCATTGTGTGAACTAAAGTCTGACTTGTAGTCTCTTCAAACTTTTGATCACAAATTTCAATAACGTTAAATGAAATTGAAGTGACATCTTTATAATTTAATGGATACTTAAATATTCATAATCTGTTTATTGGCTATCTATTACTTTGATTTGTCTGTTAGAATCAATTTCACCTTGATGCATATTTATCAAGGAGGTAAATACAATGAAGAATAAGACATGATTCATATTTTACCAAGGAGGTAGTAGACATAATAAATATTTATAAAATATGATAGTAATATGAAAAATACAGTGTCGTTTCCAAGGTTTTTAAAGCAGACTATGTGTGTGGGGAGTTGTGAGGAGGTTAGGGTTAAGGTGATGTGATATGTATGTGTGTGAACAGGAACAGGAAGAGTGGGAAAGAGGAGAGAAGGGGGAGTAAGGAGACAAAATGTGATAAAGTGTACAAAACTAAATTGTGAAATAGTTTGTGTGTGACACAAACTAGTGTCACACAAACTAATTTGTAAGCCATGCTAAGATTTGTTCACTCGGAGGATAGATCTTCTGATTGTTCAGTCAAGGCTAAATGATTGGCTGGGTGGACACAGAAGCAGTGAATTTTTTTAGATAACTAGTCTATTTATGATCCAGGTGAGAGCTAAGGAGGGCCAGAATTAAGGCATTCGCAGAGGGCTGGATTAGAGAGATTTCAGCAGGTGGAAAAAAAGGATCTGGTAATAAGTGGATATCAAGGGAAATGCTGATTGAGTGATATTCCAAGGTCTACCTCCTGTAGACTAGAGTAAAGCATGCCTCAGTTCAGTTCAGTCGGTCAGTCGTGCCCGACTCTTTGCAACCCATGGACTGCAGCATGCCAGGCCTCCCTGTCCATCACAACTCCTGGAGTTTACCCAAACTCATGTCCATTGAGTTGGTGATACCATCGAACCATCTCATCCTCTGTCATCCCCTTCTCCTCCTGCCTTCAATCTTTCCCGGCATCAGGGTCTTTTCAAATGAGTCAGCTCTTTGCATCAGGTGGCCAAAGAATTGGAGTTTCAGCTTCAACATCAGTCCTTCCAATGAACATTCAGGACTGATTTCCTTTAGGATGGACTGGTTGGATCTCTTTGCAGTCTAAAGGACTCTCAAGAGTCCTCTCCAACACCACAGTTCAAAAGCATCAATCCTTTGGAGCTCAGCTTTCTTTATAGTCCAACTCTCACATCCAAACATGACTACTAGAAAACCATAGTCTTGACTAGATGGACCTTTGATGGCAAAGTAATGTCTCTGCTTTTTAATATGCTGTCTAGATTGATCATAACTTTCCTTCCAAAGAATAAGCATTTTTTAATTTCATGGCTGCAATCACCATCTGCAGTGATTTTGGAGCCCCCCAAAATAGTCAGTTCACTGTTTCCCCATCTATTTGCCATGAAGTAATGGGACTGGATGCCATGATCTTCACTTTCTGAATGTTGAGTTTTAAGCCAACTTTTTCGCTCTCCTCTTTCACTTTCATCAAGAGGCTCTTTAGTTCTTCTTCAGTTTCTGCCATAAGGGTGGTGTCATCTGCATATCTGAGGTTATTGATGTTTCTCCCAGTAAACTTGATTTCAGCTTGTGCTTCATCCAGCCCAGTGTTTCTCATGATGTACTCTGCATATAAGTTAAATAAGCAGGGTGACAATATACAGCCTTGATGTACTCCTTTTCCTATTTGGAACCAGTCCATTGTTCCATGTCCAGTTCTAACTGTTGCTTCCCGACCTGCATACAGATTTCTCAAGAGGCAGGTTAGGTGGTCTAGTATTCCCATCTCTTTCAGAATTTTCTATGGTTTATTATGATCTACACAGTCAAAGGGTTTAGCGTAGTCAATAAAGTGTGCCTCAGGTTCTGTAAAAAATGAACCGGTCTCCAGACCTGGAGAAGCTGAATAGTAAGCAATATGCCATTCACCTTATCACTGTCATTTCCTTGTCAGAGTTCTCAATAATTTGAGATTATTTCCTTCAGTTTGAGTTTGATTTCCTTAGTTATGATTTAGCTTACAAGAAAGAATATCTTAATGCTGAAAAAAAAATGTACTTGCCTCAGTTCATTATAATGCTGAGGTTAATTCTGATAAGGATTGTGAAAATCCACAACTTTAAAAATGTTAAATGAATAGCTTAGAGCGTCTTCTCTTTTACAGAATTTATTTGAGGTGGACTGAATATGACAAGAAGAGTGGAATTATTAGAGTTGAAAGATTTGACATTTGATATTTTCTGTTGGCACTAATGGCCTAAAAGTTAGTTTAATGACAATAAGCAGAAAGAAATTATCTTTGCATCTTTCAATTATATCTTCTGGATGTTCTTTCTGGGATATATTTAACAGGACAGTTAGTGTTATTCACTCAAGAAGATAATCAAGCCCTAAGTCAATACCACAGAAAACTATGTTTAGATTTAACTGGCTTTAGGACATGCTTATACTAGGGAACTCATGAGGTTAAGGTTGTGGGGGTGGGTGCGTATCTAATTTAGAAGCCAATTTTATTGTTTGACAGCTGAAGATAAGACATTTCTGTTAATATTGCATCGACTAATACATTTTTATTAAGTTGAAAATGTCATTTTTCTTTGAAGTTTCTTTCTTTAGCATCCTTCTTTTATCTAGTTTGAAAAATTTTTTTAAGAATTAAAAAAAAGAAAATCATTGTTGTTATTTCCCAGACAGAGTTAAAGACTATAGTTTACTAGTTGCACTGCCCCTGATTCTGTTTTATCCATAGGCTTGCAAAGATTTTGGGATGCTCTGGGATGTACTGTAGCTTGGGGGAAAAGCTGTGTCAAGAGAAATGAGAGTGAAAAGAACATCTGATGAAATAATATAGAATTAATCTAAGATATTTTCTCTTTATCCTCTTGAAGAGGATACCTTTTACTTACCTTGGTGAAATGAAATCTTTTTCACTGAGGTGAGTTATGGACTCAAAAATGGGAATGCCTAAACAAACCCCCTGCAGCCACTCCCCTCAAATGTTTGATTCTGAAAATCAATTGGTCAAAACTTATGATGGCCAAAGTGGTCAGGATGTATGGAGAGGATGATAAATGATTGGGAAGGACTTTTTGTAAATATGCAACCTACAGGATATTTTCTCAATTTATAGGTAACTGTACATCGATAATCTTCAGTAAATAAACTGAGCCTTACAAATGAATCAGACAAGCAAAAACTCATCATCCCTCAGGTAAATTATTTCTGAGGAAACTGGTAACTATTTTGCAAATATTTAAATGAATGTTTATGGCATTGATTTAGTGAATCCTCATACATATTCCCCATGGTATCATTTTGCTGTAATTTCTTCTACTGTATTAAAATGAATTAAATAGTAAATATTGCACAACCTACTCTGGGTTGTTTGGCTATTAAAATACTACAAATTGTGAAGAAATCTCACCTAAGTTAGTGAAGATTAAGTGTTGGTAGTGGTTTAGTTGCTAAGCCACGTGCAGCTCTTTGTGATCCCATGGATTGTGGCCCGCTCGGCTCTTTTGTCCATTGGATTTCCTAGACAAGAAGACTAGAGTGGGTTACCATTTTCTTCTGCAAGGGATCTTCCCGACCCAGGGATAAAGCCCACATCTCCTGTGTCTCCGGCACTGGCAAGTGTGTTCTTTACTGCTGAGCCACCTGGGAAGCCCAAAGATAAGTGTTAATAGAGACAAAATTTAGTTCTATTCCGAACCCTCTATCTTGACAAAATTAGAGGAGTAATTCAATTACTAACCATTTATTTTTATGAACACCAATTTAAAAAAAAGTAAAATGAAAAAAGGAGCCATAAGTGTATGGAAACAATTGCTGCTTCTGCTGCTAAGTCGCTTTAGTCGTATCCGACTCTGTGCGACCCGGTAGACGGCCCGCCAGGTTCCCCCATCCCTGGGATTCTCCAAGCAAGAATACTGGAGTGGGTTGCCATTTCTTTCTCCAATGCATGAAAGTGAAAAGCGAAAGTGAAGTCACTCAGTCGTGCCCGACTCTTAGCGACTCCATGGACTGCAGCCTACCAGGCTGCTCCATCCATGGGATTTTCCAGCAAGAGTACTAGAGTGGGGTGCCATTGCTGGAAACAATTGAAGTGTGTATAAATCAATCTTGAACTTCTCACCATATTAGATTCCAAGACAAGCAACATGATATTGGATTATATTAAGAATTTTTTAGGGGTCATAATGGCATTGCAGTTATATTTTATGAGCATCCTTACTTTTTATAGGTACATAATAGAATATTAAAAATGAAATTATATGTTGTTTGGGATTTGCTTCAAATAAAATGGAAGGGAGATTGGGGAGTCTATGAGTGGAAAAGACTATCCATGAGTTGATAATTGATGAAACCAGGTGACAAATATATGGAGATTTCTTGTATTCTGTGTTCTGCATATGCTATGTATATAAGATATATATAACCTACTGTATATGCAATTTCTTAACATCACTGTGAGGTAGCAAATGGCAGTCCAGGATTACAATCCAGATTGCAGAACTCAGCAAGTACAAAAAACCATCATCATCATCAATATAGTCTCTGCTTATTGGCCACTTATGTGCCAGACAATAGTACAAATACATTCCAGATTTGTCAGATTTAATCACCACACCACATTCATTGAAGTAAGAAGAATAAGTGATGCTTATTTTTCAGATAAGAAAACTGAGGCTGAGAGATATTAAGTAGCTTTCAATAATACACATATCCTGAATGGCAGAACTAATAGTAGGTAAGTAAGTAAGAACTAATAGTAAGTAAGCTATGATGTCTTTTCACATTATAGGTACACCTGCTAAGGCTAAGTGTGCTGTGGACTGTGTACAAATACATGAAAACAAATGAAGATCATTCAAGTGAAAAATAGCAAAACTATTTTATACAGGTCTTGCTATATCTCCTACTGCCACCATTTGTATTTGTCAGAGATTCAGATAGGCAGGAGAGGAGGCAATCTTTATACTAAACAAACAGAGCCTCTAGGTAATCTCTGATTGGACATTGTTGACATGAACTAGGAGTGGCACATATATTGTGATTGGTTTCAGGAGCATATTTGGCTTTCCTGGGTTGGTCCGGTGTTGGAAGTGAGAACAAAAATAGGAAAAGTGGCTGACACTTTCTCCAGAGGTTGTGATTTGGTTCCTGGGCTGGTTGCTATAGAACCTGTGAGTCTGAGTTCTGTTGTCGTATATGATTGGTTATTGTCCATTTGTATATTCAGTCTCTCACTGGGCATTTCTCTCACTTGAAATGAGGTTGGCCAGTGCATGGGAAGCTAGACATCCAGATCATCGGCACTCAAGAGGGTTTGGTGGTTTCCATAATCATTTCATGCCAAGATCTTTTAGCTTTATGTTGTTATAGCACTATGACTGTCAGCTGAAAGGAGACTTGATTCAATACAGATGTACTTAAGGCTCTAGGAAAAGTGCAACAGACCAGCTCATGATCACTCTGACTAAAACAAGAAAATTAACAGCCCTCATAAGATATTCTGGGACCAAAAACTCCAACTGACCAAATCAGGTTATGAGAACAAATTTTATACAGCATGGGGATCACATTTGAGATCCAAGTAGCTTTTTCTTAAGACAAAGTATATATAGGATGTTCTAAATTGTCTGCTTCATTGATCATGTATAGCAAGAAGTATTAGTAGTGGCACAGAGGCCACCAGGACTAGCAAACACATCTAGAGCAAGGAGATTGTCCATTACTGCTTCTTCCAATGAGTTGAGAGTGATGAATATTTTGTGTCAGTAACAGATAATATTGTAAAAAAACTTCTGCTAGAGTTAATGTTAAGTTTCTAACAGTCTTTTCTACTTAAATGATTCCTACTGTTGGGAGCTCTGCTCTGATTCTTCATATAAACAATGAGTCAGTGATTCTAGGTAAAGTGCCTGAATAATCAAAGTGAAAGTGAAAGTCATTCAGTCGTGTCTGACTCTTTGCAGACTATACATAGACTACACATGGAATTGAGTATACATAGAATTTATGGAATTCTCCAGGCCAGAATACTGGAGTTGGTAGACGTTGCCTTCTCCAGGGGATCTTCCCAACCTAGGGATTAAACCCAAGTCTCCTGCTTTGCAGGCAGATTCTTTACCAGCTGCGCCAACAGGAAAGCCCAAGAATACTGAAGTGGGTAATCTATCCCTTTTCCAGCAGATCTTCCCAACCCAGGAATCAAACCAGGGTCTCCTGCATTGCATGCAGAATCTTTACTAGCTGAGCTGCCAGGGAAGCCTGAGTAATCAAAGGTGACCTCTGTTCCTGGAGCTTGTGTTCAAGTTGGAATTTCAAGACTTGATGATGAATAGAATTAGGATTCCTATGTATAGAAAAGTCTCAGAATGTTATTTCCAAAGTGTATGAGGTGTTAGTTGTAGGCAAACACAACCAGGCTTCCTGGTCACAAAGGATTTAATAACCAGTAGGGACATTTGGAGAGCCATGAGAAATAGAATTATTTGTGACATGAAGTTGGAACCAAGGCCTTATATTAGCTGAGTTACATATTTAAATATCAATTACTCAATTACTATCTTCCAGATAACAAGTAATTGGCCTATTGTTCAGGGAAGGTTATGAAATTCAAATTTAAAATTATCTAGGGTCTGATCAATAGATGGTAATCATTGGTTCTTTTTTTTTTTTTTTTTCTGGAGTAGAGGATCAGTAGCAAAGTCACAGTTTGATTTAAGGATCATTTGTCTATGTAGGTGGACAAGTAGTCATTGAAGTAATTTCTTATGATCTCATTTGAGGGAACAAGGATTGCTCAGAGGTTTTTCTCAGGAGAGTTGGTTATGGATGACCTGCAAGGAGATCAAACCAGTCAGTGCTAAAGGAAAATCAACTCTGGATATTCATTGGAAGGACTGATGCTGAAACTCTAATACTTTGGCCTCCTGATGTGAAGAGCAGACTCACTGGGAAAGACCCTGATGCTGGGAAATATTGAAGGCAAAAGGAGAAAGGGGCAGCAGAGGATGAGATGGTTAGATAGCATCACCGAGTCAATGGATGTGATTTTGAGTAAACTCTGGGAGATAGTGAAGAACAGGGAAGCCAGGCACGCTGCAGTCCATTGGCTTGCAAAGAGTCAGACATGACTTAGTGGCTGAACAACAATATACAGTAGTCAGTAAGATTGAGGCCAGTGGCTATGGTACTGTTTGGGAGACTCTCACAATGGTATTAGAATGACTATGTCCTGATTTAACAATTATAATAAAGAGACAGCAAAAAAGAGAAAATGGCCACTATGAGTAGACGACAACCAGGCATCTTTAGAAAATGAGAAGCATGGTTACAGGCAAGATGGTAAAACAAAACAGGAATTAGACAGAGTTCTTGATCTGATATTTTAGGCAGAAGCTGTCTACCATCTGAGGTCATACCCCTTTTCCGAAGGTTTTAGGTCCACTGCCTACATCTGAAGACCAGTTACTTCTGTAAGAACTCCAAGAATCTTCAGTTTAACCTCCTTTACTGAAGTAGCCTCTTAATTGTGTGGAAGATTGAATTGTGACCCAAGGATTGACTCCCTGGAATTTCAGTGCTGTATTTTTGTTAAGAGTATGTGATAAGGCCCTTTAGAAAAAGGATCAAGAGCTGTTTTCTCTGATATCTGTTCCAGTGGTCTGACTCTCCTGGTTGAAGATCACTAAGATGCTGTAGGAAGGCTACCCTAACTTGTTGGTGATAAGACTGGGTATAACTACATGAATATGTTGCAATATTTTGTCATATCTCTGTCTATCAGGTCTAGTATCAGAGACACTTGAATGAAAGAACCTTCAAATGACCAGTTCCTATGCAGAAAACTGATCTGTTCCTGAGGGAAGGCTAGGGAAAGTAACTTTGACCTCTCAAAGGAGGCTGGCTTATGGGTTTCTGAAAATTTTGTTAAAGATCCCATTGGTTCTTTCAGCCATTCTAGAAGATTGTGGCAGGTATGCCACTGGTTCTTTCAGCCATTCTAGAAGATTGTGACAGGTTTTGAGTAAGGGGATAATGACTTACATATTTCTTTTATAATGGTTCCCACAAAGCATGTGCATTGGTCATGTGATACAAAAGTTGATATGCCCTGTATTAGAAACATGTAATCAAGGAGCTTTTTAGTAACTATGAAGAATGTAGCTTTTCAACAGGGAAATGTTTCAACCCATGCTAAAAAATAAACACATATTAGCTAAAATATATTCATATCTGATGGAGGATGAAAGTGGGATACAGCCATCTGAAGGTGTTAAGAGTCCTTGAGGCTTTAATTCCATGTTCACCTTTATAGCTTTTCCAGGATTGTGTTGTCAACAGGTGACACATGACCGGAAAATAGTTCCGGCTGTCTTTATAAAATTTCCCCCAAATGTTGATGTAAGGTAGTAACCAATTTGTCTACATTATGATGAGCAACTTAATAGAGAAATTGAACTAGTAGTCAACTGAAATTATTTTGTGCCACCCAAATGTACTTATTGAGAGTGCCAGAGATGATCTGAGTTAAAGGTACAACCAGACTTTTCTCATTCTTCCTTCTTATGGACTTAACTTTATCATTTCCTAATGGACTCTGAATCCCTTAAGGATTTATCCTTTCATGTTTAATTAGGATCATGATTTTGATAAGGGCTGCTCATTTGGTAGAATGATCTATTTTAGCATCTCCTTTATTTCTTTTTGCATCAGCCTCACTGTGCAACTGTTTCCTCTCTTTTGCTGTTTTTCATTTGCTAAGTCATATCCAGCTCTTTTTGACCCCATGGCCACGTGTGTGCATGTGTGTGTGTGTGTGTGTGTGTGTGTGTGTGTGTGTGTGTGACTTGCTCAGTTGTGTCCAGCTCTTTGCAACCCCATGGACTGTATAGTCTGCCGGGCTCCTGTGTCCATGAAATTCACCGGGCAAGAATACTGGAGTGGGTTGCCATTTCCTCCTCTAGAGGATCTGCCCGACCCAGTGATTGAAACTGGGTCTCCTGCATTCCAGCAGATTCTTTACTATTGAACCACCAGGGAAGCCCCTGGCCACCTCTCTAGGAAGCATCTAAAAGTTCCTTAACTTGTGGTTCATTTCTGATAAAAGTTCCAACAGAGTTGAGAAACCCCTTTGGATCTAAAGGATTCCGAGTCATGTATTATTCCAAAAGTATACTTGCTGTCTGTATATGTTTCTTCTGCTGTCTTTGGCTGGATGAAAAGCTCTAATAAGCATAGTAACTTCTGCCACCTGAGCTTATTTGAGAATCTGAGGAAAATAGAGGGGGTTTTGGGGAGCCCCTAAGGCATGACTGTCCAGGTATTTTGTTGTCTTCTCCACTTAGAGAACTTTATTTAAAGGAGAACTTAAATTAGTGATCACATGTTCTGCTTGATAACCCCCAGTTTTAATTTTGGGATATAATCCATCAGCACATAACATTAGGTCAGGGTTCTCAATGGGAGTCTTTACTGAATCTGAGTGAGAAAGTTCTTAACTTAGAAAGTCATCATAAGTCATCATAAAGTAATCCCTTCTTCTGGCAGCAGCAGGGTTAGGATTTTGCTATGGTGAAGAAGAATATGAGAAAGAGAGAGCAGTAGAGTGTCCTGAGCAGTTAAGTGAGTAGCTAAGAATGTTGTTCACAGTCAGCAGCAGTGTCTGTACTGTGTGAGGAACCCTGAGATCAAGCAGGGGGCCTGGAACTGATTCAGGAGAAGCATTGACAAGTTTTGCAGTGGTAGCTATTGCCTTGAGACAAGGAAGTTGAACCTTGGCAGTCGGGTCAAGGGTGAGGCTGGGTAAGCAAAGAGTTTTTGATGCTCCCATGAAATTGAGTTAAAACTTCAATCTGTCCAGACATGTACAAATAGATAAAAAAGGGCTTTTTCTAGCAAATGATCCCTAGGGAAAGGAGGCTTTTAAAAAGTTTTCTTTTCTTTTTTTCTTTCTTTCTTCATTTTTTTTAATGGTTTATTTTTATTTTTTTTCCTAGTAGAAAATACATTTCATAAGAACAAAAATGTAAAAGATAAGATTTCAAAATGGACACAACAGAGCAGTTCATTACTGGCAAAACCAAATTTTCTTGTTTTAAGGTTTTATATATATATATATATGCCTCAAAAATAACCTATTTTATTTTATTATTATTTTTTATTTTTTAATTAAGTTTATTTATTTTAATTGGAATTTAATTACTTTACAATATTGTATTGGTTTTGCCATACATCAACATGAATCCGCCATGGGTGTACACGTGTTCCCCATCCTGAACCCCCCTCCCACCTCCCTCCCCATACCCTCCCTCTGGGTCATCCCAGTGCACCAGCCCCAAGCATCTTGTATCCTGCATCAAACCTGAACTGGTAATTCATTTCTTATATGATATTATACATGTTTCAATGCCATTCTCCCAAATCATCCCACCCTCTCCCTCTCCCTCAGAGTCCAAAAGTCCATTCTATACATTTGTGTCTCTTTTGCTGTCTCACATACAGGGTTATTGTTACCATCTTTCTAAATTCCATATATATGCATTAGTATACTGTATTGGTGGTTTTCTTTCTGGCTTACTTCACTCTGTATAATAGGCTCCAGTTTCATCCACCTCATTAGCTTTCTTTAGGTTACAGAAGGTTTGTGCTTGGCTTTTCCAAGGAGAAAATCTCTTTATCTGGGGCTTTAGCCAATTCATGGAGAGGAATTTCAATCCCAGGAGAACTTGGTGTCTATTATCTGAAGCATTAGTTAAATCTAGAAATCCTTTAAATTGTCATGGGGTGGGGGGCTAGGATAAATTTGGATAGTCTTTAGTCTACCAAGAGAGTGTATTCTCCACCCCACCCCCCCCATAGATAACACATGTCCTAAATAATGGACTCTTTTTTGACAAAACTGTAATTTATCTTGTGATATGTTATGTCCTTTTCTGCCAAAGCTTGGAACAAGTAAGAGGAATTCTTTGTATAGGCTTTATTGTCCTCTGAAAAAAGATCATATGTATACTGTATTATAACTAATTCACAAGAGAAGTTTGGCTCTTTTAAGTCTTAATTGAGAATCTGAGGAAAATAGAGGGGATTTTGGGGAGCCCCTAAGGTGCGACTGTCCAGGGATTTTGTTGTCCTCTCCAGGTGAAGGTGTAAAGATATTGACTGTACTGGTCTCCAGGCACTCTGTAAAAAGTAGATCAGAGATCCATCACAGTGCAGCAAGTGGCTTCATTTGAAATCGTTGATAGGATGCTACATGGGTCACATACCACTGGGAAGGAAGATATCATAATTTTGTTGATAGCCCTGGGGTCTTGAACAAATCAGTATCTTCTCTTGTTTGGTTTATTTGCTGGCAGGACAAGTGTTACAAAGCCTAGTTAGTGTAGGAAATGAAAAGGCCTTTAGAGATAAGACTTTTATCTGTAGACTTGATGCCTTCATTTGCTTCTGGCTTTAAGAGATTTGGGGGAAGTTTGGATAACTATTTGGTTGGATCTATCTGAATTTTAATACGTTCTCCTCCAGTGATTTTTTTCCTTATGTCAGTTTTAGCCAGTAGTGTTAGATGGTGGTAGTGGTGGTTTAGTTGCTAAGTCAGGTCCAACTCTTTTGCAACCCCACAGACTGTAGCCCACCAGGCTCCTCTGTCCATGTGATTTCTCAGGCAAGAATACTGGAGTGGGTAGACATTCCCTTCTCCATGGGATCTTCCAGATGCAGGGATTAAACCCAGGTCTCCTGCGTTGCACATGGATTCTTTACCATCTGAGTCATGGGTACCAGGTTGTAATAGACAGGATGCTGCTGCTGCTGCCAAGTCGCTTCAGTCGTGTCCGACTCTGTGCGACCCCATAGACGGCAGCCCACCAGGCTCCCCCATCCCTGGGATTCTCCAGGCAAGAACACTGGAGTGGGTTGCCATTTCCTTCTCCAATGCATGAAAGTGAAAAGTGAAAGTGAAGTTGCTCAGTCGTGTCTGACCCTCGGTGACCCCATGGACTGCAGCCTTCCAGGCTCCTCTGTCCATGGGACTTTCCAGGTAAGAGTATTGGAGTGGGGTGCCATTGCCTTCTCTGAGTAGATAGGATGATAGACCCTCAAAGATGGCCACATCCTAATCTCTGGCACTTGAGAATATGTTCAACTGTATGACAAGGGGAATTAAAATTTCAGGTGGAATTAAGGTTGCTAATCATTAGCCTTGTGATGGGAGGGTAGCCCAGACTATTCATATAGGCCTAATGTAATCACAAGTCCTCATATGCTGAAGAAGAAGATATGAGTTAGAGACTTGAAGATGCCACACTGCTCATTTTGAAGGTGGAGGAAGGGACCATGAGTAAAGGAATTGAGATGGTCTCTAAAAGCTGGAAATTGCAAGGCAATGAATTCATCCCGAGAGCCTCTGGAAGAAATGCAGCTTCACTGATACTTTGATTTTAGTCTTCTGAGACTCATTTTAGATTGATGGCCTCCAGAGCTAGAGATATTTTTAAGCCCTAAGTTTTGGGTAATATTTTATTGAAGCAGTTGTAAATTGAAATAATCCACATATCACATGCCTTTATCAAGTATAATGGAGGAGGCAAAGATATATCTACAGCATTTATAGAGGAGTCCCATGGTACCTCAAGAAGTAGTCCCTCTGGTTTGCATTTAATATTACAATTTCACTTTCAAAGTAAGTCTCCTTATTAAATTTGGAGGGTAGTATCATCACAGGCTTCCCAGGTAGCTTCAGTTCAGTTCAGTTCAGTCGCTCAGTCGTGTCTGACTCTCTGTGACCCATGAATCGCAGCACGCCAGGCCTCCCTGTCCATCACCAACTCCCGGAGTTCACTCAGGCTCACGTCCATGGAGTCAGTGATGCCATCCAGCCATCTCATCTTCGGTCGTCCCCTTTTCCTCCTGCCCCCAATCCCTCCCAGCATCAAAGTCTTTTCCAGTGAGTCGACTCTTCGCATGAGGTGGCCAAAGTACTGGAGTTTCAGCTTTAGTATCATTCCTTCCAAAGAAATCCCAGGGTTGATCTCCTTCAGAATGGACTGATTGGATCTCCTTGCAGTCCAAGGGACTCTCAAGAGTCTTCTCCAACACCACAGTTCAAAAGCATCAATTCTTCGGCGCTCAGCCTTCTTCACAGTCTAACTCTCACATCCATACATGACCACAGGAAAAACCACAGCCTTGACTAGATGGACCTTAATCGGCAAAGTAATATCTCTGCTTTTGAATATGCTATCTAGGTTGGTCATAACTTTTCTTCCAAGGAGTAAGTGTCTTTTAATTTCATGGCTGCAATCACCATCTGCAGTGATTTTGGAGCCCCCCAAAATAAAGTCTGACACTGTTTTCACTGTTTCCCATCTATTTCCCATGGAGTGATGGGACCAGATGGTGGTAAAGAATCCACCTGCCAATGCAGGAGATGCTTGTTTGATCCCTGGGTGGGAAAGATCCCCTGGAGAAGGGAATGGCTACCCACTCCAGTATTCTTGCCTGGGAAATCCCATGGACAGAGGAGCCAGGCAGGCTCACATGGGGTCACAAAAAGAGTCGGATGCGACTGAGTGAATAAACAGCAGCAGGAACATCACAGAGCAGAAAGAAATGTTTCATCCAGGGCCCAAGGGTTTCAGGTAAAAAAAGTTTTTAATGCAGGGAAATGCTGTGTGCTGTTTGGAAAACCTACCACCTGTGTGGTGTGTTTACTCTGAAGAAGAGGTTGAAGGAAGGGGGTGGAGGGTTAACGAAGAAAGAGTAGCTCTTGGATCCAGCAGGAAGTTGACCATCTACATATATAGTTAATTCATCTTGAGTGTTTACTGGTAAGGCAGGATATTGGGTACTTTTTCCTTCCTCAGAGCATCCTTACTTATCTAAATTGAAGGATTTTTTTTTCTTTGACTTGGTGTTTCTTTTGTAAGATGGGACAATCTTTTTTCCCAACCTCTTTTCTTCTTTTGTGGTTGACAGTATCTATGAGTGTCTTTGTCAGTAGGTGATCAATCAGAAAGTAGGCTACTTAGCTGTTGGACCTGCAGGACTTTAAGCTGTTTTTTTTTTTTTTTTCAAATTGGCATATAGTTTCAGGATCAAAAGTTTATTTTGGATCCTATCTCATTTTTGTTCCAAACCCACTTTGTTTCAAAATGTTCTGTAGAATGTTATAATTCATGTAAAGTGATATTTCCTACCCTAATTCCTGTTTATAAACTGTTTCCCAGCTTTAGGTGTAACACTATTGACAAATTAGAAGGAAGGATTGGTGTTACATCAGCACCTTTTTCACTCACCAGTATTACTGAAGGTATTTTCTAGTCTATCATGAAAATGTCCTAATGTTTCATCATTTCTGTATGCATGAACTTGATGCATATTTGATGGTACAATCAATTTTTATTGGAAGTATTCAGCTAAGCCTTTTATGAGACTTTGCCCTACTTCTTCATCCTTTTTTGACTTGCAGGTTCATTGTGGAAAGAGAGATCCTGTCAGTCCCTTTTCGGGTCAGTCCAATCAGCTATTGCCATTCAGGGTTTAGCATCCAAGGTGTTCCGACCAGTATGTATTTAAGCTGATGCAAGTCAAGGATCCATGGTTCATATGTACTCAAAAGAATTCTGAAGTTTTCTGGGGATAATTGGTAGTCTGTTCTGGGTTTAGGGAACTCCTTAATTATTGCTTGTAACTCAGTTCACATCTGAGGTGTCAATTTTAGAGTTGTCTCACAACTGGCTCTGGAAGGGATAGATCTTTAGAGACAACTGGTACTTTGAGGACCTTAGGAGAAGCACTGAGAAATCACAGGGGGTCTGGACAAGGGGAAGAGGAAGGGAGGATATGACAGATGGGGAAGAAAGAAAGAAAAGAGGGCACCCTGGCATCAGGGAGCCAGCGGGGGACAAGGAGGAAATGGATTTACAGCGAGATGAATCTAGTTTGTTTTTGCCTAAGTCTCTTAAATTGCTCATTTACCTTGATTCAAAACTCTTTTAAAGAATTTTTGGAGCAGAATTTCATTGGGAAATCTTTGCACACCATCACGAAATACTGCCCAGTGGGTCTGAGAAATCTTATTCCCTTTTTCACTAAGTCACCTCTGAAATGAACAATTTTGTTCAAGTCGCATGTTTCCTAAATGATTTCTGAAGGCTCAAATAATCCTTGGTGAAATGCCAGTCAGAGAGAAATGCCCAAGAATTAGGGTTGGACTGAGAGTACATAAAAGAAGCAGAAGTTTTTCCTGCGGGAGAGGATTTAGACTTGATGATCCCAGGAGACCTGACAAGGGTCAGCCAGAGGTGACACTTGAGTACTTCGTGTCTCAGGCCTTCCAACTAGTTGGTTGCCTATAAAAGAGCAGACTGGACAATCTGTGCCTCCTGGCAGGAAGAAAAGTGGAGAACTCTCTCTCTGGATCAAAGCCAAGCTCCCAGGACAAAACATTGAAATTGAAGCAAGACCTCATTCACTTTTATTGGAGACTTAACCACACAGTTCGTCCACGTGGGAGCTGGTCTGATGAAAATTCGCTGACTCACTGGTCTGTGATACTGGCTCTGAAGACAGACTTCTGGGGGCTCTGCCTGTGTTCAGTCCTGTGATTCTCCTTCACAGTGCTGTTGGGCTATTAAGTGGTGTTATGATAAACAACACTTTTAGACAGCACATCACAATAAACACAAAAGATTTTGTGAAAAGGGATAAAGATGAATTGCCTTCTGAAGATGTCAACAAATGGGAACTAATCATAAAACTTGGATACCAGACACAATAAACAGGTGAGGAACTCAGTGAAACAGCAGAGCTCAGCTGGTACTGATTAACCACATCTGTGTGGACTCAATAAGCCGTGGAAAGCAAGACATGAGAGGATACCGTGGGTACCATACCTGACTGATTGAAACCTCGGGTCAGCAGCAATGGGCAGTGTGAAAGGACCTCAGTGGAAAGTTCAGGAATACTGTGGAAATGACAAAAACTACCCAAATGAGAACTGTTGTTCCATCACTAAGTCGTGTCCGACTCTTCTGCGGTCTCATGAACTGTAGCCTGCCAGGCTCCTCTATCCATGGGATTTCCCAGGCATGAATACTGGAGTTGGTTGCCATTTTCTTCACCCAACTGAGAATAAATTGAGGTATTTCTTCAGAGCTAGTTCTAGCAAAGGAGTCAGTCACAATCACTTGTGTCAAGGATAGGCAGGGGAATGTAAGAGCTTGATTTAAAAAAAAGACCATTTTAGGTTTGCCCTGAAGCTGAAAATAAATAGGCCATCTAGAAGTGGGGTTTGGGGAGTATATTTGGTTTTCTCTGGTTGGTCCTGAGTTGGAAACAGGACAGGGGAAAAAAATAAGAAACTGGCAGTCACTGACTTGGTCAAGTTCTGATCTTTCTGGGTCAATTTCTGCAGAGGTTGTAGTTTGGCTTCCCAGGCTGATTGCTCTACAGATTGTGGGCCTGAGTTCTGTTGTCACTGATGGTCTAGGCATAGTCTGTGTACTCAGGATCTCAGATGGAAGCAGAGTATCAGAATGTGTTCATATCTATTATCAAATGATGAGAAGCCCACAGTTGGGGCCAAAAAATTCACTCCTTCTATTGATTGATTGCAGAGAAGGCAATGGCACCCCACTCCAGTACTCTTGCCTGGAAAATCCATGGACGGAGGAGCCTGGAAGGCTGTAGTCCATGGAGTCGCTGAGGGTCGGACACGACTGAGCAACTTCACTTTCATTTTTCACTTTCATGCATTGGAGAAGGAAATGGCAACCCACTCCAGTGTTCTTGCCTGGAGAATCCCAGGGACGGGGGAGCCTGGTGGGCTGCCATCTATGGGGTCGCACAGAGTCAGCCATGACTGAAGTGACTTAAATATAAATATATATTGACTGATTGATTGATTGGGGGTTGGCATGGGAAAGGGTTCTGTAAAATTCTTTCTAGCAGAGCAGGACAGAGCTGGATAAAATTCTAGAAGCTGGATAAAATTCTTATAAAACTGTTAATAAGCCTTAGCATAGATAGGATAGATCTTGATGAAAACTTGATTCAGTCCATTCTGTGTCATCTCCCTGGTAATAACCACATAGAGGCAGTTCAGCTACACCTACCAAGTTTTGTAAGGCAGCTCTAAAGAGTCAGGATTTCCTGATAGTGCAGTGGATAAGAATCTGCCTGTAAATGCAGGGGGCACGGATCTGATCTCTGGTCTGGGAACATTCCACATGCTGCAGAGCAACTAAGCTCGAGAGCTACAACTACTGAGCCCGGGAGCCTAGATCCCGTGCTCTGCTGCAAGAGAAGACTCTACAGTAAGAAGTACACTCACTGCAATAAAGAGTATCCCCCAGTCACCAAGACTAGAGAAAGCCCTTGCAAAGCAACAAAGATCCAATGCAGCCAAGAATAAATAAATTAATACATTAAAGAAGAGAGGCTTACTATTTCTAGGCCCACTATTTAACACATTGTAGGCTGCAGTGTTTTGGGCTTTTAAAACAGAACAGTACAGTGACAATGAGGATAAAGTACAATTATCTGTTAAATAGATTCTGTAATGGAATTGCAGCTAAATTTCCTTTAAGCTGCTACAATAGATAAAGGGGTAGGGGAAGACTGTGAGATCAATAGGTTAGTGACATAAGGTTTATTCCAACTGATTAATTAATCTGACCAACTATGGCAAGAGAATAACTGAGGAAAGAGACAATGAAATGGAATAGAGTTGGAGGGGATTTGTAGAAAATAAAAAGCTTGTGTACAGTCACTTAAGCATCTCTTGGTCATGTTTGGAATATGTTTAGATAGATAATATAAAAGAAGAAATGACCCTGCTAAGTAAGAATTTTGTTAGAGTTTTAGAAATGGAAGGGGGGAAAAAAGCCCCACTCACATGCCAGACAGCTGCAGGAAAAGCCTCGGAGCTGGTAAACCAGGCCAATGGAAAACATCATTGATAAGAGCTGTAATTGCAGCATGCAGACAGAGAAGAAGTTGGCAAGGAGATTGAAATCAGTTGTAAAGGGAGAATGTGTCTCCTTGCTAATGTGGCAGCCTGTCCTGCATCCTTTGTGATTAGGGTAGGAAGCCAAGATGGGTCAGCTGCTGCCATTTATTATCTGAACTTTCAATCAGAGAAAAAGGTACCCAATGAAGGACTCTCATGTGTAATGACGATAGAGCATTAGTGAGGGCTCCACCATGCTTTAGGCACAGTGCTTTCAACTTAGCACTTCAAACACGTGTTCTCTCATTCAGTCCTAGGAGTCAGGTGTATGTATTGTTAGCACCATTTTCCAGATGAACACTGAGGTCTAATAAGATTAAAATATGTGCCCAGCTAAAGAGTGAACAATTTAAAGCCATGGCTCTTTGACTGCCTGGGTTGGCATCCTTGCTTAGGGATTACCAGGGACATCAGTTTACTTGGTTGTGGGAAGTGGTAGAATGATACTGAAATATCAATAACTAGAACGTGAAGGCCTGGAAGAAAAAGGCAATTGAAACTATGCTTAAGAATCTGCATGCATGCTCAGTTGCTAAGTCGTGTCCGACTCTCCAACTCCATGGACTGTAGCCCACCAGGCTCCTCTATCTGTGGAATTTTCCAGGCAAGAATACTGGAGTGGGGTTGCCATTTCCTCCTCTAGGGCACCTTCCCGACCCAAGAATCAAAACTGCATGTCTTGAATCTCCTGCATTGGCAGCTGGATTCTTCACCACTGGGCCACCTAGGAAGCCCGTGTTTTAGAATGTAAAGAATATAAATTCTAGGTATGGAATTTACAAGACAATTAATTGATAATAAGGTATTGGATGGCTGGGAGACTTTTAGAAACATCTGTGGCAGTTTTTTTTTCTTTTGACTTTGATTAGCATTTGAAAATATAACCCCACGTCTTCTAATCTTTCTATGAGACTTATACACATTGATTTATAGAGGTTCCTACTTTAAGTGCTGGAATCTTCACAAATAGTTTTTGTGTTTAGAAAGAATTAAACTAGACATTTTAGGGAGAATAGCTATAGGACTTGGAGAAGGAAATGACAACCCACTCCAGTATTCGTGCCTAGAGAACCCCCATGGACAGAGGAGCGTGGCAGGCTACACCCCCTGGGGTCACAAGAGTCACACATGACTTAGTGACTAAACCACCATCTGTAGGACTACCTACAGTTTGTGCCTAGAGGCTGTTACTTGCTCAGTTAACCAATGTTGCCATCTGCTGGTAGATTCTCTGAACTGCAGGCACAAGGTTCCAAGGTCCTTACCCGTTAGTAGGCACCCTTGGTGAGCCTAGGGGCCTCTTGTGGCTCAGATGGGAAATCATTTGCCTGCAATGCAGGAGACGTGGGTTCAATCCCCGAGTCAGGAAGATATGCTGGAGGAGGAAATAACAATTGCCACTCCAATATTCTTCCCTGGGAAATCCCATGGACAGGGGAGCTTATGGCAGGCTATAGTCCATGGGGTTGCAAAGAGTCTGACATGACTGCACTACTGAGCAGGCAATATAGTGCTACAGTGTAGCTTTGATTGGTATCTGTTTGACATAAATGAGATTGAAGACTTTTTGTATGCATATTGGCTGATTATATTTCTCTTTTTAAAACATTCTTTTTATGGGCTTTATTAATTTTATTTTACTGATTTCAGACATTTCTCATTTTTTTTCTTTTCTGATTTATTTCAAACCATTTTTTTCCCTTTATACAGTGTTCTTTTGTTCATCATGTATTACAAATACTTACCCACCAGAGACTTACTTGTCTTTTAATACTGCTGATAAAATATGGCTTTTATTTTCTGCACTTCAGGTGTTTTGTATTTTTAATTCCATTAAATATAGCCATCATTCTTTTTAAGGTTTCTTACTTTTTAATGATACTTTTAAAAGTTATTCTATAAGTTAAGGTTTATTTGCACAATTCTTTTAAACAATTTGTTGAGTTTTACATTAAATTTTTTTATTCATCTAGAAGTTATTTTGATGTACATTTAAGACAAGGGTTTAACACGTTTTCTACCTAAATCATTTGCTTAAATGACCCCAGAGAGCTGGATATTCTATAAAGCTTCATACCCTTCGAGTATTGACTATATTCTTGTGGCAGATTTGGGATGATGTGAACAGCAAGTTCAGAGTCCAGTTAAAGAACAAATCATCTTGCAGTAAGAGAGACAGAAGGATTAGCTCCATATTTAACAGTATACATTTCTCTGTCATTAAATATAAGAAGAATTACTATTGATGAACTGGAGTATAGCTATATTACACTTATAAATACTTAAATAAGAAAAACAGAGGGAAAGCTACTGAAGGCAGTGATTTCATATCAGTGGAGTGAGAAGGAAGCCTGCCTGGTATTCAGATGAGGGATTTCTAACGGGGACCTAGAATGCATTAGGAAGGACACTTTGATGAATGACAGAGGCTGGTCTCCTTCCTGGGTCTGTACAAAGCAATGCATTAGGGTATGATGAGATTTGTAGGGCTTATGGTTTTTAAGGTACCGCAAAGTAATTTGGTGAGGTAGATTATTTTCAGCAGCATTAGTCATCATTATCATCATGGCCATCGTCTTAAAAAAAAAAAATCAGAAACAGTCTGAAAGTTAGAGCTTGTATTTGAAGATGATCATGTCACTGAACTTGAAAAAAAGAGTCTATCTGTTTTCTGATTTTTGTAACGTGAGATGATTTCCAATTCTAGGTATGTCTTTTGGGAGATGTCAGGATTTAATTCTTCCTTTCCCTGTCTTTTCCTTTTCTTGGATTGGGAAAGGGGAGATGACTGGATTCTGCAAATTTGGGATGGTTTGCCTCAAATTCAGGTTTGTCTCACTTAAGTTTTTTAATATCACGCAATAAGTAAACCCAACCTTTATGGAAAGTGAAGTCGCTCAGTTGGGTCCGACTCTGTGACCCCATGGACTATAGCCCACCAGGCTCCTCCGTCCACGGGATTCTCCAGGTAAGAATACTGGAGTGGGTTGCCATTTCCTTCTCCAGGGGATCTTTCTGACCCAGGGATCGAACCTAGGTCTCCCGCATTGCAGGCAGATGCTTTTAACCTCTGAGCCAACATAAATGAGGAGGTAAAACCAAGGTACTAGTAATAATTATTATTATAACAACAATAACCACATTTATGAAACATCTGTGTATGCCAAACAGTGTTCCAGGTGCTCTACACAAGCACTATTCTAGTACCTAGGAGCTGACTCTCACAGTTGGGGGATGTTCTTCCTGTAGTTTAGGGAAAGAAAAAAAAGGAATGGAGGTGCCACCTTTGGATGAATTTCCTAAGTACAAAGAGGGCTCCTTGATATGTTAGCCACCCTATGTTCTTATGTGCCAAGCTAGGAATCAAAGAGGTAGCTTTCAGTTGGGTTGGCTGACCTCACCGCATAGGTACAATTGCGTCTATGTCACTGATACCATCTCCTGAATGACTGCTCCTTGTCCCTTTACTGTGATATCCATTCTACTCATCCACACCAGATTTATGTTCTTCCACTAGCTGGTAGCCCCCCTCCTCTTATTTTTCTCACCCAGGATGTTTGCTGAACTTGGAGATTCTTGAGCTGACCTTTAGCTTTAGTTGTTGTTGTTGTTCAGTCACTCAGTCATGCCCAACTCTTTGTGACTCCATCAATTGCAGCACACGAGGCTTCCCTGTCCTTCACCATCTCCTGGAGCTTGCTCAAACTCATTTCCATCGAGTCAGTGATGCCATCCAACCATCTCATCCTCTGTTGTCCCCTTCTTCTGTTGCCTTCAATCTTTCCCAGCATTGGGGTCTTTTCTAAAGAGTCAGCTCTTCACATCAGGTGGTCAAAGTACTGGAGCTTCAGCTTCAGCATTACTGCTTCCAGTTAATATTCAGGGTTGATTTTCTTTAGGATTGACTGGTTTGATCCCTTTGCAGTCCAAGGGGTTCTCAAGAGTCTTCTCCAACACCACAGTTCAAAAGCATCAATTCTTCGGTGTTCTTCTTTCCTTATGGTCCAACTCACATTCATATGTGATTACTGGAAAAACCATAGCTTTGATTATATGGACCTTTGTTGGCAAAGCAATGTCCCTGCACTGTTTAGGTTTGTCATAGCCTTTCTTCCAAGGAGCAAGTGTCTTTTAATTTAGCTTTAGCATTTAGTATTTTGGATGATTCAATTAAGTACTTCAGTGTTTCTCTAATGCATTGTGTACAAGAAACATCTGAGAATCTTATCAAAATGCAGATTCTGACTCAAGAGGTATGAGGAAGTCCTGAAACTACATTTCCCTGAGCTTCCACAGGGTATTACTACTGCTGGTCCATAGGTCACACTTTAGGTAGCAAAAGGCTGGAATGTCTAACCTAGCTTTTCTGGCATTTTAGTTCTTATGTATATGTGACTTCTTTTCAGCTCGCGGAATGACTCCTCTGCCTCCTACCTAGCATCTCTAATGCAGTCAAAGCAGAATGTTCTCCATTAGAGCCAGATTGAACTTTTGCTTCAAGTTTTCCTCACTGATGTTCTTTTTCATTTTCATTTGGCAAAAATGATCCTTCTTGGAGGACCTTCCTCAGTAAGGCTGGGCTTCCCTGGTGGCTCAGATGGTAAAGAATCTGACTGCAATGCAGGAAACCTCTCAATCCCTGGGTCAGAAAGATTCCCTAGAGAAGGGAATGGCTACCCACTCCAGTATTCTTGGCTGGAAAATTCATGGACAGAGGAGCCTGGCAGGCTACACTCTGTGGGGTCACAAGTAGGACACGGCTGAGGGGACTAACACTTTCACTTACAAGGATCTTTCCAACAGTCCCAGCCCTCCAAAGTCCCCTGATCTTCTGTAAAAGCACAGATTATCTGGTCTGTGTATTGCATCAGGGGCAGTAAGCCCTGCAACCTCACCTGGGATGTAGGAGGAGTTCCATTAAGTTCAACAAGCTTGGTGAAGTGAATTGCTTGATTTTCCTTTGCTCCCTGGCAGGAACCAAGATTGTCATGGAGCCAGCACAGCTCTGTTTCAAAAGCCAAAGCTCTCTTTACCATCCCCACTGAGACACAGGATACCCATCCCTGTTGTTACCTCTGACTTGAGCTAATCAGTTAATCCTAGTAATGGGAAGGGGAGCCCATTGAAGTGACCCCATCCCTATGAGGTGGGTATAACCATGTCTGTCCCTCTCCCTAAAGTAGAGGAAAAGTTTCATATTTTTACTGTTTTCTTTAGTCTTATACTTCCGAACTAACTTCTGTGGTTCTGTATTTTCCCCATCAGAACTTTCTTGATGTCTTCATTCCATCTTGGTAAGATGTAAAAGCAGAAGCCTTTTCTCTCAATCCTTAGTTATACACTTGGAATCTGTCCTTGCATCTGGAAGGTGATGAACACTACACAGTGGGAGAAAATGCTCTAAAATATTAATCTCAATATAATGCATGGCAAATTGAATAGAATGAACTTGGCACTATGCAAATCTGGAAAGAAACTCTGAGACATTCCCTGATGCAGAGAAGCAGAGACTTAGAGTATCGTGATGTTACTTGGCTCTTCTCATAAAACATTTTCTTTTCACACTTTTCCTGGAGATGTAAATGCATTCCTAAAGAATAAAATCCTGTGTCTCTTTCAGATGCTCTATCAGTGATTAGCTCTACTTCTATGCATTAAATAGACTTGCCCAATATTGATCTCTGTATTCCTACTTTTAATGTGGACATAAAATGTATCTTTAGATAGTATCAGTCTTAAGCCAGATGCAAGTTTACACTGATGTTGAAGGGAGAAGAGAAGGGGCAACAAATTTGGAATGTCTTTGTTGTTTTATGCTATCTTAAAGCTAGATATGGATTTTGGAATAATATTTCATGCTCTAGGAATAGTTTTTATCCAATGATTAGACCTTCAATTTTTCAACACTTTCTCCCTAAAACTCTTAAGGTCAAAAATCATGAATAAATCCGTGCTTGAGAGACTGAAAGGCTTTAGCTTCAGAGAGTTGTCAGTAGACTTCAAACTGAAGCCATCGTTCAGGTCTCTTCCTTGCAAGTTATTGATAAATTTGCACACTGCTGGCTGCAGGCTAATGAATATATTCATGGACCATGGAGCAGGGCTTGGCATTTGAAAGAATTTAAAATTGTGAATTAAAAAGAAAAAGCCAAATTCAGTCGGGAATGTTATTTATGATTGAATATTTTAGATAAGTAATCAAGGGTATGTGCCATTGTACTTTTAATTCCAGATTAAGTGTAAAAAATGCAAATAATACGTGGCAAATCACAAATGATATTCTTAGGCCACTCAGTTTAAGCCATCTTTGTTAATGCTAATCACAACACAAAAGTATTTATAAAAATTAAGAGGTTTAGTGTGGTAACTCTGATTAAATCCTAACCTTTATACTGACAGGAAACCTAGGGGAATTAAAAACTGAGAATACCTCAGTGATTAATAAGCTGCAATTCTGATAATAACTCATACAGTGGAAACCTCCATATTTAATGCCCATTTCTATGATCTAGAATGCAGTGTAAACTTTTTATTTTTCAGTAAGCAAATTAGAACTTTTAAATGTCCTATTTAGTTCTCCTACTTGAGGAGAAGAAACAGAGAACTTCCTTTTCTGAAGGCATGTCTTGAAGAGAAGCAAGATGCTGAGCTTAGAGCAAGACCGAGTCTAGAATTGAGCTGCAGCCCAGCTGACCCTCCAAAAATGTTTCTTGGTCTATTGAATTGCATACTTACTTGCTGATAATGAATATGCCTATGCTAAGAGAGTTATTATTTTGGAAGTTTCCTTTAAAAGGAGAATCTTAGTAAACCAGTTCTACACTATGCATTCAGAGATCAACATGCTAATACCTTCCTAGACCCAACATGGAAAAATGGGCACACTGCAAACCTCAAATGAGCTGGCATCTTACACACAGTTTGTTTTTAACTTAACGGAATTTGGTGTGTCATTACTAAGTCAGCAGATTCCTATTCTCCAGTTGGTTATAATTATCAGTAGGAAACACTTACTTTGATAAGAGATAGTCTTAAATATTGCCATTGTGAAGACCACCAAATCCTGTGAGATATGTAGGTCAGTCTAATGACCAGCTTGCCCAGTGTATCATTATTTTCATGGACCCAGCTCAGTGAAGGTCATTTCAGTCATCTGATGATCATCTATGTTTCCTTCTTTGATAAACACCACAGTGTAGAAGATGTGGATTAATTTTTAACCAAATTTGGAGCTGTGCTATTATAATAGATAGCAAGATAACTTTAAAATTCCATTTTAAGAAGATGGCTGATAGATGTTTCTTGGACACACACCTTCTTAGGATGTTTTTGTGGAACTTGATATGTGGACAGTCTTATAGAGATAAATTTGAGGAAAACAGCTTAACATGGGCATGTTGCTTACCTACATTGATCGATTTTTGTTTGTGTTCTTGCTTTAATTTATAAAGATGTGTTCTCACTAGAATTTATTAACCCTGAAATCATTTAGCTGATTAGAATTCACTTTTGTGTAAGTTTCAGTCTTTGAAATTTTAACTAATTCATGTTGAGAAAACTTGTAAATTGAAATTTTTTTAAGATAATGTTATCAGTTCAATTGTAATATATTTTTATCATTTTATTTTAAAGTGTTGGTTATATATGGGCTTCCCTGGTGGCTCAGTTGTAAAGAATCCATCTGTCAATGCAGAAGATGTGGGTTTGATCCCTGAATCGGGAAGAGCCCTTGGAGAAGGAGATGGCAACCCACTCCAGTATTTTTGCCAGAAATTACCATGGACAGAGGACCTTGCAGGCTATGTAGTCCGTTGGGTACAAAAGAGTTGGACATGACTTAGTGGCTTGACTAAACAATAATTGTTATTTATAGATTAGGTGGATATTTTAAATTTGGGGTGACTATAATGAGAGAACTCTACAGAAATTTTAGGATTGTTATTTATCAACCTTACTTTATTGATTCAACTTTACCAGCTACTGTAACATATAATTGGTGATATGTTACTTAACCTCCCTCACTGTGTAAACCAGTGAGTGACTTTGCACCTGTGGTTTTTTTTTTTTTCCCCAGTTAGATCCCCATGTGGACAATTGGGTAATAACATCTAAAGGCTCCCAACTTTTTTCTGAGGGGGTATTAGCATTACTTTCAGCTTCCTTTTAAACAGCAGATAGTGAATATCATTGAGAGAGGTGGCTGTTATCCAGGATTCTTCTCTTCCTGGGAATCCTGGGGATTGAGAGAGGGGTTTGTGACTGTAGAAGCCAGCTTAGCTACTAGAAAAGAGTTTAACCATGGGAACCAACCTTTTGGAGGTCCCCCTTTTACTTAGCATTTTCTAAGAGAATATTTCAATGTAGAAAGTTAGATTGCCCCTATATAAAACCTAAATCTTGCCTTTTATTTATACCTGTGTACCTAATTTAAGATTAGTCAACTCCTGTGAAATTTTTGGGAAAACAAGAGTATATGAAGTAGTCAAGGTGGGACAAATACTGCACTTCATTTGCCTGCTTTTTTTTAGAATTGCCTTTTTATGCTTTGTTTTCTAATTTTTACCATGTTGTGTTGGTTTCTGCCATACAACAATGCAGATCAGTCATAATTATACATACATCTCCTCCCTCTCCTCTCCCACCCCATCCCTCCAGGTCATCACAGAATACCAGACTGAGCCCCCATACCTACACAGAAACTTCTCACCAGCTATTCATCTCACATCTGATAGTATATATGTTGATGCTATTTCTCCACTCGTCCCACTCTCCCTCCCCACACAGTGTCCACAAGCCCATTCTCTATATCTGCATCTCCATTCCTTTCCTTCAAATAGGTTAATCAATGCAATTTTTCTAGATACCATATATATGCATTAATATAGTCTGAGTGACCTCCGGGAGATGGTGATGAACAGGGAGGCCTGGCGTGCTGCAATTCATGGGGTTGCAAAGAGTCGGACACGACTGAGCAACTGGACTGAACTGAACTGATACTGTATTTGTTTTTCTCTTTGTGACTCACTTTACTCTGTATAGGCTCTAGGTTCATCCACCTCACTGGAACTGACTCTAGTTCATTCTTTTTTATGGTTGAGTAGTATTTTATTGTATTGCTTGAGTGTTTCCATAGAGCTTATATTCTCATGTCTTTAAAGCCTTTGTTTAGAATAAGTTGCTTTCAACCTCAGCTGTCCAGTTGACTCAAAGATAAGAAATCTTGTGCAGGGTCTCCATAACTCAGATTGCCAGATTTAATAAGGAAAAATATAGGGTGCTCATTTAAATTTAAATTCAGATAAACAACAAATAATTCTTTATTGTGTGTTTGTTAAATAAACATGTCCTGAATTTATCTGTCAGCCTTGTCTTTAGTATGTGTATATGTGTGTGTGTGTTTCTAATTTTGTGATTCATTTATTTTGTAACCAAAAAATTGTACCTCAATCTCCACCTATTTCTATCCTCTGCCCACTTCCTATCCCTCTGTTTACCACCTATTTGTACTCTGAATCTATGACTGTTTCTATTTAGTTATGTTTGTTGATTTGCTTTGTTTTTCAAATTCCACATATAAATGAAATCATATGGTTTTTGTCTTTCTCTGACTTATTTCACTTAGCATAATACCCTCTACGTCCATCCATGTTGTCACAAATGGCAATATTTCATTCTTTTTTATGACTAATATTCTCTTGTATATATGTGTGTGTGTATATGTAGCTATACATATAGATATATTTATGTAACCACATCTTCTTTAGCCATGCAGTCATTGATGGACACTTAGGTTGCTTCCATATCTTGGCTATTGTAAATAATTGCATTGAACATAGAAGTGCATATATCTTTTTAAAATAGTGTTTTCATTTTCTTTGAATAAATACCCAGGTGTGGAATTGCTGGATTGTGTGGTAGTTTTATTTTTAATATTTTGATTACAATAAATCACATTATTTCCCATTGTAGCTGCACTAATTTATATTCCCATTCACAGTGCAGAAGAGTTTCCTTTTTTCCACATCTTTAGCAATACATTTGTTATTTCTTTCTATTTTGAAGATAACCATACTGACTGGTGTGAAGTGATATTTCACTATGATTTTGATTAACATTTCCTTTATGATTAGTGATGTTGAGCATCATTTCATGTGCTTATTGGCCATTTCTATGTCTTCTTTGGAAAAATGTCTATTCAGTTCCTCTGCCAATTTTTTTTAAATTGGGTTTTATTTTTTTGTTTTGTTTTTTGGTCTTGGTGAGTTCTGCCATTACTTTTTTTATAAATTCCCCAGGTGTATATAATATGCAGTGATCTGGGAACTGTTGGCTACAATTAACTGTGTTGCACAAATGGTAGCGTGCGTAGGAGTCAAAAGCAGTGTTTGTGAAAATGCAGCTTCTCAAATCTGCCCTACTCCCCCACAAGTCTAACTCACCTAGATAGAGTTGAAGAACCTAAACAAGCATCCTAGTTAATTTCATTGCAGGTAGTTTGTGGACCACACATTGAAAACTCTGTTTTAGAGCATATTAGCAAACACTAATGTTTCTCTTTCTTTAAAAAAAATAATCCTATGCTTTTATGCTACTCAAAGGAAAATTTCAGAATAATAAAATCACAGGGTATAGCTAACACACTAGATAAGAATGAACACTTTATTTTCATATATAAAAATAAGTAATATGAACTAGAAAGATGGTTTTCAAAAGAAAAAGAAAAATCAGCGTGAATTGTGTTCTGTTGTTTGCTATCACTGAACCCAGGTCTCCTGCATTGCAGGTGGATACTTTACCAGCTGAGCCACAAGGGAAGCCCCGTCATTTCTTATGTAACAAACTAAAGGCATTTATCTTCTGAACCGGAAAATAAGTCTTTGTGATGAAAGTCTGTTAACTTTAAGGACCCTGCTTAGCTAAGGGACTCTGATCTTCAGTAACTGAAGAAAGGGACCCTAGGAGGCACTAAACTTGGGAAATTGACACTAACAATTTGAGATGTTGTAAGCCCATGCTGAGCTAAATGTCTGTAGGATGCACACTACAAGGTTAATAGGCTGAATTTTTTTCAAGATTATATACAAGGAAATATAATGTAGATAATTAACACTGCTAGTGCCGAGGGCTAGGTTTTTTTTTTTTTTTTCCCCTTCCCTTTTTTCCACTTTTTATGTGGTTTCAGAAATAAAGAGAGCAAAGACATCCTATGTTAGCCTCTTTGTTTTGGTGATTTCTGAATTCTGAATCAATATTTTTTCCTAAATTAAAAAAAAAAAAACAGGAGATAAATATGATTTATTTTCAAGGCCTGTTTAAGTGAGTGGATATCTATATTGCTTGCTATTAATGATTCAAAATAATTTCATATGGCTGTGATTTTCCCCATAATCTATTAAGGCATTATTGATTAATCATAGAGCCTATTTTACATTAGTAAACATTTCTGTATAGGATAATTGATCCCAAATCCATCTCCATGGTTCTTTTAGGTAGTGTGGTCTTTGGTAGGTTGACTCCTTCTGTCCCAGTTGTTCTCTAAATGTGGAAATATCTTAGGCAATCCTTTTGGAGTTTTTTTTACTTAGAACTGTTTCAGCAAAACTCAACAGTTACTATTTGCTTTTTACTACAGACATTTACTGGGCTTCTCAGGTGATCTAGTGGTAAGGAACCCACCTGCCAGTGCAAGAGACACAAGAGATGTAGCGGGTTCAATCCCTGGGGAAGATCCCGTGGAGGAGGGCATGGCAACCCATGCCAGTACTCTTGCCTGGAGATTCCCATGGACAGAGGAGCCTGGTGGCCTATAGTCCATGGGGTCGCACAGAGTTAGACATGACTGAAGCAAATTAGCGGGGCACAAACATTTATTAGCTATCAGTTGGATCAATTTGTCTGAATGGTTTGTGGTATTCTGACTCTGTAGAGTCCATACTTAAGCTGAGGAGACACGATGACTTTCAAGTCCTAATTCTACTGGTTTTTGCTTTGAATCTGTCAGCTCTGTCACTGATACTAGTAACTCAGGTTTACTGTGTCTGCAGTGACTTCACATACTTTTATTTTGTTGTTAATCACCCTAAGTATAGGAAGTTTTGTTTGTTCAAATTTTTTAAAACATATGTTTTTAAAAGTTGAAGTCTAGTTAATTTACAGTGTTGTGTTAGTTTCAAGTGTACAACAAAGTGATTGAGTTCTACATACATACATACTTACATTTACATATATATATATATATCCTTTTGCAGATTCTTCTCCATTATAGGTTATTAAAAGGTATTGAGTGCCCTACAATTTGTCCTTGTTGTTTACCTATTTTATATATCATAGTGTGTATTTGTAAGTCCTATACCTTTTAAAATTTGATATTAAGAGTTGTATGAAGCATGCAGGGTGGGGGTAATTATTAATTCTGTTGTCTGAATCAGGAGATCGTGGCTCAGAGTTTTAACTGTCATGTGCTTATCAGCCTGTAAGTGCCAAATCGTCCCTTGAATGCAAACCTTCTGACCCATAGTGACCTTTCTACTCTATCATAACCATCTTTTATTAGAACAGACCAAACCAGGCAAAAAAAAAGCTAAAAGTACAGTGGGATGGTAGCTGTTACAAGGAACCACTACTTTAAGTTTTAAAGTATAGCTCAGAAAGGAAGTTTAAAAAAAAAAGGACACTTTTTATTACAAGTATAAAAAGGAAACAAATAACCAGGTGAATATTTGAAAACGAGCTGGTAGAACTGTCCTGAAAAGTTTCACATGGCAGCTTGATTACTACGACACACTGCAACGTTTCTTCTGTTTCTGGGAGGGGAAAGGAGGTTTAGGGGATTAGCATGAACATGAAGGAGTATTCTAAAATCACTACGGATGGTGATTGCGGCCATGAAATTAAAAGACGCTTACTCCTTGGAAGGAAAGTTATGACCAACCTAGACAGTATATCCAAAAGCAGAGACATTACTTTGCCAACAAAGGTCCATCTAGTCAGGGCTATGGTTTTTCCAGTGGTCATGTATGGATGTGAGAGTTGGACTGTAAAGAAAGCCGAGCACCAAACAATTGATGCTTTTGAACTGTGGTGTTGGAGAAGACTCTTGAGAGTCCCTTGGACTGCAAGGAGATCCAACCAGTCCATCCTAAAGGAGATCAGTCTTGGGTATTCATTGGAAGGACTGATGCTGAAGCTGAAATTCCAATACTTTGGCCACCTCATGCGAAGAGTTGACTCATTGGAAAAGACCCTAATTCTGGGAGGGATTGGGGGCAGGAGGAGAAGGGGACAGCAGAGGATGAGATGGTTGGATGGCATCACTGGCTCGATGGACATGAGTTTGGGTAAACTCTGGGAGTTGGTGATGGATAGGGAGGCCTGGGGTGCTGCGATTCACGGGGTTGCAAAGAGTCAGACACGACTGAGTGACTGGACTGAACTGAACTGAAGGAGTATTCTGCAGTGCAAATTATATTGCAGGAAAGAATGTGATGTAAATTCTATGGAGTGGACCTCAACAAAAAGGAAGAAGAGAGGGGATGAGGAGTGAGGAAGGAGCTTGTATCTTCTGCACTGAGGGGCAGTGCAGGAGGGACCACAGAAAAGATGGGCACAGATAATGGCCAGACATCCTGTTGACAGTTGGCAAATATTGTTCTGTTTCCCTCAGTCACTGAAATGGAGGCAATATACTGGCTGGGAAGGAAAAATCACCTGGTAATGTACATAGAGAGTTTTTTTTTTTAAGGTCAGAAAAATAGCTTTATTTTCAAGAACCATGGATTTGTTTTGGCTTGAAACTCCTTGAGATATAAGAGCTGTGATGGTAAAGTCAGGAAGACAACGAGGTCAGGTTAATTAATGAGTAGAGTTGAGAGTAGCGTAGAATGATAGCTAACTGCTCACATTTTAAACAAGTGGCTCTTACTTCACAATGCCTCAGAATCACTTTGCTAAAATGCAGAATGCCGAGCCCCAGTTCTGAGTTTCTGATTCTGTGAAACTGGGGTGAGACCTGAGGAGTTTCTTTTCTAACAAGAAACTTGACAGGTGCTGCTGCTGTGGCCCATCCATCCAGGGACCACAAACTCTGTGTGGACCACTGGAGACTTAGAGAACAAGCATGTGGATACCAACGGGGAAGAGGGTAGATGAGATGAATTGGGAGATTGAGATTAAAATATATGCACTATTGATGAGTGTGTGTGTGTGTTCAGGAGCTCAGTTGTGTCCGACTCTTTGTGACCCTGTCAACTGTGAGCCCACCAGGCTCCTCTGTCCATGGGACACTATATACAAAAGAGATACCTAATGAGAACCTACTATATACTCAGGGAACTCTACTCAATTCTCTGTGTGACCTAAATGAGAAAGAGATTTGAAAAAAGAGGGAATATATGTATACATATAACTGATTCAATTTGCTGTGCAGTAGAAACTAACACAACATTGTAGAGCCACTATATTCTAATAAAAAAAATATTTAATGTAGCCTTGATTACTTTGGGTTTCCAGCATCGGTGGATATTGGTAAAAAGACAACACACTGCTCACTGTAAAGTTTTTAAAATTCTCATTAAGAAAGCAAACTGTTCATAAGTGGAAGGTCACCAGGACTGAAATAACCTGCAGTGCCCCTGTTGGCCTTCCCCAGTTCTCTGTTCCCAAGAGATAGACTGTGGCTATGAACCTGGCCCTCCAGAGGATCGTCTTGCCAGACACTGGAGGTTATAGCAGCATTTTGCATGCACCACAGGTCTTTTAGTCGCCCCTCTGGAAACATTTCATTTAGAGTCTGTGAGCTTCTTTTGAAAGGGTATTAACAAATACCAGGCACTCCTAATTTCTGAAGAAAACTCAGCATCATCTGATACTGCATTGAGAAAGAACACAGACTGTTCAGGTGTGCTATTCAGTATCTCTGTCTCCATCTCTCCATCTTTCCAAAAAACCTGTTCCCCTGCAATTACATGTTCCATTTCAGCACAATGATTAATGACCTGATTAAAATTGATGTTTATCTGCTTTAGAGTTTTTTTTTTTTTTTTTTTAATGGCATTCAGTTAACCGCCCTTGTGGGTCCTTTATTCAAGAGCTGTGGCCAAGAGGCTATTTCTCACCTGATCGCAACAAATTATAACTATGAGCAAAATACTTCGAAAGAGTATGTAAGGGCTATGCTTTTGGACACAGTCCTGTGAATTGGCAGTAGACGTTACAAGTCGGTTTCCCCTTCAGAGCTCCTACACAAGGAGAAAAAGGAATGCCCTCCTCCTTGCTTCTGTACTTGAGTGTATGCAGAGTTCGACATGTGAGTCACCGCCTGGAGCTGGCAGCCACCCTGGTTGCAGCAGGACTTAAAAAAACTGGTCTTGGAAAGCTGTCTCCTATGAAGCAACACAGACAATGCTTTACATTAAAATACGAATATAGTACAAATGGTAGAAAGAAAATAACAATGCTAATAGAAGGTCTGTGTTGTACGTGCAAGTCAAAATAAAGAAAATTGCTAGGAAGTGAAGATATTCAATTATCTCAACCTGACATCTCAAATTCAGTCCTTTTTGAGAATAGTAAGGCTGTTGTAGTATAATATTATTAAGAAATGCATGTGAGGCTTAATAGATCTCTCTCTCTCTTTCAGCTTCTCTGTCTCTTTAATAGAATAACTGCATGTATGACATGTACCAGTCGTTATCACTCAGATGCATTCTTCGGGTGCGGTCACACTCTATATTAATAAGCTGGCCACTTTGGGATGTACATTTATTCCAACAGATGCTTGGGCTCCATTTAAAACACCAGAACATTGGCACTGTCATTTATCAAATGGCACCCTAGTGACCCCAAAGAGTTAATGAGAATCTCAAACTTCCTATTTAGCTCCCCCTCCCCCAAATAGGAAAAACACTTGACTCACATTTCACAGTCTAGCAAAGCAGTCAACATCCATTGAGTTCATGTCGAGTCTTTGCACTCAGAGCCTCTATCTCCCTGTCTCCATTCATTCCTGTCTGTACCTACAGTTCATGGGGCATCACTGCTGCTCTTCCCCATTCACCTTCACCTGTTTGGACTCTGAACCATCCTTACCATATGTTCCTGTCTCTACTAGTGCATCCCAACTCCAGAGGTGGTCTCTGACTTGGCAAATTTTTCTTCACTCTCTGATCTCCTTGGCACAACCATCTGAGCACACAGCTGATTCACCTCCAGGACTTATAGCCATAGTTTTTTTTAATGAAAAAGAAGCAATCTTTTAAATAAAATGTTGATACAAAGGTTTACTACAATGACAAATGCAACTGTGTGAATAAATACTAATGCGAAGCCCAATGTTGTTTCTGTTTAGTCACTAAATTGTGACTGAATCTTTGCAACCCAATGGACTGTAGCCCACCAGGATCCTCTGTCCTTGGGATTTCCCAGGCAAGAATACTGGAGTGCGTAGTCATTTCCTTCTCCAGGAGATCTTCCTGATCCAGGGGTTGAGCTAGCATCTTCTGCATTAGCAAGTGGATTCTTTACCACTGAGCCACCAGTTCAGTTCAGTTGCTCAGTTGTATCTGATTCTTTGTGATCCCATGGTATGCAGCAGGCTAGGCTTCCCTGTCCATCACCAACTCTCAGAGCTTGCTCAAACTCATGTCCACTGAGTTAGTGATGCCATCCAACCATCTCATCCTCTGTCATCTCCTTTTCCTCCTGTCTTCAAGCTTTCCCAGCATGATTCTTTTCCAGTGAGTCAGTTCTTCACATCAGGTAGCCAAAATATTGGAGTTTCAGCTTCAGCATCAGTTCTTCCAATGAATATTCAGGACTGATTTCCTTTAGGATTGACTGGTTGGATCTCTGCAGACCAGGGACTCTCAAGAGTCTTCTCCAACACCACAGTTCAAAAGCATCAATTCTTTGGCACTCAGTTTTCTTTATGATCCAACTCTCACATCCATACATGACTACTGGAAAAACCATAGCCTTGACCAGATGGACCTTTGTTGGCAAAGTAATGTCTCTGTTTTTTAATATGCTGTCTAGGTTTGTCATAGTTTTTCTTCCAAGGAGCAGATGTCTTTTAATTTCATGGCTGCAGTCACCATCTGCAGTGATTTTGGAGCCCAAGAAAATAAAGTCTGTGGCTTTTTCCATTGTTTCCCCATCTATTTGTCATGAAGTGATGGGACTAGATGCNTTTTTTAATATGCTGTCTAGGTTTGTCATAGTTTTTCTTCCAAGGAGCAGATGTCTTTTAATTTCATGGCTGCAGTCACCATCTGCAGTGATTTTGGAGCCCAAGAAAATAAAGTCTGTGGCTTTTTCCATTGTTTCCCCATCTATTTGTCATGAAGTGATGGGACTAGATGCCATGATTTTAGTTTTTTGAACGATGAGTTTTAAGCCAGCTTTTTCATTCTCCTCTTTCACTTTCAACAAGGAACTTCTCTTTCACTTTCAACAAGGAACTTCAGTTCCTCTTCACTTTCTGCCACAAGGGCGGTGTTATCTGAGTATCTGAGGTTATTAATACTTCTTCCAGCAATCTTGATTCCAGCTTGTGCTTCATCCAGCCCAGCAGTCAGCATGATATACTCTGCATATAAGTTAAATCAGCAGGATATCTTTGCGGGAGCTCGCAAAGCCCAATACCCAACATTTAATTTATTTTTATTTTTTTTTTTAATTTTATTTTTACTTTATTTTACTTTACAATACCGTATTGGTTTTGCCATACATTGA
>SJYT01021033.1:0-73698 GCA_006410635.1 Cephalophus harveyi
AAAACGAAGATCATGGCATCCGGTCCCATCACTTTATGGGAAATAGATGGGGAAACAGTGGAAACAGTGTCAGACTTTATTTTGGGGGGCTCCAAACTCACTGCAGATGGTGATTGCAGCCATGAAATTAAAAGATGCTTACCCCTTGGAAGGAAAGTATGACCAACCTAGACAGCATATTCAAAAGCAGAGACATTACTTTGTCAACAAAGGTCCATCTAGTCAAGGCTATGGGCTATGGTTTTTCCAGTGGTCATATATGGATGCGAGAGTTGGACTGTGAAGAAAGCTGAGCGTCGAAGAATTTATGCTTTTGAACTGTGGTGTTGGAGAAGACTCTTGAGAGTCCCTTGGACTGCAAGGAGATCCAACAAGTCCATTCTAAAGGAGATCAGCCCTGAGTGTTCTTTGGAAGGAATGGTGCTAAAGCTGAAACTCCAGTAGAGGCTGGGAGGGATTGGGGACAGAAGGAGAAGGGGACGACAGATGATGAGATGGCTGGATGGCATCACCAACTTGATGGATGTGAGTCTGAGTGAACTCCAGGAGTTGGTGATGGACAGGGAGGCCTGGCGTGCTGCGATTCACGGGGTCACAAAGAGTCAGACATGACTGAGCGACAGAACTGAACTGGACTGAGGACAAAACACATAAACTAAGACTGTATTGAAGGCAGGAGGAAAAGAGAATGACAGAAGATGATGGCATCACCAACTTGATGGACATGAATTTGAGCAGGCTCCAGGAGTTCATGTTGTACAGGGAAGCTTGGCATGCTGCAGTCCATGGGGTTGCAGAGGCAGACATGACTGAGAGACTGAACTGAACTGAAGATTGTAATGAGTAATTCAGTGAATGCAATTTTCCTAAATGAGAGGACATAAATGAATACTTATAAAGAAGGGTATTATCTATTTATCACGACCTTTTGTGATACTGAGGAATAATGCTGAGCAGAGCGCATTTAAAGCAGAAAGTCTGAGAAAGGATATATGTGAAATGACTGAAGAAACTCAAAACATATAGCTTAGCAACTTACCACATGACTAATTTTTAAGTACTTGTAGGCATATCACATTTTCTATGACTAAGACTTCCTTGACCTAGCTGCATAGAATAGAACTAGAACCAAAGTATGAATAATGAAGTAAAGTGAAGTGAAGTGGCTCAGTTGTGTCTGACTCTGCTACCCCGTGGACTGTAGCCTACCAGGCTCCTCCATCCATGGCATTTTCCAGGCAGTAGTACTGGAGTGGGTTGCCATTTACTTCTCCAGGGGATCTTCCCGACCCAGGGATCAAACCCGGTTTCCCGCATTGTAGACAGATGCTTTACCATCTGAGCCACCAGGGAAGTATAACTGGGGTATAAAAAAGAGCTTATGAAATGGTGTCATGTTTTAAAGAGTTTGTGTTTACCTACATTGGAATCACATCTGTTAATTATTTTGAGGACCTTGTTGTTGTTCAAGTCAATTATTTATGTCTTTTTGTGACCCCATTAATTGCAGCACACATTTCTTTCTTCACTATCCTTCACTATAGCCTAGAGTGTGATATCCTCCCTGTCCTTTGCTATCTCCTGGAGTGTCTTCAAACTCATTTCCATTGAGTTGGTGATGCAATCCAACCATTTCATTCTCTGTCATACCCTTCTCCTCCTGCCCTCAATCTTTCTGAGGATCTGGATCTTTTCCAATGAATCAGTTCTTTGCATCAGGTGGTCAAAATATTGGAACTTCAGCTTCAGCATCAATTTTTCCAATGAATATTCAGGACTGATTTCCTTTAGGACTGACTGGTTTAATCTTGCTGTCTAAGGAACTCGCAAGAGTCTTCTCTATCACCACAGTTAAAAGCATCAATTCTTTGGTGCTCAGCCTTCTTTATGGTCTGACCCATTAATACATGACTAATGGGAAAACCATAGCTTTGACTAGATGGACCTGTGTTGGCAAAGAGATGTCTCTGCTTTTTAATATGCTTTCCAGGTTTGTCATAGCTGTTCTTCCAAGGAGCAAGCATCTTTTACTTTCATGGCTGCAATCACTGTCCTTAATGATTTTGGAGTCCAAGAAAATAAAAGCTGTCACTGACTTCACTTTTTCCCCTTCTATTTGCCATGAAGGAATGGGACCGGATGCCATGATCTTTGTTTTCTAAATGTTGAGTTTTAAGTCTACTTTTCATTCTCCCCTTTCACCTTCATCAAGAGGCTCTTCAGTTTCTCTTTGCTTTCTGCCACTAGAATGGTATCATCTGGATATCTGAGTTTATTGATATTTCTCCTGGCAATCTTGATTCCAGCTTGTGCTTTATCCAGCCTGGCATTTCACATGATGCACTTTCCATATAAGTTAAATAAATAGGGTGACAATATATAGCCTTGACGTACTCCTTTCCCAATTTGTAACTAGTCCACTGCTTCATGTCCAGTTGTGGCTGTTGCTGTGTGTCCTGCATATAGGTTTCTCAGGAGGCAGGTAAGGTGGTCTGCTATTTCCATCTCTTCAAGAATTTTCCAGTTAGTTGTGATCCACAGTCAAAGTTTTTAGCGTAATCAATGAAGCAGTAATAGACGTTTTTCTGGAATTCTCTTACTTTTTCTATGATCCAACAGATGTTGGCAATTTGATCACTGGTCCCTTTCCCTTTTTTAAATCTAGCTTGTACATCTGGAAGTTCTCGGTTCACTTACTGCTGAAGCCTAGCTTGAAGGATTTTTAGCATTACCTTTCTAGCATGTGAAATGAGTCCAATTGTATTGTATGTCAATTTGAAAATTCTTTGGCTTTGCCTTTCTTTGGGATTGGAAGGAACACTGACATTTTTCAGTCCTGTGGCCATTCTTGAGTTTTCCAAATTTGCTGGAAAATTGGAATCCTACACTAGGAAATTCATGACCTGCCTTTATTGTGCAAGTGCCATCTTCAGCAAGACTATGTTATCTTTTTTTTGTTGTTGTTGTTGGCTGGGCAGCAATGAGACCAGGTAGAAACAGCTTCTGAGGGCACTTTTGTCAGTGGGAAAGAGACTTCTACAGTATCTTTCAATACAGGTAGGTGCTAACTCATTTTGGGGAAGGGTGGACTATTTTTGCAAGCCTGCAGAGTACAGGAAGGTTGCGGAAGGTTGCAGAAGGTTGAGTGCAGCACTTTACCAGCATCATCTTTTAGGTTTGAAATAGCTCAGCTGTAATTCCATCATTTCTACTAGCTTTGTTCTTAATAATGCTTCTTAAAGCATTATATTTGACATCACACACCAGTATGTCTGGCTTTAGGTGAGTGACCATGCCAGCATGGTCGTCTGGGTCAATATGACCTTTTTCATACAATTCTTCTGTATATTCTTGTCACCTCTTTTTAATATTTTCTGCTTCTATTAGGTCCTTAAGGATTCTGTCCTTTATTGTGCTCATCTTTGCAAGAAATTTTCCCTTGGTATCTCTAATTTTCTTGAAGAGATCTCTAGTCTTCCCATTCTATTGTTTTTCTCTATTTCTTTGCATTGATCACTTAGGACAGCTTTCTTATCTCTCCTTGCTATTTTTTGGAACTCTGCATTCAGATGAGTATATCTTTCCTTTTGTACTTTGCCTTTAGTTTTTCTTCTTTTCTTTTTGCATTTCTTTTTCTTGAGGATGATTTTGGTTACCACCTCTTGTACAATGTTACAAAGTTCCATCCATATTTCTCCAGGTACTCTTATCAGATCTACTTCTTTGAATCTATTTGTCACTTCCACTGTATATTCATAAGGAATTTGATTTAGGTCAATCCTAAATTATCTAGTGGTTTTCCCTATTTTGTTCAATTTAAGTCTAAATTTTGCAACAAGGAGCTCCTGATCTGACCTTAGAGGGTTATTATTTCAGTGTCTCAGCTTTCTCAAGCTAAGGAATGACTTCTCTTAGATTATGCATGTAGCTTTCTCAGCTTCTTGACTGCTGGTTATGCCGTGAATATTGTTACATAAAGAGTAGTAGGTAGAGTATTAACCCCATTCTTGATTAACAAGAATGTTAATGTCTCAGAATGTCTCAGGGAGGTCTCTCTCTCTGATTTCAGTTATCACACCTCTTTAAAACTATACATATTACTCTTCTTTTCACATTTTATCCTACTTGTATATACATAGTCAGGTGATATACCTGGATATCTGCATAAAGCCTGAGTAAGGAATAGATATTCAAACAAGGAAAAGGAAACAACATGAAACAAAGTAATCTAGTTTTTAGAACTTTGGATGTAAGTTCAGCTTGGAATCCTACACTAGGAAATTCATGACCTGCCTTTATTGTGCCAGTGCCATCTTCAGCAAGACTATGTTATCTTTTTTTGTTGTTGTTGTTGGCTGGGCAGCAATGAGACCAGGTAGAAACAGCTTCTGAGGGCACTTTTGTCAGTGGGAAAGAGACTTCTACAGTATCTTTCAATACAGGTAGGTGCTAACTCATTTTGGGGAAGGGTGGACTATTTTTGCAAGCCTGCAGAGTACAGGAAGGTTGCAGAGTCAATATCCTCAGGGATATCCAAACTTGTACCTCCACATCATATTTTAGGATATCAGATTTCTCTCACCCTTCATTTAACAGATCTGCAATGCTGAATAGTCAAATGTCTCTAGAGCACTTCAGCTCTTACATTTAGGTCTTTAGTCTGCTGCTCATTTGTGTCAGCCTTTCCATTTTGGAGATAATGCCTTCTGTGACTCTTATATTAACTGCTTGTTAAGAGGTCTCAGTCATTGCCCTCTGCAAGGCTTCAATACATTATACCAGTAACCAGCTAACTCTGCTGTCTTTGAGGGCATTGTTACTCCCATGTTTTTCAACTTTAAATAACTTTATACCTGCCATTGTATTCCCTCTGTGGAGAAAATTTCCCAGATTACTGTTGGTGAAATTTTCAGCAATTGAAGGACCACATTTTTCTAGTTAATATGCATGCATGCCTTGCCTATCAACCAAAATGCTGCTCTGCCTGTGAATGAGTCATTTCCAAACCCAATCTTGTAGACTTTTTTCTCAGACTGTCCCAGTAGCAGTAGCATTTTTGTTATATCAAGGTCTTCTAAGAAGCAGACATCAAGATGGGAATTAACATACACGCATTTCAATAGAAGAACTGTCTGTGAGAGAAAACAAGGATGAAGCAAAGACTGATCTTTGCTCAGATAGCAAAGATCAGGATAGCAAAGACTGATCCTGAGTAAAGGAGAGAGGGAAGGAAGGTTGGATGAGAGCATCATATAATGCCAGGAAGTTTAAGAATGGTTTGGCAAGAATTTCAAGGAGAGTTTGAGACAAAATTCACCATCAGAGAATCCTCCAGTTTCCAAGACTGATCCAGTGTTACAATTGTATGATTGCATCTCTGCTACACTATTCATTGGTTGGTAAGAACTTGTGCCCTATGTGAAGCTTGGACTTGTTACAAATGAGGAAATGAATTTCAGAATGCAACAACTAAACCTTTAGACAATAATGTTCCCTGGAAGTTACAAGTCTGTATGTATATTCATGGAGACTAAATATAAAATATTGGAGTCTAACGATTTTATTTTTTTAATTGATCAGTTTGGGTTTATCATAAAAATATGAGCCTATTTAAATTCTGGGGCTTCCCAGGTAGCATTAGTGGTAAAGAACCTGCCTGCCAATACAGGAGACTTAAGACACACAGGTTCGATCCGTGGGGTCAATAAGGTTTTAGAAAAGCAAGAAAAGAATTTGTTCCACCATTATTTAGTGTAACAAACACTATGAACAAAGAAAGTGAATATATATGGAAAGAAATAATTACATGCCATTATTCATAAAAGATAAAATCATCTATATAGATTGTCAGAATAGTAAGAAAATAGAAGCTTTCTATTAGGCCTATAATGAAAAATTAAAAATGCTCCTTCAGACATAAAACAATTAGAAATTTTTATTTAAATGCATGCAGAATTTTCAAAATAATTAAAATATAAATAAGAGATAAATATTGGGAAAATATTCTGGAATTTTATATAAAAAAGATGTGTATAAGAGACAGCAACAAAGGTCCATCTAGTCAAGGCTATGGGCTATGGTTTTTCCAGTGGTCATATATGGATGCGAGAGTTGGACTGTGAAGAAAGCTGAGCGTCGAAGAATTTATGCTTTTGAACTGTGGTGTTGGAGAAGACTCTTGAGAGTCCCTTGGACTGCAAGGAGATCCAACAAGTCCATTCTAAAGGAGATCAGCCCTGAGTGTTCTTTGGAAGGAATGGTGCTAAAGCTGAAACTCCAGTACTTTGGCCACCTCATGCGACGAGCTGACTCATTGGAAAAGAGTAGGAAAATAAAAGGTAAATTTTCTCCATAAGTTACTAACATATTTATACATTTATAATATGAAGAGAATTTGTGTAGATATACATAAATGGATCAATGAATTTAGAACTGAACATCATACATATGTAGAAAGTTTAAAAATGAGCAGTTTTCTGTTTCTGGCTAAAAAATAGTGCCAGGGACTGGATTTATTCTCTTTGCCTAAAACAACCATAACACTGAAAAATATGTGAGAAAACAACTTTTAGACATTAGGCAGTGCAGGAAAGGACCACTGAGAAAGAGGAAACAAACAAGATGAGCCTTTTGGTTGTTCAAACTTACTGCATGGAGAAAATCTATAAGTTATAGAGGCAGCAAAAAAAAAGAAAAAAACAAAAAATAACAAAAAATCCTAGTAGATGCTAGAAGTCTCCCTAGTTGAAGAAATAAAGTTGTGAGTCCAAAGGGACTAAAGCAGTCTGAGTTTATAGATAAGAGGATCAGAAAGGAGAAACATATAAAAGATAAAGTTCTATAGGTCTATAGAAGGTCATTCTCAAGACTTCAACTGAGCACTGATTAGAATCTCTGAATAGAAATTTCCTGAGGTCCCCAAAATATCCAACTAAAAACACTAGAGAAAAAAAACCCTGGAACTGACTAGGAATAGTTGTTTGTTTCTTTGTTTTTTTTTTCCACCAATGAAGATGGAAAAACCTTATAATTCATGAAAAACTGGGAGGTTCACTTCAGTATATGGCTTAAGAGTAGGTCAAATTTAGCCCAAGACTATTTCACTGATGATCCCAAGAGTAAACTTAAATGAAAGAACTTGAGAGGAGCAAATTATTCAGGTAACTTAGCTGCACATCAAAATATATATATATATATATATATTAAATTGTAGGAATTACAAATAGCTGTGAAAAAAAGAGAGGTGAAAAGCCAAGGAGAAAAGGAAAGATATAAGCATCTGAATGCAGAGTTCCAAAGAATAGCAAGAAGAGATAAGAAAGCCTTCCTCAGCAATCAATGCAAAGAAATAGAGGAAAACAACCAAATGGGAAAGACTAGAGACCTTTTCAAGAAAATTAGAGATACCAAGGGAACATTTCATGCAAAGATGGGCTGGATAAAGGACAGAAATGCTATGGACCTAACAGAAGCAGAAGATATTAAGAAGTGGCAAGAATACACGGAAGAACTATACAAAAAGATCTTCATGAGCCAGATAATCATGATGATGTGATCACTAATCTAGAGCCAGACATCTTGGAATGTGAAGTCAAGTGGGCCTTAGAAAGCATCACTACGAACAAAGCTAGTGGAGGTGATGGAATTCCAGTTGAGCTGTTTCAAATCCTGAAAGATGATACTGTGAAAGTGCTGCACTCAATATGCCAGCAAATTTGGAAAACTCAGCAGTGGCCACAGGACTGGAAAAGGTCAGTTTTCATTCCAATCCCAAAGAAAGAAGATATTAAGAAGAAGTGGCAAGAATACATGGAAGAACTGTACAAAAAAGATCTTCACAACCCAGATAATCATGATGGTGTGATCACTCACCTTGAGCCAAACATCCTGGAATGTGAAGTCAAGTACCAACAAAGCTAGTGGAGGTGATGGATTCAAGCTGAGTTATTTCAAATCCTGAAAGATGATGCTGTGAAAGTGCTGCACTCAATATGCCAGCATATTTAAAAACTCTGCAGTGGCCACAGGACTAGAAAAGGTCAGTTTTCATTCCAATCCCAAAGAAAGGCAATGCCAAAGAATGCTCAAACTACCACACAATTGCATTCATCTCACACACTAGTAAAGTAATGCTCAAAATCCTCCAAGCCAGGCTTCAGCAATACATGAACTGTGAACTTCCAGATGTCCAAGCTGTTTTTAGAAAAGACAGAGGAATCAGAGATCAAATTGCCAACATCCACTGGATCATCGAAAAAGCAAGCGAGTTCCAGAAAAACATCTATTTCTGCTTAATTGACTATGCCAAAGCCTCTGACTGTGTGGATCACAATAAACTGCAGAAAATTCGGAAAGAGATGGGAATACCAGACCACCTGACCTGCCTCTTGACAAACCTATATGCAGGTCAGGAAGCAACAGTTAGAACAGGTTCCCAATAGGAAAAGGAGTACATCAAGGCTGTATGTTGTCACCCTGCTTATTTAACTTATATGCAGAGTACATCATGAGAAACACTGGGCTGGAAGAAACACAAGCTGGAATCAAGATTGCCGGAGAAATATTAATAACCTCAGATATGCAGATGACACCACCTTTATGGCAGAAAGTGAAGAGTAGCTAAAAAGCCTCCTGATGAAAGTGAAAGAGGAGAGTGAAAAAGTTGGCTTAAATCTCAACATTCAGAAAACGAAGATCATGGCATCTGGTCCCATCACTTCATGGGAAATAGATGGGGAAACAGTGGAAACAGTGTCAGATTTTATTTTGGGGGCTCCCAAATCACTGCAGATGGTGACTGCAGCCATGAAATTAGAAGCCGCTTACTCCTTGGAAGAAAAGTTATGACCAACTTAGATAGCATATTCAAAAGCAGAGACATTACTTTGCCGACTAAGGCCCGTCTAGTCCTGGCCTTAGTTTTTCCAGTGGTCATGTATGGATGTGAGTGTTGGACTGTGAAGAAGGCTGAGTGCCGAAGAATTGATGCTTTTGAACTGTGGTGTTGGAGAAGACTCTTGAGAGTCCCTTGGACTGCAAGGAGATCCAACCAGTCCATTCTGAAGAAGGTCAGCCCTGGGATTTCTTTGGAAGGAATGATGCTAAAGCTGAAACTCCAGTACTTTGGCCACCTCATGTGAAGAGTAGACTCATTGGAAAAGACTCTGATGCTGGGAGGGATTGGGGGCAGGAGGAGAAGGGGACGACAGAGGATGAAATGGCTGGATGGCATCACCGACTCGATGGACGTGAGTCTGAGTGGGCTCCGGGAGTTGGTGATGCACAGGGAGGCCTGGCGTGCTGCGATTCATGGGGTTGCAAAGAGTTGGACATGACTGAGCGACTTAACTGAACTAAACTGAATTATAGGAATATGAAAATACTCAGCACCCAACAAGGTAAAGTTCACATGTTTGAAATCAAATAAAAATTTTCCAGGCATTCAAAGAAAAAAAAATATGATCCATAATAAATAGAAAAATTTTTCAATAGAAATTAATTATTAGCCAAGAGGATTAAAACAAAAATATGAATTGTATACTCTAAATGATCAAGAAGTTAAAGACTGATCATCTTAAATTTAGAAATAAAAGATATAGAAAATAGGTGCATTCTCAGTCACTCAGTTGTGTCCGACTCTTTGCGACCCCATGGATTGTAGCCCACCAGGTTTGTCTGTCCATGGGGATTCTCCAGGAAAGAATTCTGGACTGGGTTGCCATTCCCTCCTCCAGTGGATCTTCCCAACCCAGGGATCAAACCCAAGTCTCCCTCATTGGAGATGGATTCTTTACCATCTGAGCCACCAAAGCTATAACTAAATCAAATTTCTAGAGGAGAAAAATAAATGACAGAGATTAAAAAACAAACAAAAAACAGAGAATAATAGTAGATTAGACTTGTAAGAGAACAGATTTGTGAATCTGAAGATAAAGCATGGAAAGTGTCCAAAATGAAACACAGATAAAAAGGACTGAAAGTAAATGAACATGTCATAGTGAGCTGTGGGACAACTTCAAGCAGCCTAATATACATGTAATTGGCTTCCCAGAGTATAAAATAGAAATTGGGACAGAAAAAAGTATATAAAGTAGTTGTTAAAGGGCAAAATGGATAAAGATGGTCTTGAGAATGAGATTATGAAGGGACATGAAGAATTTGGAGGTGACTGGTTCTTTTTTTGACTGGAGTGATGATTTTATGAGTGCATATATATGTAAAAATTGATCAGTTTATATAATTTAAACAGGTGCATTGTGTTACATTTCCTTAAAATCTTAATAAAACTGAAAACTTAGTGGGCATTATATGGTCTAAAAATTCTTGGAGAGCTTGTCATAAGGAAAATAAAGATTTACTTACTGTCTGAAATAATATACAAAAATAAATACTAGATCAAACATTTAAGATTTAAAAGTAAAAATCAAAGCATCAAGAACAAATGTCTTTAAGACTATAAGATATAGGTGAATTTTCTAATAAACCTAAACTGAAAGCCATAAGATTGATACACTGAGTTATATGACATTAAGGTAGCCCATGGATCAAATAACTTCACAAAAAGGTAAAAAGACAGATTATGCAAAAACTATTTACAGTCCAGAGGACTGATGTATAGAAGACAAATTATGTCTTCTGTCTGACAAATAAGACAAAGAAAACTTATTAGAATAATTATAAAATATTAAATAGTTGATATATAGAAGAAATTACATTTACAGTAAACATAAAACACCATGCAACCTCACTAGTAATCAAGGACTTGTAAGCAGAAATGACACTAAGAAGGAATTTGTACTTTCAACAATTTTTTAACAAAAGTTAAAAAAATCCTGATGTCACACACTGTGAAAAGAATTTAGGAAAACTGTAACTGACATTATTGGACACTGTTAGGGAGGATGCAAATTGCTTAAGCAGTTGCAAAGCAATTTGCTATTATCTAGTATAGTCAAAAATTTAAAATAGTTACTCTTTAACCTAGACAGCATATTAAAAAGCAGAGACATTACTTTGCCAACAAAAGTCCATCTAGTGAAGGCTATGGTTTTTCTAGTAGTCATGTATGGATGTGAGAGGTGGATTATAAACAAAGCTGAGCACTGAAGAATTGATGCTTTGAACTGTTGTGTTGAAGAAGACTCTTGAGAGTCCCTTGGACTGCAATGAGATCCAACCAGTCCATCCTAAAGGAAATCAGTCCTGGGTGTTCATTGGAAGGACTGATGTTGAAGCTGAAACTCCAATACTTTGGCCACCTGCTGCAAAGGGCTGACTCATTTGAAAAGACCCTGATGCTGGGAAAGATTGAGGGCAGGAGAAGGGGACAAAAGAGGATGAGATTGTTGGATGGCATCACTGACTCAATGTACATGGGTTTGTGTGGACTCTGGGAGTTGGTGATGGACAGGGAGGCCTGGTGTGCTGCGCGGTTCATGGGGTCGCAAAGAGTTGGACATGACTGAGTGACTGAACTGAAGACTTTAACTAGAAATTCCACACTTAGTCATACACCATAGAGAAAATCTTGTGCATTAATTACCAAAAGACACTTAAGAATGCTACTAAAGTAATATTTAGAATAGAGAAAAATTATAAAAACTCAATGTCCATCAGCAAAAATATGGATTTTAAAGTTGAGTTTATATATACAAAAACTGTTAGATGATAGTCAAAATAGGTGAAGTAGTTATGTATATAGATGGAGAAGTCTCAAAGACATAAAAATGAATTCCCATAAACAAGCAACACATGGCTATGTAAGCAAAATAACAAATAGGGTTTTTTTGTTTTGTTTTGTTTTTACATTTCCCCTTTACCATTTGAAAGAATTTTGTTGGGTATAGAATTTTGAATTGACAGCTTTTTTTCATGTTGGTACTTTAAGTATCAATTTATTGTCATTGGGTTTGCATAATTTCTAAGGATATTTCAGCTGTATTTATTTTCATTTTCTGACTGCTTGCAAGATGTTCCTCTGTCTCTTATACACATCTAGATGACCTTTTATCTTTTTTTGAAAAAAATTTGAAATTGTGAATATTGAATGTGAATATTATATGTGAATATATGTATATTTTCTTATTTATCTTGCTTGGGTTTCTCTGAGCTTCTTGGTTCTGTGTTTTAATACCTTTCATTATTGTTGAATATTTATCAGCTACTATTTCTCAAACCTTTCTTCTTTCATATTCTTTCATTTCCTCGTGAGGCTCTAATTGCATACGTTAGAATATCTGATATTATATTATAGCTAAGTAGGCTTTTTGTTTCATCTCATTTTTGGATAATCCATTTTGTTTTTTCTTTATTCTTTGTGACTACATTTTGATGATTTTATTGGTTAACTTTCAATTTTGATTTCTTTCTTCAGATGTTTTGAGGATGAGCTCTTTGAAATCATGTTTCACTTCTCTTGCCTTTTTCTTCCATTTTTATTGTTTTTATTAAACCCTTTTTCTAGTCTTCATCTCTCTGTACAAATTCTCCATTTGTTTCTTCATATTGCCTATATTTTCTATGGAATCCTTTAACATGCCACTCATGGTTATTCAGTTAATTAATATTTGGATAATGTTGGCATGACTTTATAACTTTGTTCACAGTGGGTATGTTAAAAAAATTTTTTTTGTGTCTTGTAACTTTAATTAAATGTTAATGATAGTGTATTCAAAAAGTAGAAAATGAAAAAGTAGTATTTGAGCCTGCTGTGGGCATATATCTTCTTCTATCAGGTTGTTAGTATGGGGTTTTCACTTGTTTGCTTATGTATCTATGTGTCTGTCTATCTGTTTATGTACCTATCTATATGTCTGTCTGTCTGTCTATGTATCTTGCTGTGATACCTTCAGGACATATCAAGCTTCAAATTTATTTAGTGTGAGATTCTGTTGGTTGAAATTAGAGTGATGGCTCCAGAGTCAGAAGGATTTTCTGATTGTCCTTGCTATATACTCAGATTTTACCCTTACCAACATGCTGTGCCACAGATGTGATCTCTCTGCTCTCTTGTCCCTCCTCTGTTGATACATTTTGCTACTGCTAGTTACTAGATAGGTTACTCAGCTGATGTGAGAATCAGGAGCTTTTATCTGTTACTCTCATTCAATCTCAGTCAGGCAGGTCATGTGTTCTTATGCTTCAAAAGGATGTTTAAAATTTTTTTTTGGAAATATACAACATAATAATACATGCTGTTTGTTGAAAAATACATATATTTTGATTTATATAACCATAAGTGAGATGGATTAATGCTAAGTATAAGATTATAGTATACTTTTGCAGAAAGAATATTGAGGATAAATATGAGAAAGGAATACAGAAATATCAATGAAACAATACATGTATTGTTTCCCAAGCTAGTTAATCATTACAAGAACATTTTCTATTATCATTTTTATGTTTATTTTATGTGATTATTACACACACATAATTTATATTTAATAAAATAAAAATCCTTAACTTAGCTTGAAATTTTAATCTGATTAGTTTTATTTTTCCTTTCTGCAATGATAGCCACCCATTATGCACAGACACAATTCTTCTTTAGCAAGACCACTCAGATTTTTGTAATGTGACAATTAGTAGAATGTAAGTTTAAAAAATATTTTAATCATATGCAAGAAGAATTATTTCTCTACAAATACTTATGATTGTATTAAACTGAGTTCTATTAATTGGGTAGGAGTCATAATCACCACACACACACAAAAAGGGAATCTATGACTAGTTGAAAGTACCATTTGGAATACAAAAACTAGACCAATCTAAAGGATATATATATTTGAAGAAGAATGGCCTCTAAAATCAGCCTTAGCCAGGTTAGACTCTCATATTACCCCTTGCTAGTTGCATCAACTTAAGTTAAATAACTCTCAGCTCTTTTTTCCTCAAATGTAAAAATGAAGATAATATGTCTACCTTGGCAGAGGGATTAAATAAACAGGGCACATACTGTGCTTATATTTTTTTTTACTTTGTACAGAAGAAAAATAAGTATTCTTAAAAATAAGAATAACTACTTCTATGATTTTAGAAAGGTTACATTCCTTCTATGCACCAGTTTCCTTTTTTTAACTAACCATAATAGCATTTTCCACCTATGTACAAAATTAGAAAATAAGGGTAAAATAAGATAACATACAAAACTTGCTCAGAAAAGGTATGATACTATAAAAAATTAAGTTATTATAGTGCCTGCATGTTTACTTTCTTTCAGACAAATTAGTACCAGAAGGACAAAGTACTAACATGAGTAAGATTAGAGACTTACCATTCTTCAGTGATGAAGCAAGCACATAATAACATGTTTATTAGTCCAAAGGAAACAGAGCTGTGAACAAAAATTTTAAAAATTAATAATAGCACACAAATCAGAAAAATAGCAAAGTAGCATCTATTTGGGATTTTACTGCTTTTCTTGGCTTTTAATTTTAATATCGATTTTAGTTTTTGTGAACAGCATTCATATATTTTTCACTTGGATGACAGTATGATATATAAACAGATCTATGATAAATATAAACCATGGATCAGACAATCGTGTGTTATGGAACTGTTAAATACATTCTGGATTGCTCAAAAATATGGCAAACTTGACTCTTCTGTGCATCAGAAAAAGTTTTGACTGTATGGAGTCAGTAATAGATTTATTTTAGAAGTAGCATGAATGTACATCCTCCAAATTTTTAATAAATTAATATTCAACAAAATTTGTATTAATTTTTCCACTGTATTTCCACTATATTTAGTCCAAACAATATGTAAATATATCTCATAGACCTTTTTTCTTTTTTCCTACCTAAAAGACTGAAGTTATTCTTACAAATCTAAGTTAGTGTGTTTACAGAATTTATAGGACTTCCTCGGTGGCTCAGACAGTGAAGCATCCACCTGCAAAGCAGGAGACCGAGGTTCGATCCCTAGGTTGAGAAGATCCCCTGGAGAAGGAAATGGCAACCCACTCCAGTATCTTGCCTGGGATTCCCATGAACAGAGGACTGTGGTGGGCTACAGTCCATGGGGTCACAAAGAGTTGGACACGACTAACACACACAGAATTTACATAGTTTGTCTGCTTTGATTTGATGCTTGGCAGTTGTCCACAAGTAGCTATTCTGACTAATCTCAATTATATTCCATCCAAGATTTATAACAGTAGTGCTGAAAGTGTTTTATGAGGCACACAGAATTGTTTTCCTTTTCTTAAAGTTGAAAAAAATCAAGACACAATTGTGATTTCACAAGATGATAGCACTGGTCATAACATGAGCTCATAGTTTCTCCTAAATGCAAACAATACATGTAATGACTGACTTGGGTACCATTTTTTAAAGAAGAGATAACATTTGATTGAACCTTGGATCAGGTTTCCAACCTATCTGACTTATTCCACTGCAGAAAAAACCTGACTCTTGAGGGGAAGAATTTACTTTAATTATCTACATAAGTAAGTCAGGGGAAATGTATTATGAAAAATTCAAACCTGTTTCTAAAGTTCACCATGAGGCTATAGTTCTAACAGGAAGAAAGCATTAGTGACTTGAAGATCAACTTACTTAGTTATCACTTATAGTGGGAATGTGTGCTGAAAGTTGAGACATTTTGTTAGCCTTTCAACAAAATAACTGAGGTGCTGGCTTTTTGACCCTATTTGGGTACCCACAGATGGAAAGAAGAATAAAAGATTTCAAATCAGAGCCCCAATAGGTGACTTTTTTTTTTTTCTTCTTTCCCTTTCTGGTTCATGGCCCTCAGGCATCAAAAGCATAAGGTACCTTGGCCTCTTCTTTTCACAGTTTGAAAGTCAGTAAAGCTTTCAACAATCTTTTGTCCTTAATTGCTTTCTTTTCCATATATATATATTATATATAATTTTTTCCCAAGGCCCAAAGCAGTCATTAAAAGTCACCATCATCTATCCAGTTATAGAAGCAGCACAGAAAAGAGCCGAAGAGAACTATTAGTCATTGGCATACAGCCAGGAATTCAAATCTGATTTTCTGCATCTATTTCTTAAATTTCAGAGAAAATGTCCCAAAGTAATTGCAGCTTAAGGGAAACTCTCAAGCCATGTCATATATGTATGTACAAGGAGAGAAAGAAATACATGTGAAGTAGATTAAAACTACCTTGGTTCTCATAGTTTAAGACCCTTCAACAAAGAGAACAAAATTGCGAGTTCCTTTGTCCTTTCATATTAAAATTTCACAGTGTTGTGGGGTTTGTGTGCACCTGCCACATAATAAGTTAAGCCCAATGATTCGAAGTAAATTCTTTAGCAAACTTCAGGTTGGTAAACAGCAGTTCCTTTAAGTTAAAATGCAGTAATCTATACCATCCCTGGAAAATGAGATGAAATGGACTAAGGTTGACAAAGGGTTCCTTAAATATTCCTCAGATTTCCTAAAGATCCACGGTTCAGCAACAAACTTGGCTCTATTTCCTGTCAAATTTTTGCTAATTTTTGCTTAGTGCTGACTTTTATTCCCTCACAGTATGCATCATTTGGTCTCATTGTATCTGATGTCCATTTCTTCAAGTATCATGTGCTAGACATGATCTTTTATGTTTTATTTTCTTGTATGTGTATATGTATATATGTATGTGTATGTAAGTTGTATTGGCTCTTCCACAACCTACCAAGTATAAAACTATCTTTAACACAAGAGAAATAAGATATTTCAAAACTCTGTGCATTGATATTTTCCATGTTTTAAAAATAAATACTGTGATCACATTACTTGTTATAAGAAAAATAATTAATTCTAAGCTAGGTATTTCTATATTAAGGATCAGTTATTTCCCAAGTGATAAGTGATGGTCTGTACTGGAAGATCTCTGGTCGTCCAATCCTCTGAGGATGGAACAATTTTCAGCCCATTTATACCAGCTTCTAATCTGAGTACATTTTTTCATACCAATTGCTCAATATTGTGATTAATCTCTTAGAAATGCCCATATCTCTCTACAATTCACAATTCTGGGGCAGCAATGGAAATCACTAGTATATTACTTTCTGTTCCAAATAGTCTTAGTGCATTTGTCTCTGGTGGATGTGACTGGTGATGGAAGTAAAGTCCGATGCTGTAAAGAATAATATTGCAATGGAACCTAGAATGTTAGGTCCATGAATCAAGGTAAATTGGAAGTGGTCAAACAGGAGATGGCAAGAATGAACATTCACATTTTAGGAATCAGTGAACTAAAATGGACTGGAATGGGCAAATTTAATTCAGTATCTACTACTGTGAGCAAGAATCCCATATAAGAAATGGAGCAGCCCTCATAGTCAACCTAAGAATCCCAAATGCAGTAATTGGGTGCACTCTCAAAAATGACAGGATGATCTCTTTTTGTTTATAAGACAAATCATTCAGTATCACAGTAATCAAAGTCTATGACCCAACCACTAAGGCCAAAGAAGCTGAAGTTGAACGATTTTAAGATGAATGACAAGACCTACTAGAACTAACACCAAAAAAAAAAAAAAAAGATGTCCTTTTCATCATAGGGGGCTGGAATGCAAAAGTAGGAAGTCAAGAGATCCCTGGAGTAACAGGCAAGTTTGGCCTTGGAGTACAAAATGAAGCAGGGCAAAGGCTAACAGAGTTTTGCCAAGAGAACACACTGGTCATAACCAACACCCTCTTCCAACAACACAAGAGAAGACTCTATACATGGACATCACCAGATTGTCAATACCAAAATCAGACTGTTTATATTCTTTGCAGTGGAAGATGGAGAAGCTCTATACAGTCAGCAGAAAAAAGACTGGGAGCTAACTGTGGCTCAGATAACAAACTCTTTATTGCACAATTCAGACTTAAATTGAAGAAACTACGGAAAACCACTAGACCATTCAGAAATGACCTAAATCAAATCCCTTATAACTATACAATGGAAGTGACAGATAGATTCAAGGGATGAGATCTGATATAGTGCCTGATGAACTATGAACAGAGGTTTATGACATTGTACAGGAGGCAGTGATCAAGACCATCCTCAAGAAGAAAAAATACAAAAAGGCAAAATGGTTGTCTGAGCAGGCCTTACAAAGAGCTGATAAAAGAAGAGAAGCTAAAGGCAAAAGAGAAAAGGAAAGATATAGCCAATGAATGCAGAGTTCCAAAGAATAGCAAGGAGAGATAAGAAAGCCTTCCTCAGTGATCAATGCAAAGAAATAGAGGAAAACAATAGAATGGGAAATACTAGAATCTCTTCAAGAAAATTAGAGATACCAAGGGGACATTTTACGCAAGATGGGCATAATAAAGGGCAGAAATGGGATGGACTGAACAGAAGCAGATGATATTAAGAAGAGGTGGCAAGAATACACAGAACTATACAAAAAAGATCTTAATGACTGAGATAACTATGACAGTGTGATCACTCACCTAGAGCCAGGCATCTTGGAATGCAAAGTCAAGTGGGGCATGAGAAACATCACTACAAACAAAGCTAGTGTAGGTGATGGAATTCCAGCTGAGTTGTTTCAAATCCTCAAATATGATGCTGTTAAAGTGCCACACTCAATATGCCAGCAAATTTGGAAAACTCAACAATGGCCACAGGACTAGAAAAGGTCAGTTTTCATACCAATCCCACAGAAAGGCAATGGCAAAGAAAGTTCACACTACTGCACAATTGCACTCATCTCACAAACTAGCAAAGTGATACTCAAAATTCTCCAGGTGAGGCTTCAACAGTACACGAACCAAGAATTTCCAGATGTTCAAGCTGGATTTAGAAAAGGCAGAGGAACCAGAGATCAAATTACCAACATCTGTTGGATCATCGAAAAAGCAAGAGAGTTCCAGAAAAACATCTACTTCTGCTTCTCTGTGGAGAAGGAAATGGCAATCCACTCCAGTACTACTGCCTGGAAAATCCTGTGGACAGAGGAGTCTGGTAGGCTACAGTCCATGGGGTCGCAAAGAGTCGGACACAACTGAGAGACTTCACCTTTACCTTCACCTCTGCTTCTCTGACTATGACCAAGCCTGTGACTGTGTGGATCACAACAGACTGTGGAAAATTCTGAAAGAGATGGGAATACCAGACCACCTCTCCTGCCTCCTGAGAAATCTGTATGTTGGTCAAGAAGCAACAATTAGAACTGGTTATGGAACAATGGACTGGTTCCAATTTGGGAAAGGAATACGTCAAGCCTGTATATTGTCACCCTGCTTATTTCACTTCTATGCACAGTACATCATGCAAAATGCCAGGCTGGATGAAACATAAGCTAGAATCAAGACTGCTGGGAGAAATAGCAATAACATCATATATGCAGATGATACCACACGGCAGAAAGAGAAGAGGAACTGAACATCCTGTTGATGAAAGTGAAGAAGAGTGAAAAAGCTGGCTTAAAACTCAGTATTCAAAAAACTAAGATCATGGTATCTGGTCCCATCATTTCACAGCAAATAGATAGGGAAACAATAGAAACAGTGACAGACTATTTCCTTGGGCTCCAAAATCACTGCAGATGGTGATTGCAGCCATGAAATTAAAAGACACTTACTCCTTGAAAGCAATGCTATGACCAACCTAGACAGCATATTAAAAAGCAGAGACATTACTTTGCTGACAAAGGTCTGTCTAGTCAAAGCTATAGTTTTTCCAGTAGTCATGTATGGATGTGAAAGTTGGACCATAAAGAAAGCTATGTGCCAAACAATTCATCCTTTTGATCTGTGGTGTTGGAGAAGACGAGATTTCCTTGGACAGCTACGAGATCTAACCAGGCCATCCTAAAGGAAATCAGTCCTGAATATTCATTGGAAGGACTGATTCTGAAGCTGAAGCTCCAATGACATTGGAGCTGGAAGCTCCAATGACAAACAACTCAGCTGGAATTCCACTTTGCCCACCTGATTTGAAGAACTGACTCATTGGAAAAGACCCTGACGCTGGGAAAGATTGAAGGCAGGAGGAGAGGGGATGACAGAAGATGAGATGGTTGAATGATATCACCGACTGGATGGACATGAGTTTGAGCAATCTCTGGGAGTTGGTGATGGACAGGGAACCCTGGCATGTTGGAGTCCATGGGGTCACAAAGATCAGACATGACTGAGTGACTGAACTAAACTGACTCAAAAGTTCAGTTAGTGGACAGAGTCCCAACCTGGAGGTTTTATTCAGTGTTTCATCCACATGGTGACATTCGAGAACAATTGGTAAATATCACAAAAGAGAGAAGTAAGGAAAGAGACAAAACATTATTCAATAGACTAATTTTAAAATTTATCCCTGAAATTGTTTCAAAATTTTATACTCCAGAAAATGTAACTTAATTACATGTAATTACATAACTTAATTGCAATCAGGCTCAGCTACTCATGTCTCCCCACGTGATATAATGAGAGATATGAAAGACTGCTAGTTTAATGGCAACCTGGCCTCTTGCCTAAGCAACCTTAGAGGTCACTCTGCAAGATTTTCATATTCTGGTTAACAGGTTTTATTCTTCTTGCATGATGTTAGTTTTGGGTTTCCAGTAGAATAAACTACAACATTTTTAAAGAATAACAAATTTCCATGTGTAATGTAGGAATTTTTTTTCTCAACTACTTTCTTATCATTAAATGTATGCTTGAACCTACTACAAAATATCCAATTACTATATTGTATGTAGTAGTGTTGGTTTAGTTAAGTTGTGTCCAACTCTTGCAACATATCTGAAACTAATATATTACTGTACATCAACTATGCTTCAGTTAAAAAATATGTATATCATTGAAAATATAAATATTTCTTAAAGTATTTATTTAATTGAAAATACTTCATTACATGAAATCACCTTCCATTTACAGAATATTTTCACACAATGAATCTATCACTTGACAATAAAAAGGCAGGAGAACAATTTGATGAACACAAATTCATGCATACAGAATGATGTTAAAGCTTATTTTTCATTAGAAATTATGGCTAAAAGTAAACCTTTCTACTCTATTTAAGAAGCCATTACAATAAGTTGTTAAACTTAACTGCTTTCTGTAAAGATCTCATTTAAATTTTTTTAAAATAATTGTCAAAAATGAAATAAACCCAGATTATTATGTAGAACAAATATACTAAGACTAAGAAATATCTCATCAAAGCCTGGATTTATGTTTTTCTCAGATGTGTAGGACATCTCCAATCTGTGTATTTCATTGCTTTCCAAAAGCTATATGATAAATTTAAAGACTGAAGAAACTAACTCGTACTTTTATTGTTTTACATGACCTATTTCAAGCACATACTTTTAAGTGAATGAGTTTGAGGTATGGTGAAAACAAATCAGAACAATTTCCTGAACCCCACATTTTCTTATATTCCAACCTCAGTTATAAAGTTAATGTCTTCTTCTTAGGGAACTGGAGTTCAAATAGTGGGTTAAAAGTTCACAGAAGGAACAAAGATCAGGGGAAAAATGAAAGGCAATCCAAAGAAAAATGAAGAAGAGTAGGTAAAATATAAAAGTCAAAGCTTCGTCTAGTTAAGGCTACAGTTTTTCCTGTGGTCATGTATGGATGTGAGAGTTGGACTGTGAAGAAGGCTGAGCGCAGAAGAATTGATGCTTTTGAACTGTGGTGTTGGAGAAGACTCTTGAGAGTCCCTTGGACTGCAAGGAGATCCAACCAGTCCATTCTGAAAGAGATCAGCCCTGGGATTTCTTTGGAAGGAATGATGCTAAAGCTGAAACTCCAGTACTTTGGCCACCTCATGAGGAGAGTTGACTCATTGGAAAAGACTCTGATGCTGGGAGGGATTGGGGGTAGGAGGAGAAGGGGATGACAGAGGATGAGATGGCTGGATGGCGTCACCGACTCGATGGACGTTGAGTCTGAGTGGACTCCGGGAGTTGGTGATGGACAGGGAGGCCTGGCGTGCTGCAATTCATGGGGTCGCAAAGAGTTGGACACAACTGAGTGACTGAACTAAACTAAACTGAAAAGGAAAGAATGTTCTGAAATACATTACATACACCTAGAACAAGACTAAAATTCTCCAAAAAGAAAGGAAAATGAGGTCATTTGCCATTGTTCTTCATGGCAAGCACTACTGATGGAAGCTGTTTAGCTAAATATGAACAATTATCATTTTTATTCAAATACCCTCTCGTGTTAACATAAATAGTCACCTCCCCTTAAAAAAATTTTTAAATTATATCAGTTCATTCAATTAAGGGGGTGCACTGACCATTTATTTCTTTGATTTGAAAGGGGATAGATTGAAAATAAAACACTATAATTTCTAACTATTCTTTACACAGAAAAATGCACAAGTTTAGAAAATGTAAATTAATAATCTACATTTTAAATTCTAAAATTAGCTCTCAGTACACTCCCTCCTCCTTAACGAGGAATGGTTTCATTGATTGTTCTCCTGGGCTGATACTGGCTCCTCCTTTTTGGTTTGTCCTGATGATGGATCTTGATTTCCTGATGGAGTGAAGCATGATGCCATGAGTACTGAATTAAGCCTTGTGTCAGACTTAACTGTGTCCAAATCCAGTCAAAGGAAATTAGCAACATGTGAGGAAGAGTTCTAAACTGTTGGAAGTAATTTGGAAAAACAATTCATATTTCATAGATTAGATCAGTTAGCTTCTTTAAAAGTGTGGTTGTACATTTTTTCCAATTATCTTGCTATTGTTCAAATATTCAGGTGCTTTCTTAAGGAATATGTCTTATACATCTTCTTAAGATGAAATTAATTCCAGAAACGCTAGTCTAACAAAGTAAACTGTGATAATAAGCATTATTTTTATTTTATTTTTTTTAAAAGGAGACTGATACTCCACGAGGCTAAAATTTGTAAATTCTCTACCTTATAATGCTGAGCAGCTGGGGCTAAAACAGCTATATGACAGATGAAGAGAAAAAGAAAAAGTGATAAATGAGATCTAAAGATATTTACAAACGAAGTTATAGCATTTTGGTCAATCTGTACTTGTACAAAGTGTACTTAAAATATTTATATTGCAGGTTAACCCTGTCCTAACTTCATAAAATTTGTATATCTTTAAAAAATATTATTGCTATTTCATAGGCACATCTATTAATATTTAAGAGTCAACTTGATAGGGATTTTAAATTATATCCAGAAGGTAAATATAACTTAAATATATTGTATATAACTTAATATATTATATTTTATATTTGTATCCAACAGGTAAATATAACTTAAATTCTCATTAATTAAAATAAAGAAACCTGATTAATGTTTTCCATCTTACATAGTATACCATTTGTTTAAAATTCAGGTTAATAATTTTTTTCCTCAGAACACAATGAATCTAATTTTAAGTACCATTATTTGCCTAACTTCTGTGAACAACTTCCAATATTACTCCTGCCTACTATAGATCCACGGAGACTGCAAAGATGCAATCCTGGGAGTATCCTTTGAATTTTTGATTAAAAAAAAAGTATAGTAGTTTGTATATTATCTCAGCCTCTCTTATCCACTTTTCTTATAAAGCAGCAGTTGCTGGGATTATATTTATGCATTTTAAGGAAAATTAGGTACTGAAATTTTTGTTTGTTTACTCTGATAGATTGGTTTACTATCTTCAAATCTTCTTAGTGGACCCTCAGTAAATACTGACCTGAAGTAAATTAGACTTAAGCACATGGAATAATGTGTTTTTGGCAAAAAAAAAAAAAAAGAGAAAAAAACCTGTAAATTTCAAGAAGGCACTGCTTATAATGAAGCACACTATGTGGTCTTAAAGCAGTAAGTATAATTATGGCAGATTTTCATCAAGGTATGAAGAAAACAGTGAAATTTGTTACTAAACTTTTAAAATTCAAATCTAGAGGGTTTTAGTTCAAGGACACCAAGTCATTCAGAAACAACCCTGGACATCAGCACATACAAAATAACCCACATGTCACCCTGAAAACAGTCACAGATTTCTAATGTTTTATGATCAATAGATGTTATGTTTTAACTGCATGCATGCTCAGTCCAACACTGAGATCCTATGGATTATAGCCTGCCACGCTCTTCTGTCCATGGAATTTTTCAGGAAAAGAGTACTGGAGTGGGTTGCCATTTCCTTCTCCAGGGGATCTTCCTGACCCAGGGATAGAACCCATGTCTCTTGTGTCTCCTACATCGCAGGCAGATCCTTTACCACTAGCAGCCACCTGGGAAGCTTTATGTTTTAATTAATTATGTAGAATTTTCAGAATATCACTTTTTGGAAGTTTTATAGAATACAATATGCAGACCACAGACAGTAGGAAAATTTTTGCATTAAACAGCTCTTTTCATTGCTAGAAATTTATTATAAAGGAAAAGTGATGTTTACCTACCTACACCCATGATTTTATTGGTTATTTTCCTGCTTATCTGCAAACTAATTATCACTATAACAGAGATGGCCTTCTATCCCTCAACTCTCCAGATAGCCAGAAATCTGGTCTTTGTAAGACAGAAAAATAAAACACATGGCAGACATTAGGGAGGAAGGTGAGATTCATTAAAAATGGTTATTTACAGGCATGAGCAAGTATTCCCTAGATCTCATACCCTTGTGATTTGGAAGGTGATAGGGTCTTGCATTCATTTAAATTGCAGAGAAGATTAGCCTCTATCTACCTTACTCTGCCTGATAGAAGTGTCCACTGCTTAGAAGAATCCATGTACATATGACCAATATTTATTTCTTATGTTCTGAGAGGTGGGGAATTACAAAACTTGTCCCAGATGAAAGCAATTTTCAAGACATTTAAACTCAGTGTTAAATTCTTTATATGTGACTGTCTTTAACAACCTGAGTATTTCATCCTGTCAACAGGTTAACTAATTTTTTCTCTTTTTTAGCTGTTGAAGTTTTCAGTTTATTTAGTCAATAAAATGATATTTAGAAACAATACAAGAATTACAATAATTTCATGTAACATCATTATTAGAAAGTAATTTTATGTTAAAGTAAACTAGGTAAGAAAAATATTTATTTTCAGAATAATTGAAGTATCCCAGTAATTGTTACAACATTTTTTCTAAGGATATATTTTTAACAAGTGAAAGTTTAGTATTCTGTGAAGAAGAATAAGCTAGATATTGACCACATTAAAAATACAGTATGACTTGTTTCAAAGAACTATTTCTTCAGTTTGCTTAATTACCTGAATATCTACAAATGTTTTTGGAGATGTGAGATTAACTAAATATATACAGACTAAAATAAAAATGTGTGCTGCTTAAAAATAAAGAAGGAAGAAGTTAACATGCCTTGTCTCTTATTCAGCAATTTCTCTTGAATACTTATCTACAAGTGATGACTGTTACCATTCATCAGTTTTTCAGCAGGTATACCAACTTCAGATTCTCAATTTTGACAGATAAGTTTATAAAACTTAAAAAAAGAAAGAGGAGTGTATGGACTTTCATTTAATAGATTAGAATTCTATGCAGCTAGTTCACATTAATTTGGAGAGAGATTCATTTGTGAAATATGTTGTCATGAGTTTTCAATGAAAAGTTTGAGGATGGAAAATAAAGATTAAAATAGATCTCATATTTTACACTAAATGAAAGACATGTTTCCTACTTATAAGCTACTATTAATTTCCTTATTCCTGATATACCCAAGGAAACTACAGTCTAAAGGAATGTTTAAGAACTTCTATATCCAATACAAATGCAGTGCAATAAGCTGAACGCTCAGTGAAAGGAAAGCTCACACCCACAAATATCGCTGAAACTCCAGTTAGTCAAGGAATCAAAGAAATCAAAGCATTTATACAGATTTTATTGCAAATAAATCACTTTATCATATACTCAAATGCAAGCATGATTTTTGATAGAGATTGTTTTTGATCCTCTGTAGGTTTTTGTAGAGTATCTCCTGCCCTCTTTAGTTCAGTTTTTATAACTACATTTAAGAAAGAGATCTAATTCTACAGCATGATTCTGACTTCAGCTTTTTCTATTGCTTGGTGAAAATAGGTCATTATTTGCCATTTCTGGCAGGAACAGTTAACAGGAAACAGGACAGGAAATGATACAATGATTCCAGAATTGTATATTTCTCCTATGCCCTGCTGTTTGGGGAATGACCCTATAGTTAACCAGGAAATTGTGTGGTGGTACTGAACCTCACTCATACCATTGAACTTTTTTGTTCCTTGATCCTCTTTACTTAAAGGAACAAATTAAAATTCTAGAACCAATAGATAAAGAAACCTTAACAAAGAAAATATTTGTCTGTTAGATTATATTAATATGTTTCTAGATTTTTGAGCAGGCAATTCAAAGCCAACATTAATATCCAGTTAGCTAACAAAAATATAGCATATAAACCACCTAATATTAAAACAACAAACTTCTAAATGCTTTAATATTTATGAAGCTTATTTTCTCATGAAAATGCAACTTTGATGCCATTTATTATTAAATACTTAGTTTTTTTTTTACAGTTAGATCTTTGCATTTTAAAACTGCTTTATAAGATGTGTGTTTTTATATGCCACAAAATGATAAAGTATATTAATATGTGTCCATTGTTATTTTTTCTCAAAGATAGACAATATCTCCTAGTAGAAATATACCCAATAAAAATTACATACCTAAAACTTACACAAAAACATGGACACAGAGGTACCTCTTAATAATATAAACTTCTCCATTTAAAATTGTATGCAAATGCAGTGTCAAATAAATTACATTTAGTTTTTGTTTAAAGTTACTTTATATCTTTAAAAATAGATATTTAATTCCAGACCTCACCTATGATAATTAATTGCTGCGCAGACTCTATCACAGGAAGTCGGAGGTTCACAGTGTGATTTAAACCTTTTTTGTTACTCCAGTGTGGGTGGAATTAAACCCTTTAATATTTTAGAACACTTAACTATTTTATTTACAGTCTTTAATCGTTAACTTCAACCTGCTTTAAATTTATGTCACTGGAGGATTGAGAATAACAAAGCTGTACAAATTTAACAATTAGTCTTACTATGTAATTGCTCAGAATAAACATCTTGATTAGTCAAATCACTATTAAATTTTAATCAATGTGAGTGGGTGTTTCTATTTTTGATTGGGGATTTCACATGGATTTCCTAAGTAATTCCATTTGTATGTGAAGTTGAGATGTTCCTTCTCTTCATATTATGCCTAATGGATTGTATCTCAAGCTTACATAATGTACTGTTAGTGTGTAGTTAAGACATTTTTCTGTCATATGAGCTTTCTCTTTATAATGTTAATGACACAAACTTTTCTTTTCTAAATATTTATTTTCTGTTGATTTCTAAACAACTAAAGGTATATATAAAAATGTTACTATTTATTTTAATGACATTTTCAAGAAATAGAATTTAATTTCATGCAAATATTATGTGTTATTTTAGGTTAAACATTATCTTTAAAGAAAATATGACATGATTTCACCCACACAAAATATAATGTCAGAAGTTAAGAGTTAGTGTCTAACAATTCCTAAAATTCAGAAAACAAGTAATTTTTTGCCAGGAAGATTTTCTCTGTTAAACAGGCGAATGACTGTAGTTTTGTTTTTTATTTAGTTTGTATACCTTCCTATCAGAAACAACCAATTAATACAAAATAACATTTTTTTGTGTGTTTAATATGCTGCAGACTTCCTTTCTATGGATTTCTCAAATGAATGCTTGTGAAGTCTTCAGGTGATTTGAGATGAATAACATTTCCTATATATTGTCTTACGCCATCATTTGAGAGCATTATCCCTGCATCCAGTGTTCAGCACTACTTCATCTCTCTTAGCATTCTCTGCTAATTCAATATAGTCTACCAGGGAATAGGTACAATGGCTTTTGGAGTAACAGGTTCTATTAGAAATGCAATCAATTCTGTGAAACAAGTTTTTTGTTTTTTTTTCCCCAGAAATGTATTTAGTTAAAAGACTGAAATAAAATAACACACCCACAAATGTTGCATTGATGAAAATGAATAAAATATTTTTCCAAACACAGGAATCATATTTTCTAAATGTAATCTTTGTGTTTTCTTGTCTTTTATAACCCAACCAGTCCCAAGCATGGTATTACTTTGAAACATATCAGAATAAAGTACTGTTGAAATGATATTCTATTCTTTTCATGCTCAATGTACAGTTTGTGTTATACAATTTCCATTTATTATGTTTTCCTTAATTAAATAACTATTCTGCTTTTTGAGAAGCTACAAGCTGAATGTAAGTCTTCAGACAAATATACTTTTACTGTAATTTACCATTTCTTAGAAACATCTGAAGGGGAACAAAAGAAATCTGTTTTTAAAGTAATGACAAAATTATGAAATTATATTACTTACTAAAGTTATGGACAAGTTTACATATTCCTTTGCTTTTCTTTGGATCATTAAATGGTTAATCCTAACAAGCATGGGGGAAGGAAAAGAAATTAACTAAAGTAAGGCCCTTGTGATACAATGACACTTGCTCTATGCTCTTACAGAGAAAAAACATGATGATAAAACAGCACAAAGTGGAGTGTTATGAATTTTATTAATGACTAGGAGACAGTGTGCAAAACATCAAAGGTCTGTGGAAAAGATTAATGACCCCGTGTGAGACTGTTTAATTACCTCCAGCTAATTAGATTCTTGACCAAATTTTTAATATCTGCATTCCTTCTACAGCCTAATTGAGATTCCACATTATTTATCAATCTTTCAAAAAGCCCTTAGTGGACTGCTTTTTTAGTTTTTCCCTTTGCACTTTGACTCCATTTATGGTCAATTATTAAATAAATAGCAAAGTAACTATTCACCACAAATTGTATATGTGGAACACTTTATGCCTGTTTATTTTGACTAGGAGACTATCATTGGCATCTTTTATACATAATGAAGCACTCCAACTAATAAACTGACTAACTCCACTGTAAACAACGTGGATAATATTTTTGTTATCTGGGCTGTGCTCAGGAACTCCTCATGTGGTTTCTGTAAATTAGCCTTTGCAATAGTCAGTAATCCTTATTTCAGTTTACCTTAGTTGGGGCCCAGAGACCCATGGAATGTTATCACACAAACTAGAGAGAACAACTCAATTAATTCTTCCTTCCTTTTTTTCCCTTTTTTGGTAAATTCAGATTGTCTTTTAGTGTTCAGAAAGTCTTAATTGCAGAACAATTTGCATTAATAAATATCAAGCTGTTCCTTTTGAAATGATGGAATCCCAAATATATTTACAATATAGCATATTGCATTTTATATATAGCTACATCACATACCATCTCTGAAAGAGAAGCAGTTGATATAGTACCTCAATGGAAGGAAAGGGCACTATTATGAACAACCTACCAGTAACCCAGAAAATACTGATGACTTGGATTGTCTTTAACACACACTGAGTAAAGCAGGAAGTCCAAACTCAACAAAGGCCAGCTGAACTATCTTTGTATAGACAACAGCTTTTTCTGAATGATTCATAAATCTTAACTTTTAAATTCATTTTTTTTAAATATAATAAATTTATTAACATGACAGGACAAATATTACTCTATCATCTGTCTACTTATAGAACCAATGGCAGGGGTGGTGGGTGGAATCTACTGGGATGCAAACACAGAAAATGTCAACCCAAGACACAGAAATCTAACAACTTGATTCTACTGAGGGATTTCAGGTAAATTGCATATCAGACTATAAAACCTAGAAAACATACATTGGGCTTCACAAAGTTCAACAAATTCTCAACTATTAATAATAATCATCTTCTATGTTTTTTTTTTAGTATTATTCTTGTGTTTCTCATTTCATCCAATATTTGTGAGCCGATTCATCCAACATTTATAAAGAGGACAGGGTGATTTTCACTATTTCATGGGAGTTGTAACTTTATATCACATTTAGGCATGGCCAGAAGAGTCATTCACCGGTTTTTGTTGTTGTTGTTGATCACATTTAGTGCTCACACAGTCCACTGTGCCCAGTGTTTCACTTATACATACCACTGATCATCTTTAAAATTAAAAAAAAATAGACAAGATGATTTCTAAAGTCACTTCCACATCTAAAGTTCTTATCACTTCAACTCAAATACTTTCTTCCAGTGTAGTACTGAGTTCACACCAAAGGCCAGCCTAGAATCCCTATAAATAATTTCATCTTAGCCTGCCTTATACTCATGCCTAAGATTCATATTTAAAGTGAAGGTGAAAGTCACTCAGTAGTGCCTGACTCTCTGCAAGCCTATGGACTATACGGTCCATGGAATTCTCTGGCCAGAATACTGGAGTGGGTAGCCTTTCCCTTCTCTAGGGGATCTTTGCAACCCATCTTTAAGTTAAATTAATATTAATAATAGTAAGAGGAGTACTAACCCCCTATGAAATCTCATGGAAATGAAAACAAAAGCAAAGCCTATTATGCACCCCCAGGGAGAGGAAACTCAGTGATAAGATTGGAGAAGTACAAGGAGGATAGAATACATGACAGAAATAGCATGGTGACTCAGACAGTAAAGAATCTGCAGTTCAGGAGACCTGGGTTCAATTCCCGGGTAGGGAAGATCCCCTGGAGAAAGGAATGGCTACCCACTCCAGCATTCTTGCCTGGACAATTCCATTTACAGGGGAGCCTGGCAGGCTACAGTCCATGGTTTCTCAGTTAGACATGACTGAGCAACCAACAAGGACGATAAGATACATGACGAAAAAGCATAAGGCAGGGCTATAAGATCTGAAATCTTCGAGAGAGCTATAAGATCTGAAATCAGCTCCAGACCCATAAATGAACAGAGAGAAGGTCAAAAATTTACATCAGTTAAGTCTCTGAACTCCAAGACTTCCTCACCCCAAGTCATGAATACCAGGACTTCAGCATAAGGACTCTATACTCTGGCAAAAGGCAAACAAGGGGAAAAAAAAAAAAAAAAAGCTGTTAATGGCAATAATAGCTCTGGGACAAATCCTTCACCTTATCAGTCATTTGTACCCATAATAAAATGATATTTCCAGATTTTTTCCCCAGAGAAAGTTTCAATGAGAGAGAGGCAGCATAAGGAGATTGCCACCTAGATTCAAAACATGAGAAGGGAAGCAAGAGAGAAAGTACAAGAAGCACCAGTGTAAACCTTGATTTGTTCTTTATATTAATAAATTCGACTAAGACAGATCCCAGGACTTCCTCACAGGAGCCTCTGGACTCAGTCACAGGACAGGAAAGGAATATAAATATGCTATGCCTTAGGCAACTTCCTAAGTTTTTATGTACTAATCAGATGATCTAGTCAGGATATTCCAAAAGGTTTTAGACCAATAGAGAAACCTCAGTAGAGTACCACCTTATTAGTTAATAGAATTCATTCACCCTCTTAGTCCACACATTTACCCATTTACTCACTGACTTAAATAAGCATGTTGTATAAACTATGTATGTGATGCCATGTAATGAGTAACCAAACATGGCTTCTCTTCCAGGAGTCTGCAATCTAATACTATCTTATGTAGTATCTTTAAATGTGAACAAATCTGGGGGCAGTCTATGCAAAAATGCATCCCAGAAATTTCAGAAAATCTTATTCATGTTTTTGTTACTGAGTTCACATTGAAGACTGAGGCTGAGATTCCTTACTTTTTTTTAAAATCAAGGCAAAAGGCAGCTGGCTAGCAACAAAATTCAGATAACTTGGACATGACAATGAGAATAAAGGTCCCCTTTCCTTAATCCTACATCCATCTGGAAAAAGCCTGTGGAGGACTTCATAACTAAACCAGAGATCATCTAAGCTAACTTTTAGATCATTATGGGAACCCATTTTACAGCATCCTTAAAAGGCTTTCCTTCAAAGCCTTATCTCCCAAGAGTCAGGCCACTTCAAGTTACATTTTAACACATATTAGTTGTAATGCTACCATTTATGCTTATTTACTTTGTGGCAATTATTTAAGCAAACACTCTAAATTTCTCCATATAATTGTTATAATTGTAAATTCTTATAATTATGTTCTCAAAAGCTGCAGGACTAACCTGGGAATAATTTTTCACTATTAGTTTTCTAGCTGCCACACTTTTGCCCCATATTAAGTCATTCAATAATGTTTTGGAAATAGCAGTAAATTTTGGTGAGGATTAGAATGAAACTCTTAGCAAGAAGGCATTTCTTTTCTACCACTGAGTGCAAATGAAAAAGGGAAACAACAGTAAGACCATGTAAGTATGAAATTTCAGGAAACAAGTACTCATATACACTTCAGTATAAAGTTTGTATCAAGTAATTACTTAATATAAAACAAGAGACTGAAAATTTCTGTGTCCTTTGGTCCAATGTTTCCCATTGATACAATTCAATAAGAAGGAAAAAGGGATGAGGATGCTGAAAGGTATTCAAACTGATATTAAAATTATGAAGATACTTATTCCTAAATAGTGCAATGGCCTATTACGAAGTTTAAAAGAATGAAAAGTTTAAATAAAGATGAGAAATTGTTCTAGCTATAATTATTTTTAACTTTTTATTTTGTATTAGGGTATAGCTGATTAACAATGTTGTGACAGTTTCAGGTGAACAGCAAAGGGACTTAGCCGTGCATGTACATGTATCCATTTCCCCCCAAACGCCCCTCCCACCCAGGCTGTCACAGAAAAATCAGCAAAGTTCCATGTGCTATACAGTGGGTCCTTGGTGATCCATTTAAAATATAGCACTGTGTACATGTTCATCCCAAATTAGTTATAAGGAAAAAAGAGATGCATATAAGTTTATAAGTAACTATGATTCAATATGTTAAAAATATACATAGAATATACTTATCTAGAAGTCTATATATTTTATTTTTAAGGGAAAAAAGTTTTGAAAGGACATAGATCCACTCCTTTACTTAAAAGTAACTTGTATGTTGTTACGTGCTTTTAATTCATGGGAAAATCTGTAATTAACATTTATTAGCTCTGAAATCGGAGAAGGCAATGGCAACCCACTACAATACTCTTGCCTGGAAAATCCCATGGACAGAGGAGCCGGGTAGGCTGCAGTCCATGGGGTCGCTACGAGTCAGACACGACTGAGCAACTTCACTTTCACTTTTCACTTTAATGCATTGGAGGAGGAAATGGCAACCCACTCCATTGTTCTTGCCTGGAGAATCCCAGGGACGGGGGAGCCTGGTGGGCTGCCGCTATGGGGTCGCACAAAGTCGGATATGACTGAAGCGATTTACCAGCAGCAGCGGCAGCTCTGAAATTAAAATGTTTAGCAATATTTATTTTTCCAGGATAAATTTTTGCAATGTTTGAATATTTACAATGAATATCTATTTTGTATACATAAAATACATATTTATGAGTAGAAAAATTAAAATACATAGACATAAGCTGGGAAAGATAAACAATAAAATATTATGGGTTTCTTTATATTTTTGTATTTGCCTGTCTCTTATACACATCTTGTTTCTCATTTCATCCAAGGGAAAGATAAACAATAAAATATTATGGGTTTCTTTATATTTTTGTATTTGCAAATTACCTAACATAACTGTATATTATTTTATAATTAAAAAAAACAAAATCAATTTTAATTAAGATGAAATTATCCAAATAAACATGCCAAATTGAATTATAAATCAAAATGTAAGTTCAGGGAATAATAAGCAGGAAAAAACCTTCAGATAAAGCACATATCCACTATTACTTGAAATATAATGCTGACATGAAATAAGCATTTTTCTGATACTGTTATGTATTACTTTTTAAAATGTCTTATCATTAAGTTTTGTGCTACTAAAATGTCAATCAAAGGTGGAAAGATGAGCTTATACATTCATGAAGCAGTCAAACAATTTTAGATCTTTCTTTTTCCATATTTGCTAGAATTGGCATCACATTGAATGTAAATTACTCATAAAACAGAAAGCGTTCTATTAATTTAAACTGCTCTTGGTCATGCCTGTTCAACTTACCAACTGTTCCTATATTTTCCCTAAGATATATGTAAAAGAATAAAAAGAACCCTTGCGATAGTAGATATTAAGTGACTAACATTGTTAACATTACTATGTAAAGGATTCAAAGGAAGGTGTGCGTGTGTGTGTGAGAGTGTGTAACATGCCAGGTTCTGGTTGTTAGATTAACTGGTTGTTAGATTACAAGGAATGAATCTTCAGTTCTGTAATAGAAAGAACACAAAACCTTAATCAGTAAACTTGATAAAATGCATGTCAGTTATTTTAGACAATTTGCTCTCCAGTTTGGATAATTGTTGCTACCTGTAGCCTAAACCATTAGCCTCTCAACCTCAGTAAATGGAGATTTCCTAGCAAAAAACCACACTGCCAAAAGGAAACCACATTTCTAACAGGAGAGAGAAGGTAGTTTGTTAATCAGAAGTCTGTACCACAGTGAATTTGATAATTAAAATTGAGTTGGCATTTTGTATTTTCTTTCAAAAATAGCTTCTTGTAACTCCTCAATAGACTCTCCTTATCCCCAGCCATGAAAAACAGCAGTGTTTCCAACTTTTCACCTTTCAACCAGTGTGTCCCTGTAGTATTCACAGTACTAATGAAAGAGATTCTTGACAATGTCACTATGGACCACCCCAGAAGTGGAGTTCTGCCAATGTAAACCATTATTACAGTACTGACCGCTCATCTCTTGCTGTGCGGTCATTCAGAAACTTCCCCTGCTTCCCTATTGCTCACACAGTCTCTAAAGAGTGACATCCTCCCTTGAACCACAGACACGGAGGCCAGCTCCCTGCTACTGATTCCCATCCAGATCGCTATGGACAACATCCACACTTTGATGCTACTGAATGGACTTTCATTCTCTTGGGGGAGGAAATCAAAGAGCATTCAAAGAAAAAACAACTTGGCGATGACAAAAAAATGCCTACAAACTGATGCAGCCTTTGCTTTGGAATTTTCCTCACATCCCAAGCTTATAACAAGCAATGAAGCTCCTTGAGCATAATTATTTAATAATAAAAACACCAAATAATGTAAAAGCTATATTTTTGCCAGAATCACATTTAACTTCTGGGGATGAAAATGACTTGGATACAAATTTAGCCTACAGTTACTGACATGAGAGTGTTTAAATGATACAAATTATGAGACATGGGGACTATTAGACTCTATTAAATAATGGTGACTTGTCACACACAATTTGTGCAGAGTGCACAGGAAGTTTAGGTTGCTATAGGTTTGGAAATAACTATGAAAGGATAAGGGATAATCATTCAGTGTTGCTAAAGGACAATACTCCCAATCATGTTCTCCCTAAAATAACTACCAAGTATCAGATACTTTCATATACACGACCAGATATGCCAGTTTTCCCTTATAGAGTCAAAGAAAAATACACCCTCAGTTCTTAATAAAAGTGCCTTCCCCCTTTGCCAGATTGGAGAACTTAGTCTCCCATGTCCCTGTCTTACACCTTTGTCTTTTGATTTTTAGCCTTTAATAAATGATAGTACAATGCCAAGAATGAAGGGCTAAACTATGAAAGGATAAGGGATAATCATTCAGTGTTGCTAAAGGACAATACTCCCAATCATGTTCTCCCTAAAATAACTACCAAGTATCAGATACTTTCATATACACGACCAGATATGCCAGTTTTCCCTTATAGAGTCAAAGAAAAATACACCCTCAGTTCTTAATAGAAGTGCCTTCCCCCTTTGCCAGATTGGAGAACTTAGTCTCCCATGTCCCTGTCTTACACCTTTGTCTTTTGATTTTTAGCCTTTAATAAATGATAGTACAATGCCAAGAATGAAGGGCTAGTTGTCTCCTTTACTCATTTGCCAACAGATCAACTCGGTTTAGGCTCAGCAACAACTTACGTTTCATTTGCAGTGGATAATCACTATGGCATTATATGGAAAGAGTCCCTTAAGGATATATCATCAGAAAAAGAAAAATACTTTGTCCTTGTTCTCATGGAAATAAATCATGATCTAGACAAAGATAAATTAAAAACTTAAGGAAAATAAGATGGGGTAGATGTTGATATAAATTATGAATAATTATTTCTGTCTAAATTTGGAGAAGAATTTACAGGGGAGCTGAAACCAAAAGTAGGGTTTTAATGGATAATTATGAAATTTCCAATGGAGGATTTGGAAGGTGAGTTTCAGTGTGGAAGGATGGCCAAGAGCATATATTAACATACAAAGCCATGGAGGGAAAGTCAGGCCAGCTTTAGTTGGAATTGATTCAGCGATGTTTTAGTAAATGGTTAACAACCAGTTCTTTGGAAACAAGCAAAAAATGTGATTTCAGTGAGTACAAAGTTGGAAGAAGACACACGCTCTTTCCTGTCGTGAGCCAAGAATAAGCCAGCTCTAGCACATTACTAAAGCTGGGTGATATGGGAGCTCCCCAATCATCTAACAGGCTTCCCTGGTGGCTCAGTGGTAAAGAACCTGCCTGCCAATGCAGAAGATACAGGTTTGATCCTTGGGTCAGGAAGATCCCCTGTAGAATGAAATGGCGACCCACTCCAGTATTCTTATCTGGGAAATCCCCTGGACAGAGGAGCCTCGCCGGCTATAGTCCATGAGGTCACAAAGAGCTGAACATGACTTAGCGACTAAACAATAAAATAACAATCTTTTTTTATGCAGAAGGTATAAACATAACTGAGCATTGATGTAAATAGTTAAATTTCACCAAGTAAAAAATTCTAAATTTTTAGATTTTGTATGTTTTGTTTTAGTTTTTGTCCTTTTCATAGGAAGGAGTCTCCTTTAAGCATCAATGTCAGTTTTGTCACTTTTCCTTTTACAACTTTGCTTCTCTTTAATATTTGTACTCTTCTCTGAAGGCAATGGCACCCCACTCCAGTACTCTTGCCTGGAAAAGCCAATGGATGGAGGAGCCTGGTAGGCTGCAGTCCATGGGGTCGCTAAGAGTTGGACACGACTAAGTAACTTCACTTTCACTTTCATGCATTGGAGAAGGAAATGGCAACCCACTCCAGTGTTTTTGCCTGGAGAATCCCAGGGATGGGTGAGCCTGGTGGGCTGCCGTCTATGTGGTCACACAGAGTCAGACATGACTGAAGCGACTTAGCAGCAGCAGCTGGACTGAAGAAAAGACAGTCAAGCTTGTTAAGATATTATGATAAATAAGTGTCACTAGGACTTCACTGAGGTCAAAAGATTTACAATGCATGACTAAAAGGCAGTGGTTTCTGATAGCTTTGCAAGGTCAAGCCTTATTTCTAGATTCAGGACTATGATTTGAATGGTTAAGGTGTCCTGAATATTAATCCCCTGATGGGTAGAGTTCTAATATATGGATAGAAATATCATAAACAAGTAGGCTACTTTTCTGGTTTTAGCTGCAAAATATCAGTGAGTTCATTCATGTTAGAAAGAAGCAAAGTGAATAATAAAAATGCCTGCTATTATTTTATTAATAGAAAAAAATGCTAGTGAATAATGCTGACTTATTTAAGTAAATTACTCATCTTATTTATACAGGAACCCCAAGCTGAGTCTTTATAGTGTCTAGCAGGTCCTATAAACAGTTGCAACAGACCATGCAAAGTACAGCAGAAGTAAAACAGAGTATCAGGGCCTGGACAGACTAGAGAGGTAGCAGCTACCACTCATGCATTGTCATGGAATACAGGCCCTTTTAAGAAAAACTGATATTTCATGTAAAATTTCCTGATTCTTAAAGGTTGGCAAGTAATTCGTATTTTAAACACACTGTGTGGGCCAAACAAAACATGTCAGCAGGCAGGATTTTGCCTGTTAGCCACCAACTCGAGACCTTTGCTTTCATTCATTCTAAACAGTGCAATGTGGTTTGTATTATGTGGTATTGGCAGGCAGGTAGTGTGTGGGGCTAACGTGCCTGGATTTATTTTACTTATTAATTACTTTATATCCTGCCTTGTTCCCAGATGTATTTGAGATAGTTATTAAAAAAAAATCATGCAATAATATGATAAAGTAATTGAGGTGAAGGGAAAAGGACTAAAATCATAAAAGAATTCTAGGGAGAGGTAATATAAAGAAGCAAAGGATATATTTTGTCCTTAATTTTTAAATTAAGAAAAATCAATAAAAGAAATTATATAAGATGAGATAACAACACTTCATTAAACTTCATAGCAGCCACAGTAAGGAGTGAAAAAAAAAATTTATAAAATTTATTTCCATCATGTGTGAGATAGACTATGCTAGATAATCAAGAGAAATGGAGCTTTACAAAGAAGTGAGGTCAGAGAAAAAAAAAAAATACTGCAAGGGTCTTCATATTTTCCAGCAACAGAAGAACTTTTCCTCTCACACAAATGGTCTGGCCACCTCCTCTCTAGTAACTCTTAGCAGTGAAGTGGCAAACTACACTAGAAACACAATATTCACACGTGATTGTTAGGGGCCCTTGTCAAAACATACTATTTCCTCCTTCTTGTTCATAGATAAGCCCCCCAAAAGGAAACATCTCCTGCCCCTATTGACAGATTCACCCATCCCAAATATCAGGAAACTTTTGGTCAAAACTTTAGTTAAAATCAGGACAATTTTAAAATTAAATTCCATTTGATATTTATTTATATCCATATAAATTTTTATATCAATATAAATCCATATTTTTTATTATATTTAGTATATTCACTTGATATATTAAATACTGTCAAATATGGTGCTAGATACTTGGTAGCTTGCAAAACTGAATAAAAACTTTTTAAAAATTAGCCTGCTTTTAATGGGTTTCCTATCTAGCAAAGAAAACAAACAGGTTTTCAAACAATTATAAGATGCTATGCTAAGTAGTATTAAAAATATATACAAAACACAGAGGTAAGAGAAAGAACATGATTCTTTCTTAGAGCATGAGAAAGGTTCCCATGAATATATAGAGAAAATCCCTTAGTAACATTTTGAATGATGATTAGAAGATTGCACGTATCTCTGGAAAGGGGAAGTAGCCTTCTGAAGATATGCAAAAATATTTTATTTTTAGCCCAGAGAGACTTTTCCACCAGTCTCTTTCTAAGGTGTTCACATCATTGGTAGTATCTCATTTTCAATGATATTTACATCACTGCATTAAACAAAGCATTCTGATCCCTTCTTTTTTCACTTCCTATGTGTGTCCCTATGACTCACAACTGCTGCCCCACATTTAAGTATTCTATTAATTCCAACCAGCTACCATCCCTCTAGTATACATATAGTTCCAATAAAACTGGAATTTTCTATTCTCATTCCCACATCCTATCCCCTATGGCTTCAAGTTCCTGGCACATGTGGCAGCCATACTCTCTGATATCCTCCAATATCTTGGAAACTTAGACCTGTTGTAACTGTCAATTCACAATTACCTTTCTGGTTGGGTTTCCTGGCTGTTCTGATCAGATTCACTGACTGTCTAGATCCACTGACTGTCTTTTGTTCTCTTATTACATTTTTCATTCTTGGGCATTTTTCCCTTACCGATTACACTATTCCTTCTTTATGGTGAAACAAACTCTGTTTCACTTCATTTAAAGGACCCTCACTTCATGAGAGGGCTTCCTGGTGGCTCAGTGGTAAAGAATCTGCCTACAATGCAGGAGACACCAGTTTGACCTCTGGGTTGGAAAGATTCCCTGGAGAAGAAAATAGTAACCCACTCCAGTATTCTTGGGAGAAGGCAATGGCACCCCACTCCAGTACTCTTGCCTGGAAAATCCCATGGACAGAAGAGCCTGGTAGGCTGCAGTCCATGGGGTCGCTCAGAGTTGGACACAAATGAGCAATATCACTTTGACTTTTCACTTTCATGCATTGGAGAAGGAAATGGCAACCCACTCCAGAGTTCTTGCCTGGAGAATCCCAGGGATGGGGGAGCCTGGTGGGCTGCCGTCTCGGGTCACACAGAGTTGGACATGACTGAAGCGACTTAGCAGCAGCAGCAGCAGCAGCCAGTATTCTTGCCTGGGAAATCCCATAGACAGGGGAACCTGGTGGGCTACAGTCCATAGGGTCTCAAAAGAGTCAAACACAATTGAGTGACTACACAACAACTTCATAAGAATCCCATTACTTCTTTTCAAATCCTTTCATTTGCCCAATGTGATAGACCTTACTCGTCCTTGAGAAACATGGCATTCGTTTTTCAGAGAACCTTATAATTTAACTAAACAACTCTGATTTTCCAAAATAGAATAGATTCCAGACACTCTGCTGTTTTAATACACCTAGTCTTCCCACTCTTACTCCGTAGTATAGATGCTACTTATGGAAGAAAATGGTCTTAGGAAGAAAAGATTTTTTTACTGCTCAATTGCATTTAGTGCTCAAATGTATTCATTGCTTTAAAATGCCCAATTACATTTTAGCTCTATATCCTAAGACAGGGAAATTAGATTTAGCAAAAAAGTACTAGAAATACATCTGTGATTATCTACATATATTAGTTTCTCTTTACATACATACTCAAATCAATAGAGGAAAAAAAGAAACATCAAAAGAGAACAGCAGACAAGTATTAGTACACCAGATAAATAAGTAAATTCAAAGTTTAGGCAGGCCCTAAAGTTCAAAAGAATAAAAAGACAATTCTAAAAGTACAAGTTTAATTCTATGATCTCCATTTTTGAGAAACCAAGGTGGTTAATACTTTAAAATTTGGTTATGTACTTTGTTCTCAATAAGAGGGACAACATCTCATAGGTAGGTGTTTTTGAAAGAGACAGAAGAGACAAAGAGACAGAACCTTCTAGGAACTGATATATATTAATTTTTGTCAGGGTTAAACTTAAAATTTATACAGAAGCACCATGCTTTACTGAATGATAGTACGTATTTAAGTTATTAATTTTCGCATCTCCTGATTCAAATTTGTGTTCCACCCTTATACATTGTCTCTAGCTGTCCATTAGTGCACTACAGAACTTTGTCCTGGAATAAAGTTTCCAAATAGAAAATTTCCAAAGAGGAGGAGGAAGGTTGTCAGAAATATTGGGGTCGGGGGGAAAATGGGTAATTTCTCCTACCTCAAAGGGAGAGATCAAGAGGGGAAGAATCAGTAAATTAGGAATTGCAAGAAAATGTAAAACTCTTAAATTATAGAGGAACAAGATTTCTCATCAAGTGCTGAATAATAAAACAGTGGAGATGTGAAAGAATTCAAACAAAACTAGGTATCCAGTATTTTTTGATAGCTCTTTCACTTTTACTAAGAATTCATTTTCATGCCCTTTACAAAATAATTTGTTATCAATGTCAATGTCAGACATTTCTCTATAGAGCAAGAACCCAAGAGGATCACAATCTTTGAGAGACCTACTCTCCATGGCTATAATAGATCAGCCTCAGTTCCTTGATTTTCACCCTCTTGCTGAATAAGTAGAAATACCAGTGCTATTGCTTCAATAACTTCAAAAGGCGGAAGAGGAACAGGGGGCAAAAAAAAAAAAAGATGCTGAGTCAGAGTTAGGAGAGACATGTAGGAGGGTTTTACTGACCTGAGATTTTGCACTTTTTTAAAATTAGTTAAAAATAAACCCATTAATTTATGTCTCTAAGAACATCTTGGGTCTTTACTTAATAACAGAGTTAGCAAAACTTCAGTGAGAGAAACAAAAAGAAATAAACTTGGTTTTCCTTTTACCATACAATTATTGTCTTGTTAAATATAAATTTAATCCCTATTTGAGACATGCAATTTAAATTGTGACCAAAAATATTATAAGCATGCTGACTACTTCTAATTAAGTCAGGTGACCTTATTTTAATGAAGGGAGAATTTGGAGGCAATACCAGTTGTAGTAACAAGCTGATGACTTGCTTTTCATAGTCAACATATCATTAGCATTTGGACCCTAGAAAGAGAGTAATTATTTTTTTTAATAAACTTTTAAAATTAAAGACGATGTATACATAACATGGTCAACCCCCAAGTTTCTTTCTTTCTTTAAGTGCTATTTGAAATAGACATAGACTAAACAAATTAAAATGTGCAAAAACACACCTGGCCCTTATCTGACCAACAGCTAAACCTTGGTATAAGAACTGCATAAACTTATCAGCTGCTTCTTGTGCACAGTTAGCATTGTCTTCTGGGTTTATTTTTTAAGACTTAGGTCTGCATGGTAACCACTTAAACATTTAAGGCTTTGTTCAGCTTTATGGAATAAAATATAAATTGTTTACTAAATCAGGGTATGGAGAGAAGAGCTAAATTCTCTTACTTTTAATATTTCTCTTTGATATCTGTCCTTCTGGACAGAAAATTCAAGCAACAGTTCCCAGCAAACATATGGGAAAACCCATTGGAAATATTGTAAGATAAATTAATAATGGCAGATGCCAGCATGTCTAGAGGTTGTTTATGCTGAAGAGTCCTGCATTCTTTATGTTTTGAAATTATTCTGTTGTAACCATTTTCAGATTCGTTTAGTTTGGCAATGTATTCTCCTCTCTAAAGGTGTCTGCATTTATTTGACTACAGAAAATATTTACTTTAGTAAAGGGCAGCTTAACCTTTGTTTAAATTCGAGGTGAGTTAAAGGTCACTGTAATTATTTGCTGTATTATTTGTGTCAGATTTGAATTACTATGAATACAGCCCATGCATTGCCCTTTATTATGAAATAAGCTAAAAGAAACTCAACTTCTGCATCCAGCCAGCATATTTTATGGAACCAATCAGTGTTGCAGAACATTTTCAAGGTTCTCTCTTGGACTGTGATTGACTGAAAGTGCTTGAGGTTAAGGTCCTTTCCCAGAGGGAGGGAAGGAGACGATTTAACATGGCAGCTCAATCCCCTCCCCCACTCCTAGCTATGTTTTTGATGGCTAGCAGCCAGAATATGGACAGAGTAGGGTTCAAGGCTATTAGTGAAAAACTGCAAGCAGTCACATTGGAAAAAATATATAGACAGGGCACTAGAAGGGTTGAACTGCTGAGCAGAGGATGATTTCAGAACAGATACACAGGAACTCTGTTTTCACTGAGTGAAAATTCAAAGTTAAAACATGAATATTCAGATAAGAAAAGTCAATAGGAAATAAGGAGAAAATGATGTAAAAGTTTTGAACTCCAATAGGTTAAGGCATAAAAGTGTGAGCCTTCATTTTTTGTCTTTACCATTCAATTATGAAATAAAAAAATGTAACATAACATGGTGACCCCACCTTTAAACACACACCCACATCAACCAAAGATATTTTTGCATAATTCTGGTGACAAATATCAAAGTTCAAATAGCAACTGAACTACAGTCATAGGTGGAGTTTGTTTACTCGGCAAGATGCACAATAGGATGCAGATAGGTAGCACATTCAAAATGTGAAAAGAATGGGGTTTATACTTTCAGATTAATCACAAATTGCAAGTACAGAATATCTTTAATTTCTTCATATAAAGATAACGCTACTCTTTTTTTTGTATGTTCTAAGAAGACTAACACCTGTATAGGAATACTTCCTATGTATACATGCAAACATTCAATAAATAATAGGTTGGTACAAGCATAATTGTGGTTTCAGACCATAAGTTTTAATTAATTTTAACTAGGCTCAATCACATCTTTATTAATCAAAATAGGAACCATTACAATAAACACATTTTTGCCAACAAGAAATAAGTTGGTTATTCCAGTAGCATGAAAATCCATAGTTCAGGATTCTATGAACTCTTGGAAAGCATTTTGTGACTCCTGCCAGTTTTGAAAGCATTTCCCCTGCAAAAAGTTGTTTAGATTTTGGAGGACGTGGTAGTCAGTAGGTAAGATGTCAGGTGACTATGGCGGATGAGGCAAACATTGTAGCCCAATTCATTCAAATTTAGAAGCATTGGTTGTACAATGTGTGATGGGGCATTGTTGTGAAGAACTGGGCCCCTTCTGTTGACCAATGCCTGCTGCAGACATTGCAGGTTTGGGTACATCTCATTGATTTGCTGAGCACACTTCTCAGATGTAATGGTTTTGCTTCCCTGGGACTCAGAAAGCTGTAGTGATCAGACCAGCAATGGACCACCACAGTGACCATGAACTTTGGTGCAAGTTTAACTGGAGAACTGCTTTGGTGCTTCTTCTCGGCCCAACCACTGATCTGGCCATTGCCAATTGTCATATAAAATCCACTTTTCATCAAACACCACAATCTGATCAAGAAATGGTTCATTGTTGTTGTGCAGAATAAAAAAAGATAATACTTCAAGAAGATGATTTTTTGATTTTTCAGTCAGCTCTTGAGGCTCCTAGTTATAGAGTTTTTTCACCTTTCCAATTTTCTTCAAATACAGAATGACCATAGTATGGTTGTCATTGGACATGTAGTTGTAAGAGGATCAGCATGTACAATGTAAGTGTACATTGGACATCTACACTTCTCATGTAGTTGTAAGAGGATCAGCTTCAACGATTGCTCTCCATTGGTCACTGTAAACTTCTGACAGAAGCGCAGGCCGCTGCATTCCTCATTTTCAAGGCTCTTGTCTCCTCTGCAAAACCTCTTGAACCACCACTGCACCGTAAATTCATTAACAGTTCCTGGGCCAACTGTATTGTTGATGTTGCAAGCTGTCTCCACTACTTTACAACAAACTTTGAAATTGAGTAAAAAAATCATTCAAATTTGTTTTTGTCTAACACAATATCCCTAGTCTAAAATGTATAAAACAAACAGCAAGTAATAAGTCATTAGCAAAAAGAAACATAAAGTGAGAAATGTGCATTAAAGTGATGATGTATAACATAACTACATTTATTTAAGAATGTATTCCAATATCACAGAGCATGCAAAAACTGCACTTAATTTGCAACAACCTATAATTAGCTAATATTTATGTCCACTATCATTATTATTACTTAAATACTTAGAACAGAAAACATACCTAGAGCAAACATAAACCTTTGACACAAGCTAAAGTGAAGTTGTGAAACTGAAGCCACCTTCATACCTCTATAGCAAAGACATTCAGTATTGATAGAAAGTGGACTTCACTTCAGTCGTGTCTGACTCTTTGTGACCCATGGACTTGTAGCCCAGCAGGCTCCTCTGTCCATGGGATTCTCCAGGCAAGAATACTGGAGTGGGTTGCCATTTCCTTCTCCAGGGTATCTTCCTGACCCAGGGATCGAACCCAGGTCTCCCACATTGCAGGCAGACGCTTTAACCTCTGCACTATTGATAAGACATGGTGAAAAGTGTCTTTCAGATAACCTACATAATTATAGCAGTATGGTAACAAAAAATGGAGACAACAATAGGGTCAGAGCAGGAAGAAAAGATGCCAAATATTCAAAAGCATCTGTAAATGTTGGTGAAGACAGTGATTATTGTGCAATAGCTAGCCAGGATTTTATTTCACTTCCAGGATAGGTACTCTGTATTCAGTTATAGTCAGAAATTCTGCCTTTTAGATTCTTCATCTACTGCTTCTTAGCACAATAAATAAAGTCTGTAAAACTAAATTAACTGTCATTTGTAGTGCATGTGGCTTTCAAAGAGACTATTTTGATTTTTTTTTAACATACCATAATAGTTATCCCTTCTAAGTGTATAATTCAGTAATTTTTAGTAAATTTACAGAGCTGTGCAACCCTTCCCTTCAATCCAAATATTTTGATGGCTTTATTGAGAAGCAATCCTCATATCATATAAATTCATTCACTTAAATTTTACTGTTTAATGCTTTTTTAGCAGATTCATAGAAAATGTTTTGCTAGTATGAGGACAATCTAATTTTAGAACACTTTCATCATCTAAAAAAGAAACTGTACCCATATTAGTTACTCCCCAATTCTCATTCTTATCTTTTACTAAGATTCTTTCTGTCTCTATAGATTTGAAAATTATGGACATTTCATTGTATATCAGAGAAGGCAATGGCGACCCACTCCATTATTCTTGCCTGGAAAACCCCATGGGTGGAGGAGCCTGATAGGCTGTAGTCCATGGGGTCGCTAAGAGTTGGACACGGCTGAGTGATTTCACCATCACTCTTCACTTTTATGCATGGGAGAAGGACATGGCAACCCACTCCAGTGTTCTTTCCTGGAGAATCCCAGGGACGGAGGAGCCTGGTGGGCCGCCGTCTATGGTGTCGCACAGAGTCGGACACGACTGAAGTGACTTAGCAGCAGCAGCAGCATTGTATACAGATAGAATCACATACTATGCAGTCTTTGTGACTGACTTCTTTCATTTAGTATGTTTTCAAAGTTTATCCATATTTATCAGTACTCCATTGCTTTTTATTGGCTAGTATTATTCAATTGGATTAATATATTATTTTTTGTTTAGCTGTTCATCAGTTAATGAATATTTAGGTTATTTTCACTTTTGGCTATTAAGAATATTGCTGCTAGCTTGGTCTTCTGTGGTAACCTAGATGGGTGGGATTTGGGCAGGAAGTTCTCCAAGGGAGGGAATATATGTATACATATAGCTGAATCAATTCCTTGTATAACAGAAACACAATATTATAAAGCAACTGTACTCCAATAAAAATTAATTAGTTAAAAAAAGATTACTGCTGCTATGAACATTCAAGTATAAAATATTGTGTGAACATATGGCTTCATTTTTCTTATGTAGATACCCAGAAGTGGAATTGCTAGGTCATAAGGCAACGCTGGGCTGGAAGAACAACAAGCTGGAATCAAGATGGCTGGGAGAAATATCAATAACCTCAGATATGCAGATGACACCACCCTTATGGCAGAAAGTGAAGAGGAACTAAAAAGCCTCTTGATGAAAGTAAAAGAGGAGAGTGAAAAGTTGGCTTAAAGCTCAACATTCAGAAAATGAAGATCATGGCATCTGGTCCCATCACTTCATGGGAAATAGATGGGGAAACAGTAGAAACAGTGTCAGGCTTTATTTTGGGGGGCTCCAAAATCACTGCAGATGGTAACTGCAGCCATGAAATCAGAAGACACTTACTCCTTGGAAGAAAAGTTATGACCAACCTAGATAGCATATTCAAAAGCAGAGACATTACTTGCCAACAAAGGTCCATCTAGTCAAGGCTATGGTTTTTCCAGTAGTCATGTATGGATGTGAGAGTTGGACTGTGAAGAAAGCTGAGCACCAAAGAATTGATGCTTTTGAACTGTGGTGTTGGAGAAGACTTGAGAGTCCCTTGGACTGCAAGGAGATCCAACCAGTTCATTCTGAAGGAGATCAGTCCTGGGATTTCTTTGGAAGGAATGATGCTAAAGCTGAAACTCCAGTACTTTGGCCACCTCATGCAAAGAGTTGACTCAGTGGAAAAGACTCTGATGCTGGGAGTGATTGGGGGCAGGAGGAGAAGGGGACGACCGAGGATGAGATGGCTGGATGGCATCACTGACTCGATGAACATGAGTTTCAGTGAACTCCAGGTGTTGGTGATGGACAGGGAGGCCTGGCAGGCTCCATGGGGTCGCAAGAGTTGGACAGGACTGAGGGACTGAATTGAAATGAAGGCAGATCTATGTTTCATATGTTAAGAAATGATAAAATTGTTTTCCATAGCATTTACACCATTTTACATTCCTATGAGTTGTATATAAGTTTTCCAATTTCTCCTGTCAATAATTTCTTTGTTTTCATGCATTTTTATTAATAACCTTTCCAGTGGATGTGAAGTAGTATCCCACTGTAGTTTTGATTTGCACTTCTTTAAGAGTAATTTAAGTTATATGCAGAGTACATCATGAGAAACTCTGGACTGGAAGAAACACAAGCTGGAATCAAGATTGCTGGAAAGAAATATTGAAAACCTCAGATATCCAGATGACACCACCCTATGGCAGAAAGTGAAGAAGAACTAAAAAGCCTCTTGATGAAAGTGAAAGAGGAGAGTGAAAAAATTGGCTTAAAAATCAACATTCAGAAAACGAAGATCATGGCATCCGGTGCCATCACTTCATGGGAAATAGATGGGGAAACAGTGGAAATGGTGTCAGACTTTATATTTTTGGGCTCCAAAATCACTGAAGATGGTGACTGCAAACATGAAATTAAAAGACGCTTCCTCCTTGGAAGAAAAGTTATGATCAACCTAGATAGCATATTCAAAAGCAGAGACATTACTTTGCCAACAAAGGTCTGTCTAGTCAAGGCTATAGTTTTTCCAGTAGTCATGTATGGATGTGAGAGTTAGACTGTGAAGAAGGCTGAGCACCGAAGAATTGATGCTTTTGAACTGTGGTGTTGGAGAAGACTTGAGAGTCCCTTGGACTGCAAGGAGATCCAACCAGTCCATTCTGAAGGAGATCAGCCCTGGGATTTCTTTGGAAGGAATGATGGTAAGGCTGAAACTGCAGTACTCTGGCCACCTCATGCAAAGAACTGACTCATTGGAAAAGATTCTGATGCTGGGAGGGATTGGAGGCAGGAGGAGAAGGGGACGACAGAGGATGAGATGGCTGGATGGCATCACTGACTCGATGGATGTGAATCTGAGTGAACTCGGGGAGTTGGTGATGGACAGGGAGGCCTGGCGTGCTGCAACTCATGGGGTCGCAAACAGTCGGACACAACTGAGCAACTGAACTGAACTGAACAGAAAGAGTAATGATGTTGAACAACCTTCTATGTCCTTATTGGCCATTTATATATCTTCTTTTGGGAAATATATATTCAAATACTTCACCCATTTTTAAATTGGATTGTTTGTCTTTTTAATGCTGAATTTATATATTTTTTGTATTATTTAATGGATATATGGTTTGCCAACATTTTCTTTCTTTCTAGATTGTCCTTTCACTTTTTGACAGTGTCCTATGATAAAAGTTTTTAATTTTGAAGAATTTATCTTTTCTTCTGTTGCTTGTGTTTTTGGTGTCATATCTGGGAAAAAAAAATTGCCTATTCAAGGTCATGAAAATTTACACTGAAGTTTTCTCCTTAGAGTTGTATACTCTTAGCCCTTACTATTTATATTTATGATTCATTTTGCATTAATTTTTATATGGTGCTTAAGAAGTCCAGGTTCGTTATTTGCATATTTATAGTTAGTTGGGCCAGCATCATAAAAAAAAATTGCCTATTCAAGGTCATGAAAATTTACACTGAAGTTTTCTCCTTAGAGTTGTATACTCTTAGCCCTTACTATTTATATTTATGATTCATTTTGCATTAATTTTTATATGGTGCTTAAGAAGTCCAGGTTCGTTATTTGCATATTTATAGTTAGTTGGGCCAGCATCATTTGTTGAAAATATTAAAACTCTAGATTTGACAGGTTTTAGAAAGAGTCTGCCAATCTGCATATTTAAATCAGCATCCCAGTAGATAAGGATTGATATAATCAAAGAATTCAACTTTAAGTACTATGGAATTAGGAAAAAAGTTGAAGATGAAAGAGCTAGAGTCAAACATCTACAAGATATATAAAGGAAAAGAAAGAGTGAATTAAAAAAGATGAATTTCTAGAAGAAAATTGTAAAATGTAGCTATCCAGCTCTGGAACTCAGAGACTTAAATCACTGGACTGATTTAGGATAACTTGAATTAAACAATGGATTCTAAGTTAAGCTAAATTGCAAAGTGTTAGATCTGTTAAAAAAAAAAAAAAATCAGGAACATCATCATTAACCGAGAAACAGGATGTAAGGAACCTGAATTTGGAAGGTAAATCAATGATCAAAAGATCAGTCTGACAGTAGAAACAAATAATGATGTTAACATGATAGACAAGCCAAATAACAGTTCCACATATGAGTTGTTAAACTTAGAAATATAGAAATCAGTGGGAGTTCAAACAGCACAAAAACCTTCAGAATTTTAAAATTGTATGGGCTTTAGATGTTGCCAAATTGTCTCAATATTTATGTAATTATATTTATTTAACACTCAATAAATATTTTTTCAATGGCTACTATGACCAGGTACTAAACTATGAGCTTGAACTATGTCAGTGAACAAAATGAATGAAGATCTCTTCTATCGTGGATTTTAAACCTAAGGTACAGGAAAATACAATGAATTCTTAGCACCTAAAAGGGTATAGCCTTAAGATTATGAATGTTAATTCATTGTCCTAATATCCATGAGAATAGATAGATCAAAAAAAAATAATAATAGAAGTGATACTGGATAAAACTGGTGAGAATTAAGTCATTTAAAACTCAAATATTAAGTTAAATAAAGGACTACAAGGAAGAATAATTCAGAACTAAACTAAAATTATTTGCTTCTAGTCACTGGTAGACTGACAATAATAGGTCAAGATCACTTCCTCAATTACATATGAATTAAATGAATAGTGGACAGAAGAGAGAGGCACAACCACTTGAAAACAAGGCAAAATATAAATTATATTTTGGCACTCAAAAGTATTTCTGCACACAAGAATTTAAACTTTGTTTTGTTTTAAATTAAAAGGTACTCGAGAAGCTCTGGGAAATAATAATTATCTTTTTTAATATTTATTGAATAGCGACTGTATGTCATCAGTTCAGTTCAGTTCAGTCGCTCAGTCGTGTCCAACTCTTTGAGACCCCATGAATCACAGCATGCCAGGCCTCCCTGTCCATCACCAACTCCAGGAGTTCACTCAGATTCATGTCCATCGAGTCAGTGATGCCATCCAGCCATCTCATCCTCAGTCGTCCCCTTCTCCTCCTGCCCCCAATCCCTCCCAGCATCAGAGTCTTTTTCAATGAGTCAACTCTTCTCATGAGGTGGCCAAAGTAATGGAGTTTCAGCTTTAGCATCATTCCTTCCAAAGAAATCCCAGGGCTAATCTTCAGAATGGACTGGTTGGATCTCCTTGCTGTCCAAGGGACTCTCAAGAGTCTTCCCCAACACCATAGTTCAAAAGCATCAATTCTTCAGTGCTCAGCCTTCTTCACAGTCCAACTCTCACATCCATACATGACCACAGGAAAAACCACAGCCTTGACTAGACGGACCTTAGTTGGCAAAGTAATGTCTCTGCTTTTGAATATGCTGTCTAGATTGGTCCTAACTTTTCTTCCAAGGAGTAAGCGTCTTTTAATTTAATGGCTACAGTCACCATCTGCAGTGATTTTGGAGCCCTCCCCAAAAAATAAAGTCTGAAATTGTTTCCACTGTTTCCCCATCTATTTCCCATGAAGTGATGGGCCAGTGACTCATAACTTTTTGCCTTTTCATACAGTTCATGGGGTTCTCGAGGTGAGAATGCTGAAGTGGTTTGCCATTCCCTTCTCCAGTGGACCATGTATTGTCAGAAAACTCCAGCATGACCTGCCTGTTTTGGGTGGTCTTATACAGCATGGCTCATAGTTTAATTAAGTTACACAAGCTGTGGTCCATGAGATCATTTTGGTTATTTTTCTGTGATTATGGTTTTCATTCTCTCTTCCCTCTGATGGATGATGGTAAGAGGTTTGTGCAAGCATCCTGTTTGGAGGGACCAGCTGTGGGGAAAACGGACTTACTCTGGGGGGCAGGGCCATACTCAGTAAATCTTTAATTCAATTTTCTGCTGATGGATGGGCCTGTGTTCCCACATTGTAGTTTGGCCTAATGCCAAAAGATGGTAGGGGTAATGGCAGTAATGGTGACCTCTTCCAAAAGGACATATGCCAGCATGCCACATCTAACAGACTGCTGCTGTCAGTGCCCCTACCTTGTGGTAGGCTGCTGCTGACCCACACCTTCACTGGAGACTCCGAAACACTCACAGGCAGGTCTGGTTCCGTCTCTTGTAGGGTCACTGCTCCTTTCTCCTGGGTTCTTGGGCACACAGGTTTAGTTTTTGCCCCCCAAGAAAGCCACAATGCAAACAACAGTGCAAAGAAACAGCAGAACATAATAGAATGGGAGAGTACAGATCTCTTCAAGAAAATTAGAGATACCAAGGGAACATTTCATGGAAAGATGGACACAATAAATGACAGAAATGGTACGGACCTAACAGAAGCAAAAAAGATTAAGAAGAGATGGCAAGAATACACAGAGAACTAGAAAAAAAAAATCTTAATGATCCAGATAACCATGATGGTATGATCACTCACTTAGAGTCAGACATCCTGGAGTGTGAAGTCAATTGAGTTGTAGGAAACATCAAGACAAACAAAACTAGTGGAGGTGATGGAATTCCAGCTGAGCTATTTCAAATCCTAAAAGATGATGCTGTGAACGTGTTGCACACAATATGCCAGCAAATTTGGAAAATTCAGCAGTGGACAGGACTTGAAAAGGTTAGTTTTCATTCCATTCCCAAAGAAGGGCAATGCCAAAGAATGTTCAAACTAATGCACAATTGCATTCATTTCACATGCCAGCAAGGTCATTCTCAAAATCCTCCAAGCTAGTCTTCAACAGTACATGAACTAAGGACTTCCAGATGTACAAGCAAGATTTAGAAAAGGCAGAGGAACCAGAGATCAAATTGCCAACATCTGCTGGATCATAGAAAAAGCAAGAGTTCTAGAAAAACATCTACTTCTGCTTCATTGACTATGCCAGAGCCTTTGACTATCTGGTTACAACAAACTGTGAAAAATTCTTAAAGAGATGGGAATATCAGACCACCTTATCTGCCTCCTGAGAAATCTGTATGCAGGAAGAAGCAATAGTAAGAAGCAATAGTAAGAACAAGACATGGAACAATAGATTGGTTCAAACTTGGGAAAGAGTACGTCAAGACCATATATTGTCACCCTGCTTGCTTAACATATATGCAGAGTACATCATAAAAATGCTGGACTGGATGAAGCTCAAGCTGGAATCAAGATTGCAGGGAGAAATATGAAGAACCTCAGATATGCAGATGACACCATCCTAAAGGCAGTAAATGAAGAGGAATTGAAGAGCCTCTTGATGAAGGTGAAAGAAGAGAGTGAAAAAGCTGGCTTAAAATTCAACATTCAAAAAAACAAAATCATGTCGTCTGGTCCCATCATTCCATGGAAATAGGCAAATAATGGAAACAATGACAGATTTTATATTCTTGGACTCCAAAATCACTGCCAACAGTGACTGCAGCCATGAAATTAAAAGACACTTGCTCCTTGGAAGAATAGCTGTGACAAACTAGACAGTGTATTCAAAAGCTGAGACATCACTGCTGACAAAGGTTCATATAGTCAGAGCTATAGCTTTTCCAGTAGTCATGTACAGATGTGAGGGTTGGACCATAAAATAGGCTGAGCATCAAAGAATTGATGCTTTTTAATTGTGGTGCTGGAGAAGACTTTTGAGAGTCCTTTGGACAGCAAGGAGATCAAACCAGTCAATCCCAAAGGAAATCAACCCCGATTACTCATTGGAAGGACTGATGCTGAAGCTGAAGCTCCAATACTTTGGCAACCTGATGCAAAGAGATGACTCACTGGAAAAGACCCTGATGCTGGGAAAGACTGAGGGCAAAAGAGCATTGGGCAACAGAGGATAAGGTGGTTGGATACCATCATTGACTCAATAGACATGAGTTTAAACAAACTCTGGGAAACAGTGAAGGACAGGGAAGCCTGACATGCTGCAGTCCATAGGGTTACAAAGAGTTGGATAGGACTGAGTGACTGAACAGCAACAACAACTGTATGTCAAGTGCAGTGATCCAGACTATACAAATTATACCCTATTTAATGCTCATTGCCATCAAACATGCTATGGAAGAGCATTTCTCTACCAGTGGGAAAGTTGCAATTTCATTTCTCCACAGTTATACATAAAGCCAATGTAGAGGGGGATTGGCTTTACAGCTCTTCTGGCTTAACCTCTTCCTCCACCTAACCATTGGTTTTTGTGTCCTCAGTTGCTCAGTCATATTCAGCTCTTTGCAATGCCATGGATTGTAGCCTGCCGGGCTCCTCTGTCCTTGGGATTTTCCAGGAAAAAATACTGGGATGGGGTGCCATTTCCTCCTCTAGGGGATCCTTCATGCCTAAACCCATATCTCTTGTTTCTCCTGCATTGGCAGGCAGATTCTTAAGCACTGAGCCACCGGGAAAGCCTATCCTAACAATCACTACACTTAAATCTATGGAACAAATCATTCTGTACTCAGTAGTAGAAAGAAAATGGAATTTTTAAAGGATAGAAAGTCAACAAACAAAAATGCTAAATCCTTTAAGAAAAATTATTGGGTTTATGTAAAATGCCAGAAAGGTTACTATCCATCTTAGTAAGTGCATGAACACACAGAATATGAGCAGTTTATAGAAATAGTCCTGTGATTTCCTCAAGAGTGAATTAATATTAATTCAAATGTTTAATAATTACAACCTTCAAACTTCCTTATATATCTTATTATACAAAGAAAATGAGAAAGATCTACTTTTATCTCATACTGAAAAATATTCATAATTGATTTATAATGATTAAACATCCACTGGCTTAAGTAAGGTAGATTTCAGATTCCCGAGGCTCTGTCTTTAGGACCAGTCAATTCTAAAGGAAATCAATCCTGAATACTCATTGGAAGGACTGATGCTAGAGCTGAAGCTCCAATACTACACAGTTTTCCTGGGTGGGAATGGGATAAAACGCCCACGGAGATAATGGCTGCTTCCTGATTGAATTTGCCCTTTATAACTTTACTGTCTATGTAAATATGAATTTGAGAGAATGTTTCTGGTTTAGTGTTTGCCATTTATAGAAGGCCACATTGTACTAACTGATTCTCCCCATAATAATGCCAAAACAAAAAAGTCATACTTAAGGGATGAAGAGAAGGACATAGGAGAATATGTTAGAATGAGATAATGGCATTCCTACATCAGTATCTCAGATTCGAGTGATTGCTTAACAGTTAATAGTCAAATAATACTTCTGCCCTGTTAAATTTTAAAATATAGAAGTAAAGAATAAATTTGCCTCAATGTATTATGGTAGTGGAAATGCAGACCCAAATGGATAAAAAAGAGTCTCCTCTCCCCTCCTCAGGAGAGGTCATGGCGCGTGACAAAAATGCTCATCTTTTGCAATATAGCTAAGCAAATGCTTAACTACAGTATGGTTTCTCATACTGTATATCCAGGTTTGTTAAAATAACAACAAAAAACAATTCTGCATTATGGATTGGAATTCAGGGTAAAGAATATAAAATAAACATGTTGAAAGCTTTTAGCAGATGGAAACCCATTTCAAATTTATAAGGATGCCCAACTGGTATAAAGGAAGCAAAAATGATAAACTTGAGAGACCCAGATGTTGTTTTATAGCCAATCTAGTGAAGGGAAAATAACCCAGCTTACTTTAAAACTGGGGGAAAAAAAGGCAGGGAGGGTGAAGTGATAATATTATATAAGCCTTTATCAAATTATTTCTCTAGTATATAAAAAGGTTGTTTAGTGCCAGGAGATATAATAGGATACACAGGAATCTGTTAGCTAAGCAAATTATTAGCCTTTCAAATACACTCACTTTGAGAAGTCTGGTGAACTAGAAAAAAGGTCAAAAGGTTATACCAAAAACAAATTATGTCTTAAAACCAATCTCAAACATTTACAGTGCTGCTTAACAGCTCTTTTTTCCACTTATTAAAATTAACAAAAGAGGCCTGCAGGCCGCAGACTTTAAATCAATTTGTCCAGCCTTAAGGAAATGGGTTGCTCCTTGGAAGAAAAGTTATGACCAACCTACACAGCATATTAAAAAGCAGAGACATTACTTTGCCAACAAAGGTCTATCTAGTCAAAGCTGTGGTTTTTCCAGTAGTCACATATGGATGTGAGAGATGGACTATAAAGAAAGCTGAGTGCCGAAGAATTGATGCTTTTGAACTGTGGTGAAGACTTTTGAGAGCACCTTGGGCTGCAAGGAGATCCAACCAGTCTATCCTAAAGAAAATCAGTCCTGAATATTCATTGGAAGGACTGATGCTGAAGCTGAAACTCCAATACTTTGGCCACCTGATGTGAAGAACTGACTCATTTGAAAAGACCCTGATGCTAGGAAAGATTGAAGGCTGGAGGAGAAGGGGACGACAGAGATGAGATGGTTGGATGGCATCACTGACTCAATGGACATGAGTTTGAGTAAGCTCTGGGAGGTGGTGATGGACAGGGAAGCCTGGTGAGCTGCAGTCCATGGGGTCGCAAAGAGTCAGACATGACTGAGTGACTGAACTGAACTGAACTGAAGGAAATGGGACAAAGTAAAATGAGAAAATGAGTCAAAATTCAACTTATATATCAGCAATAATGCCAAGCATTTCTTCCTAGACTACTGGATAATCATGAGGTCGCCAGCTTTCCATATCTGTACTTATAGCAATTATTTCACACATTAGAATTGTAAAAACAAAATTAATTGAGAACAGTAAAGAATCTGGAAATGAGGATAGCCTGGAAATTCAGGGCCCATTTTCAAAGTTGCACAGAATAAATCAGATGGTTGACTGTCTAACATTCTTAGCCTTCTCCTGCTACTCCCATTATTCCTTGCCCAATCAATGAAGACAAACAGAGGCCGATAAAAAGACACAACCATTCTATATCTCTATTCACCTTTGATTGGATAGACATTCTGAGCCCTCACCCTAAGGTTCTCTCTGCCTGCAACAACTCTCTTACCTTCTTAACCATCTATCATCTTAGAGAAAGTATTTTCTGGATTCCACAGATTCTGCTGCACATTCCCATTCTAGATATTTCCAGTGCTATCCCATTATATGAAAATTAATCATTTATATTAGTTTTTAGAAATAGCATGGAAATATCTTAAGGGTAACGAACTGTGCCCTATTATCTTCGTACTCCTAGGTACCAGTATTTGGCATATTACAAGGCTCTGATAAATATTTAGTGGGCTGAATTAAAGTTCAGTATAGTCTTTGCTGCTGCTAAGTCGCTTCAGTCATGTCCGACTCTGTGCGGCCCCATAGACGGCAGCCCACCAGGCTCTGCCGTCCCTGGGATTCTCCAGGCAAGAACACTGGAGTGGGTTGCCATTTCCTTCTCCAATGCATGAAAGTGAAAAGTGAAAGCGAAGTCACTGAGTTGTGTCCAACTCTCAGCGACCCCATGGACTGCAGCCTACCAGGCTCCTCCGTCCATGGGATTTTCCAGGCAAGAGTACTGGAGTGGCGTGCCATTGCCTTCTCCGCAGTATAGTCTTTGGGGAAACAAAAAACCCTATAGGAAGGCTGAGATGAATCAGAAAGACATTTCTAAGGGGCTAATGTGAATTTGTATTTGCTTGATTGGAAACATTTTCATTGTTGATAAGGTGGACAGTATTAGAACATTCATATTCAGCACCAATGATCACACAGTTACTGTTGCTTTGGACTACCTTTTATTTTTATAAAACCAAATTTTTCAAATAAAAATGCACTTTAATTGCATAAGGAATCAATTTAATCTATGTGTGAATATTCTCTAATTTACAATTTATAGAAACATTTCAAAATATGGCTATCAAACATGAAGGTATATCTCTCTAAAACTAGTTATTTTAGTTACAACTAAAAAAAATATTTTTTTAGTTGTAAAAACATGTTTTATCTACCCCTCCCTTTATAAAAATCCATAGATTAATCAATTTTCTTTTTCAAAAAAGTGTTATAATATCAACATGGAAAATTTTTAAACAAAATTTTGCTGTTAAAACACTCTAGAGGAATTACCTTCTTCAATAATAAAATCTGTTTTAGTCATAGTTCATAGTATTTACTTTGTGTGCTCAATCTCTCAGTTGTGTCTGATTCTTTGAGACTCCATGGACTGTAACCTGCCAGGCTTCTCTGTCCATGGAATTTTACAGGCAATAATACTAGAGTGGGTTGATAGGTCTTACTCCAGGGGATTTCCCCAACTCAGGGATAGAACCAGCAACTCCTGCATCTCCTGTATTAGCAGGTGGATTCTTTATCATGGCACCACCTGGGAAGCCCTCATTTACTTTGCAAAGATTGCTATAAATCCAGTGACTCTGGCATTTGATACTCACATTGTGAGTATTATATGGGACTCAAGGATCTTATCATTGCTTTCAAGCATAATGGAAAATAATGATTTTGTGCTTAACTGTAAATTTTTTTGTAATAATCACAATTGCATGTTTCCATCTATCCATACTTGGAAGATATAAACTTAATGAATTTATATCCTGTTTCCTTCACAAATCAATTTTGCTCCTGAATTTTAACATGCTATTCCTAAAACTATTAGCTGTGTATCTGCTTTATGGGATGTTCCTACATAAGCTGGCTGTTCATCAATTTGGTGTCCATACATTTCTTTGAAAGCTATATTATAATTAGAGTTTAGGTTAATACTACTCAGTAACCATAAAACAGACATAAAATAATTATAACTCATTTAGTGAAATTAGAAAAGGAGCAATTATTAGACTCCCATTGTGAAGCTTTGCTGTGAGGGATAGATAATCTATCTGCAAGATGTACTTTAAGAACACCATTTTCAAAGAAATAAACTAGATAGATTACTGCTTTGTCTTTGTGCACTTGAGGCGGAAGTGGTGGAGCTGAAAACTTGTGTTGATATGTGAGTTTCCTGAACTTTTCTAAATGTAGACAGGCAAATTGAAAAAAAGAATGGTACGATGGTAAATGCTTAACACAGATTTCTGCTCATCCTTATATTTGTGAGGTTGAGAAATTACATGTCTCAGACTCTGTAAATATGTTATATGAGTTAATTTTTATTTGTAAATTACATTTCTCATAAATTGATAAAACACACACAGACACACACACACACACACATTTTTTTAAATAGTCTAAGGCACTGCGATGCAAAGGGTTGGACATGACTGAACGACTGAACTGAACTGAACTGAAGGCACTCAAACCCTGTCTGAAAACCTTAATGATCAGTCTTTTTTTTTTTTTTTTAGTGTTCTTCAGAGTGATTGATTTGCTTTAGTGCTAAGGAAAGTGTATTGAGCTTTACAATTTGCCTTATTATTCAATCGTCCACCCCCTGGCAAAGGTATGTTCATCCATGCAGAGATAAATGAGAGGAAAGGATGTCTAAGATTTGCTGTGCATGTCATTTCATTAAAATGTGTTTTATCTAAATAGTTTTACAGTGATACTAGACTTCCAATGTCCAAGAAAGAGATATACATATGTTCGATATGTATATATACTCATATGTGTATCTATGTGACATAGGAAATAATCCATTTAATAAAATGACAATGTTTTATGGCAAATGAATCAGACAGATCTAGTAAATCTGTACATTTCATTTCTTTCAATCATTACTGAGAAGATTGCCTGGTGGCAAGAATTCTAGGCTGGATAAAATGACACATTCAATGAAATGAAAGAACTTAGTGACATAGCTACACCAACCCCAGGTGACAACGAGAGGAAAAGTAAAATCTCTTGGCATTGGCTTTAAAGAAGGCAAGATGAAGGTCTATTCTTTCTTGTTATCCTTAATGATCTATTAATATTTCCCTTATGTTATAATACTATAAAATCTAATGTATAATACTGTAAAATCTAATGTATAATGTAAAATAAAAATAAATTGATACATTTTGGAATTGTTAAGATATTAGAGAGAAAAAGCAAAAAAATAAAAATGCATTCACTGTTAAAATGTTGAGCCCATAACTAATTTTAAATGTATAAATTGTAACTTATGTTTTGATTCTTGTTCAATGAAAGTAGACAAACATCCAAAGAATTATCTCTGACAGCTTTGAACAAAAGAAAGAACAGGTTTTCTTCTGAGAGTATTTTTCTGTCATTTAAGCCGTTTACATGTTTCTTTACTTTTACCTTTCTTGCTTGCTTTCTGACCACTTGGGATCCAATGTTAGCACAGGGTCACTGGGGTTCTGTCCAGCTCTAGACAGATGTTGCTACAGTCAGGGTTTTATGATGACAGAATGAGATTTCCAGAATGCACTGGTGAGTTCTGTGACAATTGTTAAGCTTGTCATTTAGAAGAAATAAAAGGCAAGTCATTGATTACTTTCAACACTCACTACTTTTTCTTGGAGTATGTGAAATGCTTTTGCTTTTCCCATCCAAAAAAATGCTGCAGTTAGATGGCAGCCCCCCCAAAATAGGCCACATTATTCATAGTCCAAGACTCTCAGGCATCATAATCTACATTAAGCCAAAAGACTTTTAAGATGAGTTTGGTCTTGCTAGACAAGTAAGGGGAATTAATTGAATGAAAATGCAAAATTAAAAGCAAATGATGAATTTGGCTAATTTCTTCCTCTTCCAATGTTCCAGTATATTCCTCTGACCATTCTCCAGGAACATTGCTTGAACTAACAGCTATGAATTCTAGGTTTCCAGTAAAATACGGGGGGTTTTTTTTTTTTCCTTTTTAAGAAAATGTATCTGATGAACAGTTGTCTCAAAGATTTAGAGGATTCATTTCAGTTTTTAATAATCCCATGCGGCTTTAAAATATTTTAATACTTTCTCTCAACATGTTTCCCACTATACAGCTGTGAAATTAGTAGGACAATTGAAATGGAAAGAACTATGTTTTAATTTTCCTGTATCACAAGTATTTTTAGGGATCAGGTAAGAATTTAATACCAATAAAAATTATTATGCCATGTGTATAATAGATTGGTAGTGTAATCAAATTGATTAATGCTTTATTAAAATAAATAATTTGTCTGATTTCTTTGATTTTAAAAATTAAAATCACTACTTATCTGTATTTGAAATGCCAAGTCAATTTGTTCAAAAACATCAAACAGATTAAGTGTGTAAGGTACAGCATAGCATTATGAAAATAATTCATCTCTCACAGACTGTTTTATTTTGCTGTGGATGTTTTCCCTGACACATTTCTCTTACATAAATAAAATAAATGATGTTTTAATATTGATAAAATTTAATTGTCAGGTGGAGAGGAGTTTTAAAAAAGGAGGAGAGAGGGGATTATATTGATCATCCAAATAGATTTATTAATAACCTCATATAAATCAGTGCAAAAAACCTTTAGTAAGATATCTAAATTTAACTCATACATGTTTCAAGCATTAACAAGAATAAAAGAAAGAAAGGGCAAGCTAGCTATTAGAAAAATCAGACTAACAACAAAAAATTTTATGAAATATCGAAAAGATGATTCTTACTATAGATATGGCATTAGAGTCTTAATATACTTTCAACATATTTTGAAATGTTGGTGTTTGTCTTCAGAAAAATCTGAAAGATTTGAGCATAAAACAATCTTAGTGTTCATTATAAATATGTGAGAACTGTGCTCTGGATATTTTAACTGTGATCCTAACATGATAAAGTAGTGATGGCCTTCTGTCCCTTCCCTCTATTTTCAGACCACTTTAGAGCACTCTGCTGCCCTTCAACCTCAACCTGATATTTTGAAATACTTTTTGTTAATTGTTTTAATTTCACGATTTTGGTCATTTTTACTCTCCATTACACCTCAATAAAATATTTTGAGATTTTTTTTAAGATGAAAAACCAAGCAAACTCATGAGGAAATCTGCAAGAGTAAGCCAGAAAAGTTAGCATGACAACTTTTGGTTGAGTAAGCCACAAAAGTTAGCATGACAACTTTTGGACAACCCTTGGTTGTCCTTTCAAATCATTAGGAATAATAGTAAGAATACAAATCTAAACCATGCCATGCTCGAAACCAAACAATATGCTCATTCTTTTGGTGTTAGTGTAAGTGTTCTTTTAGTTAGTTTCCTTCTCCCAAAATAGTGTTATTTTCTAGTTTATTTAGTCAAAGCAAAACGTGAGACTGGAGTCAAAACTGACCAAGATGTAACTTTAGTCATGAGATGCAAACAAAGCTCCAACAGCATACCTTTACCAGTTTAGAAAGCCACATTTTCTATCAGAATAAACTTGGACAAGAATTTAAAATTTAGGAGTTAACCTAAATATAAAACTAAAAGTTTACTCTGGTTAAAACACAAACAAATGAAGATTTTTTTTTTCCCACACATCATGAAGATAATACAAACATAATGCAAAATGTAGTTAAATTTGTGCACTTGTGGTACAGCAATGATTTTTTTTTTTCTTCTGTCCAAGTATGACATTAATTATTTGAATTCAAGTCAGGTCCATAGAAAATTAAAGAAGAGATAGTGAGGATGGGACTGAGGGAGAGATATAAGAAGGGAGCAAAAGAAAAGAGAAAAACTAATAATAAGAGAGATGAAGCAGAAAACTAAACAAAATTTAGTTTTGGTGTACTTTTGTTATATGTTGATTGGTTGGTCAGGTAAATTCTTTTATTACATATGACTCAGAATGTCAACGCTTGTCTTCATAGGATGATAATTCTGATGATATTCAACTAACATCTTTCTCTAAATCAAATTTGCAAACTGTTTACCTTACCATATTCTTTCTATAACCTCTCTCAATTTTTATAGCAGTAAATTAGCACAGACACCAGTAACAGAAGGAGGCTCTCCAAAAAAATGAAGACATCTGTCTTTTTGAAGAGCGACAGAGAGTCAACAGGAAGAATAGAGGGGAGAAAAGAAAGATTCCCTTATATAGGCAGAGCAAAGGGAGAGGCTGAAGTGATTGTGACTTTAATTTATTCAAAGCCAGGGTGGTTACTGTTGCATCAATACTATTATGGGACAGCCCGAAACATTAGGTAGCATGTCACATACACACAACCTTTCCAAGACAAGACAAGTACTAAAGAAAATCCTTTGGTACAAATGCAGAAACCACTGTATATCTTAAAATTACCATGAATTACATGAATTCTCTCCAGATTAAAAAACCAGACGAAAGCTAGATATTCAGCATTGATAAAATTCCAACAATGTGTTTATGCTAAAAACCAAGTGTTAGGCAGTGGGTAAAACAACTCAATAAAATTAGCACTGATTGGCAATGTCCAAAAATACTCTGAGCAATAGAATTTCTTTTCTATCATCACATAAAATTCACTTGTAAGATCTAAATATTTATGAAAATTTGTTGCAGTAGAAACTGTCTTAGATAATAACAGAGTTCAAAGACTTATAGTGAAAAAGCGCTTTGAAAATCACAGGGCCCATCTTCAATATTTTACATATGAGAAAACCAAGATCCAGTGAAATTGAACTTTCTTAACTAGGAATTTCTTCACCATGGTACAGATTGTTATTTGTAAATAGATAAATAAGATGAAAAAGATATAAATGGAAGACATTGATATAGATGGGATGTAGTTAACAAATATCACATCTACAACTATATCAACATATCTATATGTTAGCTTTAACTATCTAACTGTCTATTTACCTATATGTGTGTGTGCCCAGTCACTCAGTCATACCCAACTCTTCGCAGCCCCATGGACTGTGGCCCTCCAAGCTCCTCTGTCCGTGGGATTTTCTAGGAAAGAATACTGGAGTGAGTTGCCATTACCTACTCCAATTTACCTATTTATACTGGATCTATTATAAAGTTCTTTTAAATATAGTAGTATTAGTTTTTCTAATGAAAAGTTTCTATTATGTTAAAGCCCACTACTTTTTTCAAAGAAGCTACTTAACCTGATATGTTTCTTAAATTTTTTTCTATGTCATGATTCCTGAAAGTTAAAATAGCCCTCCTTTGAAATAATTTACCTCAGTCTCTTAAAAATGTTTCAAAAGAGTGAATCAGGTGAAAATCTTATCAATTGTGTTACTTGTTTCCCTTTTTCCAAATAATTTCTGTATACATATTATTTTTTATATCCCAATATCTCCAATCCAGTCAAAATAAAAAAAAAATTATTCATAGTGTTTCTTTTAAACTTGAGTTAATGTATTTGAAACACTGGATAGCTCTTCCATGTCAAGAATATATTCATCAGGTTACTAGAGAGAGGACTGACTTTCAGTTTTCTGATATTATTCACATTTCTTCTAACTTCTGCAAAACTTGGTTCAATCAATAGTCTCTCTTACCTTTTACCTATTAACATCAATAGGACTTTTTTTTTCACTCTCTTGGTACTCACTGATACTTTATGCATAATGATGCCTAAATTTAATTAAGATGTAAGTTTCCTTTTATTATGAGACTCTGTGATACCTTCAGCACTTTTTCATTCTAGAGTAAAATATTTCTCTATAACTCCTTCAAAATCTTTTATCTATTAAACTGCTAAACAAGCCATCTTTAAGAGAAAGACTAATTAGGACTTGGAAATTATGTTAATTTCAGTCAATCAGTTCAGTTTCTCACTCATGTTCAACTCTTTGTGATCCCATGCATTGCAGCATGCCAGGCTTCACTGTCCATCACCAACTCCTGGAGCTTGCTCAAACTCATGGCCATTGAGTTAAGTGATGCCATTCAAACATCTCATCTTCTGTCATCCCCTTCTCCTCTTGCCTTCAGTCTTTCCCAGCATCAGGGTCTTCTCCAATCAGTCAGTCCTTCACATCAGGTTGTCAAAGTATTGGAATTTCAGCTTCAGCATCAGTCCTTCCAATGAAAATTCAGGACTGATTTCCTTTAGGATAGACTGGTTGGCTCTCCTTGTAGTCTAAGGGACTCTCAAGAGTCTTCTCCAGCACCACAGTTCAAAAATGTCAATTCTTTGGCATTTAGCTTTCTTTATAGTCCAACTCTCACATTCATACCTGACTACTAGAAAAGCCATAGCTTTGACTAGACAGATCTTTGTTAGCAAATTAATGTCTCTGCATTTTAATAAGCTGGCTAAGTTTGTCATAACTTTTCCTCTAAGGAGTGTCTTTTAATTTCATGGCTGCAGTCACCATCTGAAGTGATTTTGGAGCCCGAGAAAATTAAGTCTGTCACTGTTTCCATTGTTTCCCCATCTATTGGTAATGAAGTGATGGGACTAGATGCCATGATCTTCATTTTTTGAATGCTGAGTTTTAAGTCACTCTCCTCTTTCACTTTTATCGAGAGGCTCTTTAGTTCCTATTCCCTTTGTGCCATAAGGGTGGTGTCATCTCCATATCTGAGGTTATTGATATTTCTCCTGGAAATATTGATTCCAGCTTTAGCTTTATCTAACCTGGCATTTAGTATCTGCATATAAGTTAAATAAGCAAGGTGACAATATACACCCTTGCATACTCCTCTCCCAATTTCAAACCTGTCTATTGTTCCATGTCTGGTTCTAATTGTTAATTCTCTACCTGCATACAGATATCTTGGGAGGCAGGTAAGGTGGTCTGGTATTCCCATCTCTTTCAGAATTATCCACAGTTTGCTATGATCCACCCATTCAAAGGTTTTAGCATAGTCAGTTAAGCAGAAGTAGATGTTTTTCTGGAATTCTCTTGCTTTTTCAGTGATCCAATAGATGTTGGCAATTTGATTGCTGGTTCCTCTGTCTTTTTTAAATCCATCTTGAACATCTGGAAGTTCTCAGTTCATGTATTGTTGAAGCCTAGCTTGAAGAATTTTGAGCATTACTTTGCTAGCATGTGAGATGAGTGCAATTGTGCAATAGTTTGAGCATTCTTTGGCATTGCCTTCCTTTGGGATTAGAATGAAAACTGACATTTTATAGTCCTGTGGCCACTGCTGAGTTTTGCAAATTTGCTGGCATACTGAATGTAGCACTTTCACAGCATCATCTTTTTGGATTTGAAGTAGCTCAGCTGGAATTCCATCACCTCCACTAGCTTTGTTTGTAGTGATGCTTCCTATGGCCCACTTGACTTTACACTCCAGGATGTCTGGCTCTGGGTGAGTGAGCACACCTTTGTGGTTATCTGGGTCATGAAGATATTTTTTGTATAGTTTTTTTGTATTCTTGCCACCTCTTAAAGTCTATCTTCTGCTTCTGTTTATTGTGCCCAACTTGCATGAAATGTTCCCTTGGTATCTCTAATTGTCTTGAAGAGATCTCTAGTCTTTCCCAAGCTATTGTTTTTCTGTATTTCTTTGCATTGATCACTGAGGAAGTCTTTCTTATCTCTCCTTGCCATTGTTGGGCTCTGCATTCAGATGTGTGTATCTTTCCTTTTCTCCTTTTCCTTTCACTTTTATTCTTTCCTCAGCTATTTGTAAGGACTCCTCAGACAACCATTTTGCCTTTTTGCATTTCTTTTTCTTCAGATGGTTTTGATCACCACCACCTGTACAATGTTACAAACCTCCGTTCATAGTTTTTCATGCACTCTGTCTATCAGATCTAATGCTTTCAATCTATTTGTCACTTCCACCATATAATAATAAAGGATTTGATTTACAATATACAGATGTTAATGTATCTTTTTTATTTTAGAAAAATCCTTTATATTTTTCTTCTAGCTTTATTGAGAGAAAATTGGTAAGTAGCACTATATAGTTAAAGGTGTAAAGCGTAATAATTTGACTTATATACACCATGAAATAATTACCACAGTAAGTTTAGTAAGCAACCATCATCTCATATAGATTGAAAATGAAAGATACACACACACATAATAAACACAGTGATGAATAGTCTAAACATTGATCTTTGGTGGTCTAGTTTTTACTAGAAAAATCTTTGGCTTGAGGATGATGCTATGTCCTCTCATGCTAGACCATATTATGAAACCCACACCACTAATCTGTCTAGTTAACTGGATCTTAGGGAGTCATTCTGGCAAAATGTTCTTTTCTATTTCTTCATTAGAATCACCAATTCCTCAAATATTTTACCTGGAGACAAAACTTGCAGTAAAATGGACCTTCTGGATAGAATCTGAAGATAATATTCTAGTATTGTATTTACTGGAGTATAATTGACATATATGTACTACCATGTGTAAAATAGACAGCTAGTGGGAACCTGCTATAAAGCACAAAAAGCTCAGCTCAGTGCTCAGCATTCTGTGTCTTTTGTGCCACAGAAGTTTTGGGTATCTACAATTCTTCCTCCACCATTTGGACAAAATTACCCTAAGGATGAATATAAATAAGCATGAGTACAATTCTTAGTGTCTTCAGTTGTGTTTCATAAAAGACAGGGATTCAGCACACATATGTTTTGGGGGGACGTTCACCAGAAAAAAATTTGTAAGGAAGAGAGGAAAGCAATGAATAAGAGGGAATAGGGGAGAGGATATAATTTCTGATAAAGTTAAGCCTTGGTATGCACATGGTGATGAGGCTTTCCTGGTAATTGTTTCACATTTTAGTAAGGGTATCTCAGATATTTGTTGCCCATATAAATTCCTATGGGAAGCCCTGTGGCTCAGTGATAAATAATCTACCTGCCAATGCAACAGTCACAGGAGAGGCAGATTCTATACCTGTGTCAGGAATATCCCCTGGAGAAGGAAATGGCTACCCACTCCAGTATTCCAGCCTTTAACAGTACGTGAACTTTCAGATGTTCAAGCTGGATTTAGAAAAGGCAGAGGAAACAGATCAAATTGCCAACATCCTTTGGATCACCAAAAAAGCAAGGGGGTTCCAGAAAAAAAAACATCTACTTCTGCTTTATTAACTACACCAAAGCCTTTGACTGTGTGGATCACAACAAACTGTGGAAAATTCTTAAAGAGATGGGAATACCAGACCACCTGACCTGCTTCCTGAAAAATCTGTATGTAGATCAAGAAGTAATAGTTAGAGCTGAACATGGAACAATAAACTGGTTCAAAATTGGAAAGGAGTATGTCAAGGTTGTATATTGTCACCCTGTTTATTTAAATTATATGCAGAGTATATCATGTCAAGTGCCAGGCTGGATGAAGCACAAGCTGGAATCAAGATTACCAGGAGAAATATCAATAACCTCAGATATGCAGATGATACCATCCTTGTGGCAGAAAGTGAAGAAGAACTAAAGAGCCTCTTGATGAAAGTGAAAGAGGAGAGTGAAAAAGCTGGATTAAAACTCAACATTCAAAAAACTCAGATCATGGCATCTGGTGCCATCACTTCATGGCAAATAAATGAGGAAACAATGGAAACAGTGACAAACTTTATTTTCTTGGGCTCCAAAATCACTGCAGATGGTGACTGTCACCATGAAATTAAAAGACGCTTGTTCATTGGAAGAAAACCTATGACCAACCTAGACATCATATTGAAAAGCAGAGACATTACTTTGTCAACAAAGGTCTGTCTAGTGAAAGCTATGGCGTTTCCAGTAGTCATGTATGGGTGTGACAACTGGACTATAAAGAAAGCTGAGCGCCAAAGAATTGATGCTTTTGAACTGTGGTGTTGGAGAAGAATTTTGAGAGTCCTTTGGACTGCAAGATCAACCCAGTCAATCATAAAGGAAATCAACCCTGAATATTCATTAGAAGGACTGGTGGTGAAGCTGAAACTCCAATACTTTGTCCACTGATGCAAAGAACTAACTGATTAGAAAAGACCCTGATGCTAGGAAAGACTGAAGGTGGGAGGAAAAGGGGACAACACGGGAGGAAATGGTTGAATGGCATCATGTACCTGATGGCCATGCATTTGAGCAAGCTTCAGGAGTTGGAGGTGGACTGGGAAGCCTGACATGCTGCAGTCCATGGGATCGCAAACAGCCAGACTGGACTGAGCAACTGAACTGAAACAGTATCCCAAACATACTGGCTTAAAATAACAATATTTGTTATCTCAGAGTTTCTGTAGATCAAGAATTTGGGTAAAATTTAGCTGAATGCCTCTGACCCAAGGTCCCTCACAGGCTGCAAGCAAAGTGCCAGATACGGTCACAGTAGTCTCAAGGCTCAACTGGGAAAGGATCTGCTATGGTCTGAAGGTCTGTGTCCCCCCAAATTCACATGTTGAAGTCCTACTCCCCCAAGTGAGATAGTTATTAGTATGCTGGGGGCTTTGGGAGATGATTAGGTCATGAGAATGAAGCTCACATGAATGGGATGATTGCTCTTTTAAGAGACTTCACAGAGCTTCCCAGGGCCTTCTGTCATGTGGGGATAGAAGAAGTCTGAGACCCAGAAGACGATCTCTCCCATCTTGAGTTTCCAGCTTCTAGAACTTGTATTGTAGGCAATACTGTTTTTGGTGCTCCTTATCAGCTATCTGGTCTGTGGTATTTTGTTATAATAGCTTGAACAGACTAAGACAGGCACTGCTTCAAACTCCCTTACATGGTTGTTTGCGGAATTTAGTTTCCACAGCCTGTTGGATAGAGAGCTTCAGTTTCTTATATGCTATTGGCCAGAGGCTGGCTTCAGCTTGTTGTTATATGAGACTTCTCCATTAGTAAAGGGTCACAGTATATCAGGCTAAGACGGGGAATGAGAGAGAGAGAAAGAACAAGAGAGACAGACAGAGAGGGAACAGAAATGAAAAATATACAGTCTTATATCCTAATCATTGAATAACATCCTATAATTTATACCACATGCTATGCATTTGTACCTTTTGTATGCAAACTACATTTACTCCTTCCTCCTCAAATTTGTAAAAGTTTTATCCATTCCAGTAGCATCCTGAAGCTTAATCATTTATATTAGTTCCTAATGTGGATAATGCACCTCAAGAATAATTCCTGAAGTATAACTCTGATAGGATAATACCACTTAATCAGATCTATGAAATTAATGATAAAATTTATCTGCTTCACTGGCTTTCACCATACAATAGTAGGACATGGATAGAATAACTGCTGGAAAAGAGCATCAATACAGGAAAAAATAAAGAAACAGCTACTCTCACTTTTTTCTTGGTACCATATGTAACAATTAGTTCAAAGCAGATCACAGACATAAATGCAATCCATAAAATACAGAAATTCCAGAAGGAAACAAAGTAGAAAATCCTAATATTATTCTGCTGTGGAAAGATTGTTTAGGTACATGCATTTACATTTCTTATATTTGCAAGTGAAAGTTGCTTAGGCATGTCCGACTCTTTATAACCCCATGAACTAATAGTCTGTGGAATTCTCCAGGCCAGAATACTGGAGTGGGTAGCTGTTCCCTTCTCCAGGGGACCTTCCCAACCCAGGGATCAAACCCAGGTCTCCCACATTGCATTGCAGGAGGACTCTTTACCAGCTGAGCCAAAAGGGAAGCCCAAGAACACTGGAGTGAGTAGCCTAATCCCTTCTCCAGCAGATCTTCCCCACCCAGGATTCGAACCAGGATCTCCTGCATTGCAGGCGGATTCTTTACCAACTGAGCTATCAGGAAAGCCATATATATATATATATAAGGCAATTCATAAGCTCACATAGAAATTTTAGAGAATTTAGGCATTTATTTTTATATTACATGTAGAATTTTATATATTCCCAGAGGTCTTAGAGCATAACATTTTACCTTATGACATTAGATGTAGATCCAATAAAGTCTTCAGACTTGAAAAAACTTAAACTAAGAATAACAGTAAATAATAGCATGAATAGCACTATAGGCACCATGAAAACACAAAAGTTATTATAATTCAGTCAGTTCAGTTCAGTTCAGTTGCTCAACCATGTCCGTCTCTTTGCGACCCTGTGAAGCGCAGCACGCCAGGCCTCCCTGTCCGTCATCAGCTCCCGGAGTTCACTCAGACTCACGTCCATCGAGTCCATGATGCCATCCAGCCATTTCATCCTCTGTCGTCCCCTTCTCCTCCTGCCCCCAATCCCTCCCAGCATCAGAGTCTTTTCCAATGAGTCAACTCTTCACATGAGGTGGCCAAAGTACTGGAGTTTCAGCTTTAGCATCATTCCTTCCAAAGAAATCCCAGGACTGATCTCCTTCAGAATGGACTGTTGGATCTCCTTGCAGTCCAAGGGACTCTCAAGAGTCTTCTCCAACACCACAGTTCAAAAGCATCAATTCTTCGGTGATCAGCCTTCTTCACAGTCCAACTCTCACATCCATACATGACCACAGGAAAAACCATAGCCTTGACTAGATGAACTTTAGTCAGGAAAGTAATGTCTCTGCTTCTGAATATATTATCTTGGTTGCATAACTTTTCTTCCAAGGAGTAAGCGTCTTTTAATTTCATGGCTGCAGTCACCATCTGCAGTGATTTTGGAGCCCATAAAAATAAAGTCTGACACTGTTTCCACTGTTTCCCCGTCTATTTCCCATGAAGTGATGGGACCGGATGCCATGATCTTCGTTTTTTGAATGTTGAGCTTTANCTGCAGTCACCATCTGCAGTGATTTTGGAGCCCAAAAAAATAAAGTCTGACACTGTTTCCACTGTTTCCCCGTCTATTTCCCATGAAGTGATGGGACCGGATGCCATGATCTTCGTTTTTTGAATGTTGAGCTTTAAGCCAACTTTTTCACTCTCCACTTTCACTTTCATCAAGAGGCTTTTAGCTCCTCTTCACTTTCTGCCATAAGGGTGGTGTCATTTGCATAGACATTAGGGATGTGCAAATCAAAACCACTACATACTAACTAGTTAAAATTAAACAGAAAATATCAAGCATTAGTGAAGATGTTAAGCAAGTACCTGCATACAGTACTAGTGAGGACTGTCAAATGATACAGCTGTGTTGGAAAACAGTTTGTCAATTTCTTATGAAGCAAACATATACTTACACACAACAGAGTAATTTCACCCCTATATATCTATGCAAGTGAAATAAAAACTTGCCTACCCAAACATCTATATGTCAATAACAGCTGGAAATAGCCTAAATGCCCTTAACCCTCTCCTCAAGGTCTGGAAATGTGTGTCCTGATATAGTGACTTTATTCATAATTATCAAATCTACAAAAATGACAAACGTCTGTCAACTCATGTAAAATAAATAAAATGTTTTTCAGAAATATTAATGAAATATGGATATATGTAACAATATGGATGAATCTACAAAGACTTAAGCTGAGTGAAAGAAGGCATGTACAAAAGACTGCATACTCTATGATCCCAATTATATTGTATTTCCATTATAGAACAGGCACAAATATAGGAAGGGGACTTAATGTCTGCCAAGGTCTAATAGTAGAAGGAAGTAATTGACAGAAAAATCCACAGGGAAACTTTTGGAGGTGCTGGGAATATTCTACATACTATATTATGGTTGTGGGGATGATTATGTATTTAAATTGTACTTTCAATATATTTGACTTAAAAAAAGGAAAAGATACCTCACTGAGCACTCCCACTATGGGAAGGATGCAATAGGTTGTGATGGGAATGCTCTCCCTTAAAGAATTTTTAAAAGCTGAATGTATTTCAAAAAAATATTTTAAAAGACATGAAACTTATAAAGAAACAAAAGTACCAGAAAGTAGAGAATGTCTTCAAGGGGACTTCATGTTCATCAAATATTTTTTCATTTGAGGCATTTACTGAATTGTGGGCATTTTCTAGTCAAGTTTGATGGCATAGGTTACCTTCATCTTACATACTTTGTTGGGATAAAGAGAAATCAGTTAAAACCTCTCCTTTTTTCTTTTCTTTATTGGAGGATAATTGCTTTATAATATTGTGCTGATTTCTGCCATACATCAACATGAACCAGTCACAGGTATCAAGAACCATATGAGTAACAATTTTAAAATTTGAGAGGTCTTATCACTAAGCTAGTGTTTTCTAAAGCACATTGCAGAATTTCAAAACTGCAGAAAGACTGGGAGCTATTTAAAAGTTTCTAAAAAGCAGCAAAAGACATTCTAGAGTCTTATAGAGTGTATTGAATTGGGAAATTCTAGAGGGTAAATCTCAGTTTGCTGTAATCTCATTAGGATAAAGGAAAAGAGAAAAAAAAAAGAAACAAAAACAATGGCTTTCAATCAAATCTCAAGGCGGGCAGGCCCAAGAAACAAAGCAAAGATAGAATGAGTCAGTAAAACTACAACCAAGTTCTCCAACAAATCAGTCATGATTTCATTGAGGTTTCAGCCCTTTCCTATCTGTCTAGCATAGGGAAGAACATCCTCAGATGGAGTAACAACATATTGAACTGTGTTTCCTTTATGCATAATATCTGGCATGCAATAAAAATATTATATACTAGATCTGAGAAAAGGAAGAGACTTAAGCAAAAAAATAAAGAAAAACTGTCAGAAGGCATTTAACAGAATACATAGATAACAGAATTTTCAAGCAAATACTTTAAATATTTGACTATTATTTAAGAAAATACAGAGTAAATATAAAAAAAAAATAAGTAAAGAGAAAGAAATTTCAACAGAATATTGAAACATAAGAACACAAAAACTTTCCATAATTGAAAAATAAGATCCTGGAATTTAGAATTAAATGGATGGCTTGAATAGCAGACTGCAAGTAGAAAAACACAAGTTTTGTAACCTGAAAGAGAAGTGAATAGGAATTACAACATATTATGCAGAGAAAGAAAAAAGTATGAAAAAGAAAAAACAGCATGTAAGTCATGTTTCAAAAAATTGTTTAAAAATTTTGATATACCTGTAATGAGAATCAAAGAAGAAGAGGAGAAAGAGAATGGGGCAAAATATTTGCAGAGACAATAGCAAAGAATTTCAAATCTCCTGGCAGATGCCCATTTAGAGATTTGTGATGATTAGCAAAATCTAAGAATAAATACCAAGAAAGCCATACCAAGAAAATGACAGAAAAAATATTTTTTAAAAAAATCTTAAAAACAACTAGAGTAATACTACATTATCTTAATAAGTATAACAAGACAGAGAGATGACTAATCAACATAAATTATGAAAAGTAAAACAATGACATTTTACAGCTTACCAGGAAAAAATGCTAACCTAGATACCCATCAAGATATTCTTGTGAAAGAGAAGGTAAACAGAGGCAATTTCTGACAAATAGATAATTTACCACCACCAGTGTTTTACTAAAAGGAAGACTAAATTAATTTCTTCAAAAAGGCAAAGGTCCTAAACAGAAACATAAAAATGGGGGAAGAAAAGAAGGATATTTTAAGAAGTAAAAATGTGTTTAAATATAATTAGAGATTATACAAAAAGATAACTGTAATGCTTTACGTGATTTTAATTCTAAATAAAACTCAAATGCATGGCCACAATGTAGTATGTTGGGAATTTGAGGAAGATAATGT
>SJYT01021033.1:74147-89449 GCA_006410635.1 Cephalophus harveyi
AGACAGAAAATAAATACTAAATATTGTTACCAACAGTAACTACTAAGAGAATAATTAAATAATTAGAATGACATAATTAAAGAAAATATAAGAAAAAAATGTTGGTGAATCAGGAAGAAGGTGAACAATCCCATAGTGAAAAGTAAATGCGTCACAAAATGACTAGTATGATTGTAGATACATATATAAATAACAACTTAAATATAAATAGGCTAGTTACTTTAAGTAAAATTCTTGGATTTTTTAATCTATGTAAAAATATGAATACACATTTAATTTGATAAAGGCAAGAGGAAGTTTGAAAGTAAAAGGACAAAGAGCATACATATATTAACCAAAGGAAACTTTGTACAGTTCTGCTAGTATCAGTTGAGCAGTTATATGACAACCTACAAGACCTTCTAGTTACTAACACCAATAAAAAGATGTCCTTTTCATGATAGGGGACTGGGATGCAAAAGTAGGAAGTCAAAAGATCCCTGGAATAACAGGCAAGTTTAGCCTTAGAGTACAAAATGAAGCATGTCAAAGGCTAACAGTGTTGCCAGGAGAATGCACCGCCACAGCAAACACACTTCCAACAACACAAGAGACAACTTGACACGTGGACATCACCAGATAATCAATACTAAAATCAGATAGATTACATACTTTGCAGTGGAAGATGGAGAAGCTCTATACAATTAGTAAAAACAAGACTGAAAGTTGATGGTGGCTCAGATCATGAACTCTTTATTGCAAAATTCAGACTTAAACTGAAGAACATAGGGAAAACACTAGACCACTCAGTATGACCTAAATCTAATCCTTTATGATTATACAGTGGAAGTGACAAATAGATTCAAGGGATTAGATCTGATAGAGTGCTTGAAGAACTATGGATGGAGGTTCATAACATTGTATAGGAGGTGGTGATCAAAACCATACCCAAGAAAAAAATCCAAAAAAGCAAAATGGTTGTCTGAGAAGCCCTTACAAATAGCTGAGGAAAGAAGAGACACAAAAGGCAAAGGAGAAAAGGAAAGATACACACATCTGAATGCAGAGTTCCAAAGAATAGCAAGGAGTGATAAGAAAGCCTTCCTAAGTGATCAATGCAAAGAAACAGAGGGAAACAATAGAATAGGAAAGACTAAAGATCTCTTCAAGAAAATTAGAGATACCAAGAGAACATTTCATGCAAAGATGGGCAGAATAAAGGACATAAATGGTATGGACCTAACAGAAGCAGAAGATTTTAAGAAAAGTTGGCAAAAATACACAGAAGAACTACATAAAAAAGATCTTAATGACCACGATGGTGGGATCACTTAGAGCCAGACATCCTGAAGTGCAAAGTCAAGTGGGCCTTAGGAGACATTACTATGAACAAAGCTAGTGGACATGATGGAATTCCAGCTGAGCTATTTCAAATCCTAAAAGGTGATGCTGTAAAAGTGCTGCACTCAATATGCCAGCAAATTTGGAAAACTCATCAGTGGCCACAGGACTGGAAAAGTTCAATTTTCATTCCAATCCCAAAGAAAGGCAATGCTAAGAATGTTCAAACTACCACACAATTGCCCTCATCTCACATGCTAGCAAAGTAATGCTCAAAATTCTCCAAGTTAGGCTTCAACAATACATGAACTGAGAACTTCCAGATGTCAAGCTGGATTTAGAAAAGGCAAAGGAACCAGAGATCAAATTGCCAACATCCATTGGATCATAGAAAAGGCAAGAGAATTCAGGAAAAACTTCTGTTTCATTGACTACACTAAAGCCTTTGACGGTGTGGGCCACAACAAACCAGAAAACTCTGAAAGAGATGGGAATACCCAGACCACCTTACCTGTCTCTTGAGAAATCTGAATGTAGGTCAAGAAGCAACAGTTAGAACTGGACATAGAACAATGAAAAGGTTCCAATTTGGGAAAGGAGTACATCAGGGTTGTATATTATTGCCCTGCTTATTTAACTTATATGCAGAGTACATCATTCAACATGCCAGGCTGGTTGAAGTGCAAGTTGGAATCAAGATTGCTGGGAAGAATATCAATAACCTAAGATATGCAGATGACACTACCATTATGGAAGAAAGAGAAAAGGAACTAAGGAGCCTTAATGAAAGTGAAAGAGGAGAGTGAAAAAGCTGGCTTAAAACAACATTCAGAAAAGAAAGATCATGACATCCAGTCCTATCACTTCATGGCAAATAAATGGGGAAGCAATAGAAACAGTGGCAAAATTTATTTTCTTGGGCTCCAAAATGATTGCTGACAGTGACTGCAATCATGAAATTAAAAGACGCTTGCTCCAACCCATACTGTGTATTAAAAAGCAGAAACATCACTTTGCCAATAAACTCCATATACTCAAAGCTATGGTTTTTCCTGTAATCACGTATAGATATGAGAGCTGGACTATAAAGAAAGCTAAGTGCTGAAGAATTGATGCTGTTGAAGTGTGGTGTTGGAGAAGACTTTTGAGTCCCTTGGACTCCAAGGAGAACAACACTGTCAATTGTAAAGGAAATCAACCCTGAATATTCATTGGAAGGACTGATGCTGAAGCTCCAATACTTTGGCCACCTGATGCAAAAACTGATTCATAAGAAAAGCCCCTAATGCTGGAAAAGATTGAAGGCAGGAGGAGAAAGGGATGACAGAGGATGAGATAGTTGGATGGCATCACTGACTCAATGGACATGAGTATGAGCAAGCTCCAAGAGTTGGTGATGGACAGGGAAGCCTGATGTTCTACAGTCCATGGGGTTGTAAAGAGTTAGACATGACTGAGTGACTGAACTGAACTAATAACAGAAATCAAATTGATTACATCCTTTGTGGCCAAAGATGGAAAAGCTGTATATAGCCAGCAAAAACAAGACCTGGAGCTGATTGTGACTCAGATCATTAGCTTCTGTTAGCAAAATTCATACTTAAACTAAAGTGAGCAGCCAAAACCACTGGGCTAGCCAAAGAAAGAAAGAAAAGAAAGTGGAGTCATTCAGTCATGTCCGACTCTTTGCTACCCCATGGACTGCAGCCTACCAGGCTCCTCCAACTGTCCATGGGATTTTCCAGGCAAGAGTATTACAGTTGGTTGCCATTTCCTTTTCCAAGGGATCTACCAACCCAGGGATTGAACCCAGTCTCCTGCATTGTAGGCAGCCACTTTTACCATCTGAGCCTCCAGGGAAGTCAGGCATGACTTAAATCAAATCCCCTATGAATATGCAGTGAAGGTGACCAATAGGATTAGATCTAGTAAAGAGTGTCCTTTAAGAACTACGGATGGAGGTCTGTAATATAGTACAGGAGGCAAAAACAAAATCATCCCAAAGAAAAAGAAAAGCAAGAAGTCAAAGTGGTTACCTGAGACTTTACAAACAGATGAAGAAAGAAGAGAATTGAAAAGCAAGAGAGAAAGTGAAAGCTATATAAAACTAAATACAGAATTCCAAAGAATAGAAAGGAGAGACAAGAAGGACTTCTTCAATGAACAGTGGATAAAACTAAAAGAAAACAACAGAAGGGAAAAGACTAGAGATCGCTTCAGGAAAATTTGAAATATCAAAGGAATATTCCCCGCCAAAATGGACTCAATAAAGCACAGAAACAGTAGCAACTAATAGATGCTGAAGAGATCAAGAAGAGATGGAAAGAATACACAGAATTGTCCAAAAAAGAACTCAATGAACTGGATAACCATGATAGTGTGGTCAGTCATCCAGACCCAGACTTTCTGGAGTGTGAAGTCAACTAGGCCTTAGGAAGCACTGCTGTCAATAAAGCTAGTGGATGCAATGGAATTCCAACAGAGCTATTCAAAACCCTAAAGGATGATGCCAGCAAAGTGTTGCACTCAATATGTCAGCAAATCTGGAAGACCCAACAGTGGTCACAGGACTGGAAAAGGTCAAACCTCATCCCAATTCCCAAGGACAGTACTAAAGAAGGTTCTAAACATCAGACAATTGCACACATCTCCCTTGCTAGTACGGAGAAGGCAATGGCATCCCACTCCAGTACTCTTGCCTAGAAACTCCCATGGACGGAGGAGCCTGGTGGGCTGCAGTCCATGGGGTCGCTGAGTCAGACACGACTGAGCAACTTCACTTTAACTTTTCATTTTCATGCATTGGAGAAGGAAATGGCAACCTACTCCAGTGTTCTTGCCTGGAGAATCCCAGGGATGGCGGAGCCCAATGGGCTGCCATCGCTAGTAAGGTTATACTTAAAATCTTGCATGTTAGGCTTCAGCATTACATGAACCAAGAGCCTCCAGATGTCCAAACTGGGTTTAGAAAAGGTAGAGGAACCAGAGTTCAACTTGCCAACATTCACTGGATCATAGGGAGAGCAATGAAATTCCAGAAAGATACATCTACCTCCATTTCATCAACTAGCTAAAGCCTTTGACAGTGTGGATCATAACAAACTATGGAAAGCTCTTAAAGAGATGGGAATACCAGACATCTTACCTGTCTCCTAAGAAACCTACAAATGGGTCAAGAAGGAACAGTTAGAACCCTGTATGGAGCAACTGATTGGTTCAGGATTGAGAAAGGAGTACTACAGGGCTGTCTGTTGTCACCCTATTTGTTTAACGTTATGCCAAGCACATCATGAGGTTTTAGCTAGTGGACAAATACACAGATACACACACACATGAAAAAGGGGAAAAAAAAAGAAAGACCGTAACAACTGGAAGGGAAGAAATGAAAACTTCCAGCTTAGGAATGAAATGATTTTGTACCTAGGACATTTTAAAGAATCTTACAGAAAAACCTATAGAATAAATCTGTGAATCTCACAGTTTTGCTATATACATGATTAGTTAAAAAAATTGCACCTCTATACACCAAAAAGCAAATTAAAAATAAAATTCTTTAAAATAATAACAACTACATTAGAATCAAAACCATTGCAACCTACCAGAAGTTATGTTTTATTCCTCTACACTAAAGATACAAAACATTATTGAGATCAAATTTTTAAAGAAAAATTGTAAAAATGAAGCCCCATATAAAGAGTATAGATTGGAATTGGAAGACCAAAAGCGTAAAAATGTCCTTTTGTGTCAGATTAATCTATGATTTTAACCCAATTTTTCTCAAATATAATTGAGTATTTTCATGGAAATTAAAACTGACCCATAAATCCATATGAAAATACAAAAGGCCAAGAATAGAAAGGCAATGTTATAGAAGATGAATAAAGCTAGAAATTTTTCACTACCAGCTATCAAGCATTAATGAAAACTTTAGTAACTAATATTAATTAATATAGCAGGGTTTTAGCAATAGGATAAAAAAAAAAACAGCTAGTGAAATAGAATGAGAAGGCCAGAAACAGATGACTATATAGCCAGTCACTTGATTTATGACAAAGGTGGCATGCAATTTACTGGAGATAAGATGATATTTTTTCAGTAAATGGAACTAAGTTAATTATTTATCCATATGGGAAAAAATGAATTTAGACCCTTTCTTACAGCAAATACACAAAGATATTCCATATAGATTGTATTGACTAGTTCTTAATGGGAATATAAAGCAATTAGATTTTAATCAAAAACACAGAAGAACATCTTCATGACTTTGGGGTAAACAGAGAATTTTTAGCCGAACTCCAAAATGCTAACCATAAAATATTAATTGAAATATATTTAAGAATTTATGTTAATCAAAAGCACTATGGATTTGAAGGATATATCTGCAAAACATATATCTTACTAGAGATGTGTTAAATCATGTACAAAAGATATAAAAGACTAAAAATTTATAAGAAAATAAAGCTCATCTTTTTTAAAAAATGGGCTAATGGCTTCAACCCTTAATGAAGGAAATACTTCCATATCAAGTAAAAGTAAGAAAAAGTATTAAATTTCATTACTGTTGAAATGCTAAATAAAACTATTTAATATATCACTACCCACCAGGATGGCTGAAATTAAAAAGAAAGAAAACACTGTGTGTTACCAAAAATGTGGACCAACTGAAAATTCTGATAAACTGCTGTGGGAAACACATTAGTAGAGGTTGCATAACAGTGACATCATCTACTTTAGCTAACCAAACATACTGTATGATTTAGTTTATCAGTCCACTTGCTGTGCCATCATGAAACAGTCTGGATGGCCTGAAACAATAGAAACTGTTTTCCTCACAGTTCTGAAGACTAACAGTCCAAGGTCAAGTTGCTAATAGGTGTCTGGTGAAAGTTTCCCTCTGGACTGCAGAGACCTGCCTTCTCTCTTTGTGCTCACAAGGCCTTTCTTTGCATGTGGAGACAGAGAAAGGTGTGAAGGAATAGCATTCTCTAGCAACTCATATAAGGATATTAATCCTTTTGGACCAAGGCCTCACCTTATGACCTCACTTAACCTTACTAACTTCCTTAGAGGCCCCATCTCCAAATATAGTCTGCCTGGGGGTAGGGGTAGGACTTCAGCATATGAGGGGGAGATACCCAGGGGCACAAGTGGTAAAAAATCCCCCTGCCAAAGCAGGAGATGCAAGAGACACAGGTTTGATCCCTGGGTCTGGAAGATCCCCTGGAGAAGGAAATGGCAACTCACTCCAGTATTTCTTGCCTAGAAAATTCTATGGACAGAGGAGCCTGGAGGGCTATAGTCCATGGGGGTCGCAAAGAATCAGACACGACTGAGTATGCACACACCATACCATACAAACTTTTAGCCCCTAACATTCTGCCCCCCAAATTCTTATCTTTTTCACATGTGAGTTATATTAATTTCATAACAATTGCTCTGAAATTCTTGATTCATTGCATCATCAACTCTAAAGTCTAGAGTCTCACCTAAGGTGACATCATGGGTTAAACCTGAGATCCGATTCATCTTGAGGCAAAATCCACTGTAGTTGTGACTTTGTCAAACCAGGCAAGTTATGTACTTCCAAAATGCAATAATGCAAAAGGCATAGACAGTCTCATTCTAAAAGGAAGAAGTTGTTAGGAAAATGGACCCTAAGTACCAGTAGGTCTAAAACCTAGCAAGGCAGTTCCATCAGATCTTAAGGCTCCAGAATAATCCCCTTTGGTTGGATGCCCCCACCTTCCATGTCCCACCTCAACAGGAAGATGAGGGTCAAGCCCACATGGCTCTATGGATATCACTCATGTGATAAGATTATGTTATATAACACAGATGAAGAAATTTTCCAGTGAAATAAGTCCTCTCATCAGTTTACTTCAAGTTAAAAAAAAATTAGAATATTAAGTCTGAAAGTGAAAATTGCTCAGTCATATCCGAATCTTTGTGACCCCATGGACTATACAATTTATGGAATTCTGCAGGCCAGAATACTGGAGTGGGTAGCCTTTCCTTTCTCCAGGGAATCTTCCCAACCCAGGGATTGAACACAGGTCTCCAAGCTGAGCAAGATCCAATTAGATGAGCCCTTGTAAAGATCTAGTGGTCAGAGTCAGGAAGAAGTCAGAGGGATTTCACATGTCAGATGTGCTCTCCTATTGGCCTTAATGAAGAAAACAGTCACATTTTGATGAGAGTCACATGCTAGAGAACAGTGAACACCTGTGCAGAGCTGAGAGCTTCAGTCCTATAACTGCAATAATTGAATCTTGGCAAAAAGATTGGGCTTGAGCTTGGAAGAGGACTCCAAGCCACAGAGGGAGATCACAGCCTTAAATGACACCAAAATTGCATCCCGGTGAAAACCTGAGCAAAGGACCCAGTTCACCAACAGCAGGAATCCTGATCATGGAAATTTTGTTCTAACTTAGCAGATTGTAACTTGTGTTTCTTTAGGCCCCTAAAGGTGTAATAATTTGGGGCACAGCAATAGCAAACAAATACAAATGACTTTCCACATATCTTATTAATAAAGAGATGAAATCTGTTATAAGATGCAGGCATATTTTCTCAAATCCCAACACTGTATGTGCAAATATATATATATATATATATATATATTCATGAAAACAGACTTGCAACACATACATTTTAAAATGCATTATTTATTCCATTAAGACTAGGTGGACTTAAAGTGTTGACATGGCTTTCCACCATGCCTAACATAATACCTTAACTTAAATAGTACAATGAACATTCATTCAAATATCAGGATTCAGAAGAAAGCCATTGCTTATTCTAACAGACTAAACAAACAAACAACAACTATTGTCATCTAAAAAATAGTGATGACTATGCACATTTTATCAGCACTTCATGACACAAGTAGATTCCCTAAAACATTGCAACATTCAAAAAAGCAAACTTTACTCTTGTTAACAATTTGTTCTCTAATGATTATTAATGCATTTTTCTAGAAATAATTCATGATATCAAATTTATAGTGATTAACTATTCCTTAATGCAATTTCAAAAAAGATTAAGTGAATGGAATGATTCTTCTGAAATGAATCTGGTACCTGCTATTATTAAAGTCACCTAAAAATTCACACTTCCAGTAAGTAAAATCTTGTCACACAATGTTTGAGCATTGTTTTTTAAAGAAATAGGAAACAAAGTTTGTATTCTTGTGGTACAAACTATAAGAGTGGCAGGAGTCAGAATATTAGCCTGTCAAAAAATATGTATATTTTCTACATAAATTATTTTATACACAAATTATCAATTCGTGCTACAAACTCCAAAAAGTAAAGCTTGACAAAATACTGTTTGTAGAAACTATAAAAAGTAAGTTGAAGCCGTATAGATCAGAATTCTTTAAAAGAATGAAAAACACCAGTAAGAAGCTTGAAGCTTAATTTTAAAACTTTCCCTAGAACAGATCAGATGGATAACCTAAAGCTAAACTATGTCCTTTTCTACTTTTAGACCTTAATTCTGAAATGTGAGCTCATCAAAAGTACTTATCTGGTTCTAATAAGAGAAACCTTTTTTACCCTATGTCTTCATTTTCATGCATTGGAGAAGGAAATGGCAACCCACTCCAGTGTTCTTGCCTGGAGAATCCCAGGGATGGGGGAGCCTGATGAGCTGCCATCTATGGGGTCGCACAGATCCATGGGGTCACTAAGACTCGGACATGACTGAGCAACTTCATTTTCACTTTTCACTTTCATGCATTGGAGAAGGAAATGGCAACCCACTCCAGTGTTCTTGCCTGGAGAATCCCAGGGATGGGGGAGCCTGATGAGCTGCCATCTATGGGGTCGCACAGAGTCGGACACGACTGAAGCGACTTAGCAGCAGCAGCAGCTAAGTGTTGTTATCATGGGGAAGAGCCTCATGGGCCTGTGTGTAGTGTGTGAACCTGTAACACCTGGGCACTTGGTAGGAATGCAGGCTCCTAGGCTCTGCCTCAGGCAGACTCCTGAATCAAAATATGTGTTTCTACAAAATCCCTAGTAGCTCTGCACACATTGAAGCAGAAGCTCACAATCCTGGGTGTACGTTAGAACCACCAGGAATCTAAACTACAGAACCAAACAAACTAAAACCAAAATATAAACAAACAACAGGAGACAGAAAACAACAAAACACCTAACTAATGATCAAGTTAAGAGATGAAATCTGTTATAAGATGCAGGCATATTTTCTCAAATCCCAACACTGTATGTGCAAATATATATATATATATATATATATATTCATGAAAACAGACTTGCAACACATACATTTTAAAATGCATTATTTATTCCATTAAGACTAGGTGGACTTAAAGTGTTGACATGGCTTTCCACCATGCCTAACATAATACCTTAACTTAAATAGTACAATGAACATTCATTCAAATATCAGGATTCAGAAGAAAGCCATTGCTTATTCTAACAGACTAAACAAACAAACAACAACTATTGTCATCTAAAAAATAGTGATGACTATGCACATTTTATCAGCACTTCATGACACAAGTAGATTCCCTAAAACATTGCAACATTCAAAAAAGCAAACTTTACTCTTGTTAACAATTTGTTCTCTAATGATTATTAATGCATTTTTCTAGAAATAATTCATGATATCAAATTTATAGTGATTAACTATTCCTTAATGCAATTTCAAAAAAGATTAAGTGAATGGAATGATTCTTCTGAAATGAATCTGGTACCTGCTATTATTAAAGTCACCTAAAAATTCACACTTCCAGTAAGTAAAATCTTGTCACACAATGTTTGAGCATTGTTTTTTAAAGAAATAGGAAACAAAGTTTGTATTCTTGTGGTACAAACTATAAGAGTGGCAGGAGTCAGAATATTAGCCTGTCAAAAAATATGTATATTTTCTACATAAATTATTTTATACACAAATTATCAATTCGTGCTACAAACTCCAAAAAGTAAAGCTTGACAAAATACTGTTTGTAGAAACTATAAAAAGTAAGTTGAAGCCGTATAGATCAGAATTCTTTAAAAGAATGAAAAACACCAGTAAGAAGCTTGAAGCTTAATTTTAAAACTTTCCCTAGAACAGATCAGATGGATAACCTAAAGCTAAACTATGTCCTTTTCTACTTTTAGACCTTAATTCTGAAATGTGAGCTCATCAAAAGTACTTATCTGGTTCTAATAAGAGAAACCTTTTTTACCCTATGTCTTCATTTTCATGCATTGGAGAAGGAAATGGCAACCCACTCCAGTGTTCTTGCCTGGAGAATCCCAGGGATGGGGGAGCCTGATGAGCTGCCATCTATGGGGTCGCACAGAGTCGGACACGACTGAAGCGACTTAGCAGCAGCAGCAGCTAAGTGTTGTTATCATGGGGAAGAGCCTCATGGGCCTGTGTGTAGTGTGTGAACCTGTAACACCTGGGCACTTGGTAGGAATGCAGGCTCCTAGGCTCTGCCTCAGGCAGACTCCTGAATCAAAATATGTGTTTCTACAAAATCCCTAGTAGCTCTGCACACATTGAAGCAGAAGCTCACAATCCTGGGTGTACGTTAGAACCACCAGGAATCTAAACTACAGAACCAAACAAACTAAAACCAAAATATAAACAAACAACAGGAGACAGAAAACAACAAAACACCTAACTAATGATCAAGTCCTTAGTCAATGCATGTTAATTAAACTACACGTTCACTTATCTAGCATTGGATTCTGGCCATCTAGATATTTTAGATTTCTGCCAGATGATTCTAATGGTTAGAAGAGTTGTGAATCAATGTTCACAACCCACTAGGTAGAGAACCCAGCTATGTTCATGCACATTTCCCTCTAGATGATGGATTTCTGCATCTGAGTCACAGTGAAGATTGAGGCCTTCTTACTTTATGGACAGCCTAGATACCAACTGTCTGTTTGAACTTCAAATAGTAAGTTCCTGGGGCTCACCTTGACCTCATTTTTTCTTTTTTTTTTTTGTCTACCAAAAATAAGTTATCACATATCCTTGAAATTAACTGCTATTCTGGAATATAATTATATACTTCCAGTCACTACCTACACCATGGACTTTTCCTCACTATCTATAAAGGAAAAGGGAGAAGGCAATGGCACCCCACTCCAGTATTCTTGCCTGGAAAATTCCATACACAGAGGAGCCTGGTGGGCTGGAGTCCATGGGGTCGCTATGAGTCAGACACTGCTGAGTGACTTCACTTTCACTTTTCACTTTCACACATTGGAGAGGAAAATGGCAACCCACTCCAGTGTTCTTGCCTGGAGAATCCGAGGGACAGGGGAGCCTGATGGGCTGCCGTCTATAGGGTCGCACAGAGTCGGACACAACTGAAGTGACTTAGCGTTAGCAGCAGCATAAAGGAAAAGAAGAAGTTACCCCAGGATTTGGCCCTGTCTAGACCAAATCTGCCTATCCTTCAGTACCTAGCTCAGATATTTATTCCATGTGCTCGAAGATGGTTTTGTACTTTTCCTCTTCTGTGTTTTTGTTTTCTTCTACTATCTTAAATTGCTCAGTATAGGTTATTTATCAATCATATTCTTTCTTACTATACATGCCTTAAATTAATCTCTCCAGCAAAAGTGCCACTGCTATTATTGGTTTGGAATCCAATGCCTAATCATGAAAATCATTCTTTTCTAATCATCAATGAATAAAACAGTTTATAATATTTTAAAAAATAGTTTCTCTAATGAATCCCATTCTTCTAGTCTTCTGCAAGTGTTTATTCCTTACCTGTAAGAAAAAGAAATACACTCTATACACTCCAAAAGTAGAATGTTTTGTTTCTATTTCAGAATAATTTGGCCAAACATGTGATCAGAGGGCCTGTCCTAAGATACTGGATGATTGCATTGTAGTGGCATATATTGGTCCATATTTGGGCAACAATAACAGGAAGACCACTCCATTTCCATAAATCAAATGTTAGGGCTGACTTAAACTGAAGATAAATGAATCTACATAAGTAATGAGAAGGTGTCTTTTACTTACAAGAGGCTGCAAAGACAGCCACTAATGATGAAGAGTCAGCAAGATAAATAAATCATCCTCCCTACTTTTAGAAGCACCTAATTTAGGGAGTAAGACCCATTAAAAAAAATACTCAGTAACTTAAGATAACTTAGGGCAGCAAAACTATATTGTATGGAAAGTAAACACAAACTTTGGCAAACATCTCTACCAAAATAAAAGGTTTAGATTAGGAACTGAACAACAAATCCCACTAATGAACTTTTCCCTACAAAACTCAAAAGCCTTGTGGTTTATGGCACATTAGCATAAAACTGAGAATATTTGCATGGTAATCAAAATTTTAACATTGGTATTTGTGAACCTATTATAGTTTAAAAGAGAGGTTCTAGTTCAGATTGGCTGGATTTGATAAATCCACCATTTATTAGCTGTGTATCCACAGTTAAGTTTCTTAACTTATCTGCGCCTGTATTTCCTCATCTGTAAAATAGATATATCTATAAAATAGCTACTTCTTGGTACTGTTTTAAAGTTAAATGAATTAACATACTTAAAGAGCTTAGAATTATACATGGCATAAAACAAGGGATATAAAAATATTTGATATTTATCATTGTAGTTATTTAGTAGAAATAATGAGTACCAACATTACTATAGAATTCTTCTTCCTACAACCCCTCTTCAGAAACAAATATATGAGCATAAAACCAATATAAACAGGAAAATGCTTTAGAAAGTTTTAGGGTTTATTATTTCAAAGGACCAGGCTCAACAATACAGAAGACCAGATTGGTGGTAGTATTTTTTGGCATAATAGAATAAAGGGAAAAATTCTCATAATTTATCCATGCAGATCTTGCCCTTTCTGACACCTTAAAAGCCTCTGACAATTTTTCCTAATGTGCATTCTTGTGTAATGTTGCAATAGTACAATCTGAATCTTTAGATTTGATGACCAATATTTTATCCTAGTTTTCTTTGTGTCAAGTTCAGTATGGTAGATGAGCTAACCTCATTATATGCTACATTATCAAAAGGTGAAACTAGAAGGCTGCTTCACAAAATCCATGAGCTTTTGAAATGCCAAAGATGAATTGTGTGGATAACTCGTAAAGCAAGGGTATCTTAACATTAGCTGAGACTGTTTTCAAGAAAACAGATGATAGTGAAAGAGTCCATCCCCTGGTCAAGAAAATGGTTGCGCTTTAATACAATAATAGGTGTGTTCATTAATATTGATGGCAGTGAGTGTTGTATAAAAGTTGAAAGAATGAAAGCTTTGCTTTGGGACTACACTTAAACATTCTCCCATGTGTCTTACTTTGACTATATCTTGATTTTGACCTCTTTTTTATTACTTGGCCTTATCATGCATCCAAACTATTCCTGGTAATGCCTAGCTGTTTTCCTTAATATCTCAGTGGCAAATGCCTTTGCTATCCTTTTACACCCTTGTCAAACAAAAGTGGGAAAGGAAAAAAAAAAAAAAAGAGTTTAAAATATTCACGTAACACTCAGCTTTTCCAAGGTGATCCCTTTGAAACTCAGCACCTCTAAAGTAACCAAAATCTACTACTTAACTCCAGTTACATACTGGCTATGTGCCAGATATGGCTCTACTTTGCTTTTCATGTCTGCGTTACAGGATTGAGCCTGCAGAAGCAGCTGTACCCTGAGACACACTGCTCCCATAGCAGAAGAAAATGAGAGAGTCTGATTCACTTAATGGCTCCACTCAGATATGGAGTCAGCATTTCAGCTTTTATCCCATTGACCAGATTAAATCATACGGCTGTGTCTCATATCAATGAGTGAAAGATGGAAATGCCGCCCAAGGACATTCACCTTCACACATATGGCAATAGGAAGATATCTCAGTCTCTTATGAGGGGAAGTCAATAATTGGGAACAATAATACAACCTATTATATCTCACCCTTTTAATTGTATAACATTCACTCCTTTCTATCCCCACAGAAAATAAATATATTCTTGTGGTTTTCATTCTGTCTGCCCGCTGCGAGAGCCAGGCCGGCACACTATGCAGAGCCGGGAGGAGCTGCCCCACGTCCGAGGGCGGGGGCAGCAGCCTAGAGTGCCAGGCTGCGACGGCGCAGGAACCGCCGAGAGGAGCTACCCTGTGCTGAGGTTGGGGCAGCGACCGAGAGGAGCTGCCCCATGTCCGAGGCCAGTGGCGGCCGGGAGAGGACACCCGGTGTCCGAGGTCGGGCTGGCAGCTGGGTGGAACTACCCCGCATTTGGGGCCGGTGGCGGCCGGGAGGAGACACCCCGCGCCCGAGGTCAGTGGTGGCCCAGGAGGAGACACCCCGCGTCCGAGGTCGGGGGCGGCCGGGAAGAGACACCCCGCGTCCACTCGGGGGAGGCCCCCTCGAGCTTGAGGTCGGGGACGGTGACCCCCGTGAGCCACCATGAGCCCGAGGCCAGGGACGGCAGCTGGGAGGAACCACCCACGCCCAAGGCCAGGGCCGGCAGCCGGGAGGAGCAACCCAAGGATCGGTGGCTGCGCAGGCACAGGAGGGCCTGTTGAAGGTCAGGAATGGTGGCGGTAAGGAGATACCCCTCGTCCAAGGTAAGTTACAGCAGCTGTGCTTTGCTGGAGCAGCCGTGAAGAGATACCCAACACCCAAGGTAAGAGATACCCAACACCCAAGGTAAGAGAAACCCAAGTAAGATGGTAGGTGTTACAAGAGGGCATCAGAGGGCAGACATACTGAAACCATACTCACAGAAAACTAGTCAATCTAATCACACTAGGACCACAGCCTTGTCTAACTCAATGAAACCAAGCCATGCCTGCAGGGCAACCCAAGGCGGGCGGGTCATGGTGGAGAGGGCTGACAGAACGTGGTCCACTGGAGAAGGGAATGGCAAGCCACTTCAGTATTCTTGCCTTGAGAACCCCATGAACAGTATGAACAGGCAAAATGATAGGATATCAAAAGAGGAACTCCCCAGGTCATTAGGTGCCCAATA
>SJYT01021033.1:99055-135139 GCA_006410635.1 Cephalophus harveyi
TCATAAGATGACTTGGATCACAGATAAAAATTTTAGATAAATTCTATGTGAAAATATTTCATCACCACATATGAACTGAAAAAATCACTGAGATAATTGACTTGAACTGCAAAAGTTGAAATTTTATGTTTCAATAGAGAGACCAATATTTAATACATAAATTTTGCCTTTCACTGATGGAGACCTCCACCTTCAGTATTGATATGTTCCCTTTTGTATGAAAACATGGTATCCATTGCTTGAAAGTTGGATGAAGTTCTTAAAAACAGAAGACATTTAATTGTATAAAAGCAACATCTCTTTTTCGCAGCACCTAGTCTTTCAAAATTTAAGAAAATATTCGAATTCATATTATAATTGATGATCATTTTCATTGTTTATAAGCAATATGAGTCAATTTTTTTCTGATTATACCCCTTAGAACTTTAACTGAATCTCTGGGACAAAGTATCACCAATGAATTGTATAGAATCCACCAATCAATTTTTATTAATTCCTGGGTCGACTTTCTTGATAGTCTTTCACATTAAAAGAAACGAGCACTTTAAAACCAGATACAGTGTTAAGAATGTACAGTTGAAGAGGAAACAGTCTCTTTTTTTTTAGGAGTAGATGACTTTATGCAGAAAAATTAAAGCAATCTCTATGATATAGGGCATGTGCTAATAAATACTAATTTTTTAATTGTGGCAGCAAATAATTTTTAATATTTGTTTTGAGAGAACAACATATGCAGGAGATGGCCGAGTTAAAAAATCAATAGTTTTTCAGAAAAGTGAGATGCTTTACTGGAAAGGAGAATAGAATAATCAAAGCCATAGAAGCTAAAAAATGTGTAGTATTAGAGAAACTCAACAAGCATTTGTTATTTACAGAATGTGTAATAGTAAAGTGGCAGAAATGTAGAACATTTGGTAAGGACTTTCAATGGTTCACTAAAGAATTTTAACATTATTCTCTAGGCAATAGGAAGCCACCTGAAGATTTTTGAGCAGAGAAGAAACAAAAGGCAAATTCACAGGAAATATCACTAAGAAGAAAATTTATTAGAAGAGTATATTCAGTTCAGTTCAGTTGCATAGTAGTGTCCGACTCTGCGACCCCATGAACCACAGCATGCCAGGCCTACCTGTCCATCACCAACTCCCAGAGTTTACCCAAACTCACTTTCACTTTTCACTTTCCTGAATTGGAGAAGGAGATGGCAACCCACTCCAGTGTTCTTGCCTGGAGAATCCCAGGGACGGAGGAGCCTGGTGGGCTGCCGTCTATGGGGTCGCACAGAGTCGGACACGACTGAAGCGACTTAGCAGCAGCAGTAGCATGTCCGTTGAGTAGGTGATGCCACCCAACCATCTCATCCTCTGTTGTCCCCTTCTCCTCCTGCCCTCAATCTTTCCCAGCATCAGGGTCTTATCAATTGAGTGGAAAAGTAAACTCCTATAATAAATAGATCCCATAATAGTGGCTCAAACACAGTAACATTTTCTTTTTCCTGTAGCAGCGCAGGGCAGGCGTTCCTGATAGAGCTGAGGAATGGGAAAGGCTCTGCCACATTCGCAGACACTGCCTACAGTGGCTCTTCCATTTTCAACAGGTGGCTTTCAAAGACAGAATAATCATCTCTTTCCATCTCCAGGGAAGGGAGAAGGGAAAGCAAGAATCAGAATGCAAAGGAATTTTTATGGAAAAAGATATGATAGTGGCAGGCATTGCACCTACAAGTATTCCATCCTAGAGAGTCACATCATCATGTGGCCTGTTTAACTAAAGAGGAGGCTGAAAATTCAATTGTGTGGCTGGGCAGTTCCATCCCTGGGGCAAACCATGGAAGAAAAAGAGTGCGGATTATCCTGAACAACCAACAGTTGGCATTACAGATAAGGTAATACTAACATTTAGTTGTTAATACTAACAACTCTGCTTTTTACAGTACAGTGAGCAAAAGGGGGCTTCCCACCTCTTTGGTGATTTCTTTTGATTTCTCTTATACAATCGTTTTGTCAATAAAATTATCAACACTTCTTTCAATCTCCTCAACTCTCCTGTATCCTCCACGTTCCACCCAAACTCATGGTTAGAATAAAACTATACTGGCAATGATTTTTTTGGATATGACACTAAAAGCATAGCCAACAAGAACAAAAATAATCAAAATAATAAAAAAATCTAAAAAGCCAGTGTGGAAAAATTAAAAACTGTATTTGTAAAATCTAATTGAAGAGAAAAACTTTGCAATTAGACACTCATTTCAAAGCTTAACTTATATTATTGTATTTACAAATATAACAAATTTTATTATTGTGCAAAATTATCCTGTATTCCCCATGAAAAGGTTATATATTGCAACCCATTCTAGCTGTTTGTAAAATATTCTTGTGGTTTGCTACATAGAAATGGCATGGATATCAGGCTTACTCTGTGACTTTCTCTGATTAATAAAATGAGGCAATTAGACAGAAGGATTTAAGAGTCATATTAAGGAGTCCTGGGTTCAATCCCTGGGTTGGGGAGATCCCCTGGAGAAAGAAATGGCAACCCACTCCAGTATCCCTGCCTGGAAAATCTCATGGACAGAGGAGACTGGTGGGTTGCAGTCCATGGGGTCACAAAGAGTTGGGCACGACTGAGCGATTAACACTTATTTACTTAATATGGTAAGAAATAAATGTTTGTATAAAGTTGATAGTGATTTGTTAATGCAACATAACCTAGCAAATGCTGACTAACATATTAGAACAGCTCTCATTTTATAGAGTGAGTATATTGATATGAGGGGCTTCCCGGATGGCTCAGTTGGTAAAGAATCTGCCTGCAATGCAGGAGACTCCAGTTCTATTCTAGGGTTGGGAAGATCCGCTGGAGAAGAGATAAACTACCCACTTTAGTATTCTTGGGCTTCCCTTATGGCTCTGCTGGTAAAGAATCCGCCTGCAATGAGGGAGACCTGGGTGTGATCCCTGAGTTAGGAAGATCCCCTGGAGAAGGAAAAGGCTACCCACTCTTTTGGCCAGAGAATTCCATGGACTGTATAGTCCATGGGGTCATAAAGATTTGGACAGGACTGAGTGACTTTCGCTTTCTTTTTTTCATATTGATATGTAATTTTGCAATGTGAATCTCCTCATGGAAATAACCCAAACTTAAGATATCACTCTTTTGCTGAATAAACATCTCAATGACATAACATTACTATGATACATATTAAATAGAACAGAGATAGTTGATGACAGAAAAACTTCTCAAAGGAAAGCAATCTCATCCTTGAAGCACAGAAAGCATTCTTCATTATTTCTATTCATTTTCAAATTCTACCTGCCTTAAAGATGAACCAAAGTCTGAATTTATTATACCCTTGTCATTTACAGCCTGCCAGGGCTCTTCATATGCTGGTTTAATTGTGGTTTATTTTTCCCAGTGACTTAGCATTGCAGCATCATCGTTAGTTCAATTCACTGACTTTTTTCCTCCCTATTTTTCCTATCTCACCCTGTGTTAAGTATAGCACAGACTATACCAAGTCCTTTCCCTCTGCAAATAGTTTGCAACTCAGTCCCACTCAGGAATGGTTATTTTCGTGGTCCTTGTAGTTTCTTCATCTTGTTTCTCTTTAATTTCCTATCACTGACTCTTTTTGGTTTTCCTGCAGCAAGTTAACAAATGCAATGAAAATTACTTCATGATTCTGCAATGGAATACAGACTATCAGTCAACTTACTGTTACGGATGAGTACTTCTTTTGAAAGAGGATAAATATCACTTTATCTACCTGAAAGCATTTGAAAATATCACAAAACATCTAAAATACTCAGAACAATATAAGCAATATCTATGAATGAGAAGGTGAAGGTGAAGTCACTCAGTCGTGTCCGACTCTTTGCGACCCTGTGGACTGTAACCTACTAGGCTTCTCCATCCATGGGATTCTCCAGGCAAGAATACTGGAGTGGATTGCCATTTCCTTCTCCAGGGGATCTTCCCGACCCAGGGATCGAAACCGGGTCTCCCGCACTGAAGGCAGACACTTTAACCTCTGAGCCACCAGGGAAGGTGCTATTAAATAAATCAGTAGCAGATATTTTTCAGATGGGGCATAGTACACAAGCTTAATATCTTATTGGAAGTCCTTTGCACTTAATTAATCTCACTTTAATAATCTTCAGTTATCATTCTATCAAAGTCTATATGCGTTCAACTTAGGCACACTTTGCTAAGTGATAACACATTCATTGTGCCAAAATAATAAGAGTCTTATATATTTAAAAAGTATATTTCTATAATAATGTATACAAAATAAAATTATATGACTAAATACATATTCATAAAAGAATTTTGGAATAGTACATGTGAGAATGTTAAAAAGTGGCTCTGTTTGTAGAAAAGTTATATTTTACACTTATTTATATTTTCCAATATATTCTATAACAATTTTTAATTGTATGCAAAAATGTGCTTCTGATATTGCACTAACACAAGTTTGTTTTATCACAGTTTATAACATTTGAGGAGTGTTGCTGTCCTACCACTATGTTTTACAAAATTTGTGTTTTGCAAGTCATCATCGTATTCCATAAATGTTAAAACAGATTATTAGAAAAAAATGAATAAGGAGAAAGTTTTTTTCCCCTTAACTTGGCAAGATTTGAGCTCTACCTAAATAATTATGCAAACAAAGTGGTTTCATTCACAACTTCTAAAACCTGACTTTTGAGGTAACTCTTAACTGGTAAAGATAATATTTCATCCATAATCTAGATACTCCATTCCAAATTAATATATCCACCATCAATAATTTACCTTCTTTACATAAATAGTTCTATAATGCCCATTGATAATTATCGACTCTTGCTTTTCTCTAGAGTATAATTTTTCACTAATTTTGTCACAGATCTAGTAATAAAACCTCATTATTTAGTTACAAATTTTTCAATATTCTAAGAAGCCTAAATCTTTTAACAATTTAATAATTATGCTAGCAACATGAGTTCACCATCAATGTCATCTAAACAACATTCTGTATTAAAAGCTTTAGCTCCCATTTTATTCTGGACAAGTAGAATATTACAGATGGGTTAATCCCCCTTCTTTGTGTATCATGTTAACTCCAATTGCTAATTTAAAAGAATAAAAGCTAACTGTCAGAAGTCCTTATTTATACCCACTAGTAGGGAGCAAAGTTTTATTTACCCTTTGAAATTATACAGACTTCCTTGAGAAGTCACACACGTGCACACACGCACGCGCACACACACACAATCAAAAGAACGTGTCTCCCCCTGAAAATCTTATCTGATAATAAACTTTCCTAATATTTTCCTGCTAAGGATTAATAAACTTCTCTTGAAACTTATATCTAATTTATGTGACTTTAAGGGTCATGCTTTAATAACAATGATGAAACACGATTATTACTTCCTAATGCTGAAATTACAGTTTTTACATTGTAAATTTTTCCTGCTATGCGCCCTGTGGCACTAACATCTTTATCACTCCATGTGTTTCTAGTTTTAAAACCTTTACCCCTGCTGTTTGAAAAATATTTCTCATTTTCGTCCCCTATGGAGTACAGCAATCCCTAAAGGCAAAGCCATTACTGATTCCTCTGCCTCTCCCCAACACGTATTGTGATCACCAGTGCTGCTCCCACTGCCTCATTGGCTTTTGGTAAAGTATGCAAATGAGATGTTCAAAATACACACTTTTTGCAACTGTGCAAGTTCATACTGATTTATAAAATGGGCAAGCTATTAAAGTGACTGAAAATGTCAGCAAGATTTATGCATGGGTGACAAATTGTATTGGAAATGTTCATTTTTAACATGCTGCCCTAGGTTTTTTTTTGCTTTTTTTTTTAACAACTTAGATATTCCCTGTGATACATTTGTTTTAAGGCCATTTTTTTCCCTCCTCAAACATAGTTTTGACAGTGACTTTTTGACTGGAAAAATAAACAACGCTACTTCACAATCACACAATTGTATTTTACCACAGAAAGCAGTATTTGGAAGATATAATAAATTTCCTTTTGACACCCATTTTCCCCATGTACCATTAGTTCACTATGGTTAAATAGTTTCCCTTTATAACAGATAACTTGAATTGCATACATAAATATTTCATCACTGAGATATAAAATTATGTAACTATCAAAAGAATTACCCAGTTACCTCTGAGGAAAATATTTCATTCATATTAAAATGCACAACCTAGGGAACAAAAGATAGGAGTGACAACTGGCATATGTCTTCTGGAGTTTATGATTCCATCTTTGGAAAATTTAATGTGAAAAATGGCCTAAGCAAAATTCACATGGCTTTTTTCTGTTATTTGTGAATCTATTCCAGTATTCTCCAGCTCTGTTTAGGATTTAACCAGGCAGATGTGGCATTCTTGTCAACCCAAGTGTGGTCTTTGGTCAGAGGTCTTGATATTTTATACCTCTGAATGACAGTCATTCATTCACTAAATGAAGCAAAGGAATAGGAAACATAATAATAAAGCCAGCTTACACAACATTGTTAAGAAATGAACTAGACCATACTGGCAGACTGCAAAACATATATACAAGCAGAAAAATCATAACTATAAGTGTGATACAGCACTATAACAGAGGAATGGACTATAAAGATCAAATGCAGTAAACGAAGAACTATCTATGATTAATTTTACAAAGAGAAGATCCTATCAACAGGATTATGTAGCCTTTCTAGCTGGAAAAGTTTTGTACTAGAATTCTAATTCTACTTTTTATATTCAGATCAGTTTGTACCAATACTATTATTGCAACTGATTTTCCTAATTAGTTCATTAAGTTGCATAACAATTGGTTTACAACTAACAACTCTTCTCAATGTTAAAATGGTGAAGATAAAATTGATTTAAAACCCACTTCTGATCATTCATTCTTGCACATCCGCACGTCCTGGTGTTTGATGAAGCACTGCTTCTATGGCTGCCAGCCCCTCTGCCCCGCTTTCACTGAAGTGCCATGACTATGTTTTTGCTTATTAAAAAGAGTTAGCATTCTACATTCTACTGAACAAATCCAAATGCTCTTAAAAAGAAAAAGAAACAACAAAAAACCATCTGCTTTTCATCAAGGGGCGCCATCTTATAGCTTAGACTAAAATGAAGGTTTTAAGATAAAGAAATAGGAGTTATGAATATGCAAAGATTTCTGAGGTGAAGATGCAGCTGGAAAATACTTGGAGAAAAAAAAATATATATATAGGTTATTGTTTCTCCTAAAAACTATTTCTCTTTAATAAAATAAGTGCCAGTTGTAAGACATTATTGTTCAAATATTTTCTGCTTAATGGAGGTAAATAATGTTTTATGTTAATGCTGAAATAACTTCATGTTTCCCTCTAGATTTTTAACTTTGCTTCCATGACTATTAGACTCCATCAGTCTCTTTACAACAGTTGACTTTGCCTTCAAGTTATTATCAAGAAACATACATTCTTGATTGACAGTCATTCCCACAGAAACAGCTTTACCCCAGAGGATACAAGTGGGAACAGTCAAAAAAGAGGAACAAAGAGTACATTTAAGAACATCTGGTATAACATAGAGAAAATCTGTCTACAAGACAAGCAAAGTCCATCTCCTTCCTTCATCCCTGCACTGAGATGCATTAGAGGAGTAATTTACGACAAGTGGTTCAATCAGAAATTTAACTCATAAAGCCTACAGTTAACAGGAAAAAAAGAAAGAAAGAAAACACATATACTTGCTCATATATGCATATGTGTATATAAATATGACTATATGGATATGTTTAACAAAAGATTATTCTACAATCTCATTTGAGTTGTCATCCTTAGAGATTAAATAAAACAACATGAAATAAAAACTCTATGACACATGTTGAGTACAAAAGGGGGCTTCTGACTTTGCACTCAAGCTATTAATTACATCATCTAATACAGCTGGAAATGTCACTATTTTACTCACTGTGTTGACTCCCTATCCAGAAGGCTCATATTGATTTATTTCCCTAGTAATCACTCTTTATTTGCAGAGTTAGCTTTACTAGATCAAAAACAAACTGGGCTAGTTGAAGAAATATTAACTGAGCATCTAATAAATTGAGCTAGGCTGTGGGAACACATAATTAAAAATGCAGGCTTCCCACTTCTGAGAGAGTTAAGTGTAACAATGAATAGAGTGCCTAGGCCATCACTTAAGATAAAGTTCCACTGCCAAAATGTTGCTGCTAAGTCACTTCAGTTGTGTCCGACTCTGTGAGACCCTATAGATGGCAGCCTACCAGGCTCCACCGTCCCTGGGATTCTCCGGGCAAGAACACTGGAGTGGGTTGCCATTGCCTTCTCCAATGTGTGAAAGTGAAAAGTGAAAGTGAAGCCACTCAGTCGTGTCCAACTCTTAGAGACCCCATGGACTGCAGCCTACCAGGCTCCTCTGTCCATGGGATTTTCCAGGCAAGAGTACTGGAGTGGGGTACCATTTCCTTTTCTTACTGCCAAAATAGCTACTGTTTATTAGGGAGTGAAAGAATAAAGGAGCTTACCAAGAGTTAGAGCTTTGGTGCTATCCTTTTCATATCGAAGTACAGTCTTTCACATAAACTGGGGGATCTCTAATGAAAAAATCTATTTTATATTTAGATTTCATATTTTTTCATGTAACAAACTTCTACAGCTTATTCTCTAGCAATAGAGGCAAATTTTTAATTTCTGTATAAACTATTCCCAGATAAACAGAGCTTTTAACCAAGTCTCGCCCCCTAACACTTATATCATTCTCATTTATCTTTTGAAATCTCAGCCTTGATGTTATTGGATAGTAAAAAGGCTGCAACGGGACCCCTGTCAAAAGACAATTTTCTTCCTTGAATGATAAGCAATGGAACATGTAAGAACAAAAAGCCAACTGATTAATGGCATGCAATTCATCTACAATTATCTTGCCCATGTTACACAGTCATGGTATAGATTGGACTAGATCATTAAATTATGTGACAGCAATCAGCCATCTAACTTTAAAAGAGGTGGGAAGAGCCAATTTAAAAACTTAATATCTCAGGATGATACAGTAGCCTGAGAAAACCAGCCAATTTAGAGAAAATTACCATATGTACCAACCAGAATGATAGATGTGAGCCTTAGCTAAGCATTTGTCCCTGAACTGATGATGTTTGGAATTCAGTAAAGAACTCTGTGCTTCTTCAATATGTGTTCTCTAATCACAGTGGTCCCGGGCAGCAAACACTTATAAGAATACAGACTTCAGGAAGATATATGTTTTCAAGATAACTTTCTACTCTCTACAACTTTACTGGGAATTTAGAATCAGATTCTGAGATGTGAAGATCAAGATAGTCTAGTGTTTTTCCAAGCTCAGTGCTTAGTTGTGCCTCTTATGTATTGTGTCTTTATTTGATATATGTATGTATTAGATAGACATTCTACAAAATCCATAGCATGAGGTTCTTTTTCAAAATGGGATCAAGGGGCTTCCCTTGGCTCAGTTGTGAAGAATTCACCTGCTAATGCAAGAGACAAGGGTTCAATCCCTGATCTGGGTAGATCTCACATGCTATAGAGCAATTGAGCCCATCTGCCACAAATATTGAGTCTGTGCTCTAGAGTTCAGAAGCTACAACTACTGAGCCCGTGTGCAGCAACTGCTGAAGCCTCTGTATGCTAGAGTCCACGCTCTGCAACAAGAGAAGTCATCACCATGGAAAGCCTGTGCACCACAAAAGAGAGTAGCCTTCACTCTTCACAGCTGGAGACAAAGCCTATGCAGCAATGAAGACCCAGCATAGCCAAATAAATAAATAACAAGATAAGAGCAAGAATTTTAAATAACTGTTCAGTTCAGTTCACTCAGTCGTGTCTGACTCTTTGCGACCCACAGTAGTAAGGTCCAAAGTGAATTACCTCTACAGTTATAATGTAACTATTTATTGGCTGGTGCCTCAGATGGTAAAGCATCTGCCTAAAATGCAGGAGACCCAGGTTCAATCCTTGGGTTGGGAAGATCCCCTGGAGAAGGAAATGGCAACTTGCTCCAGCATTCTTGTCTGAAAAATCCCATGGTCAGAGGAGCCTGATAGGTTATAGTCCATAGGGTCGCAAAGAGTCAAACACAGCTAAGCGACTTCACTTTCACTTTTTCACTTTCATTTACTGGCAGACAGCAGATATGACAGTAGTCAAGTGAAATGTTAGGCAAGTAAAATATATGTACCCCCATCTCACTCTTTCACATAAACAACATTATCAAAAGCATAACTTTGTGCCAGACATTGTAGTAGGTACTAGGGATTCAGAAAAATGGGTACCTAACAGACCTCAGAAACTAGGAGGGAGACAGAATCTGTCATTTCATTTGACTCGGATAAATGCTTCACCATGGAAAAGAGCATAGTGGGAGCACCCTGATGAAGGGAGCACACTGCAGGGAAATCTAGCATAAGTCACCTTGACAAAGAATGCCATCGTGTCACATGAAGTATTATAAAAAAGTTCTTGCTAGGTTACAACAGTACGCAAACCAAGAACTTCCAGATGTACAAGCTGGATTTACAAAAGGCAGAGGAACCAGAGATTAAATTGCCAACATCTGTTGGATCATAGAAAAAGCAAGGAATTTCCAGAAAAACAGCTACTTCTGCTTCAATGACTAAGCTAAAGCCTTTGACTGTGTGCATCACAACAAACTGCAGAAAATTCTTAGAGACAGGAATACCAGACCACCTTACCTGTCTCCTGAGAGACCTGTATACAGGTCAAGAATCAACAGTTAGAACTGAACATGGAAGAATAGACTGGTTCAAAATTGGGAAAGGAGTAGGTCGAGGCTGTATATTGTCACCCTGCTCATTTAACTTATATACAGAGTACATTGAAAAAATGCCAGCCTGGATGAAGCTCAAGCTGGAATCAAGATTGCAGGGAGAAATGTCAAGAATCTCAGATGTGCAGCTGATACCACTCTAATGGCAGGAAGCAAAGAGGAACTAAAGAGCCTTTTGATAAGGGTGAAAGAGAAGAGTGAAAAAGCTGGCTTAAAGCTAGCATCCAAAAAACTGAGATCATGGCATCTGGTCCCATCACTTCATGGCAAATAGATGGGGAAAAAATAGAAACAGTGACAGACTTTATTTTCTTGGGCTCCAAAATCACTGCAGACAGTGATGACAGCCATGAAATTAAAAGATGCTTGCTCCTTGAAAGAAAAGCTATGACCAACCTAGACAGCATATTCAAAAGCAGAGACATCACTTTGCCAACAAAGGTCCATACAGTCAAAGCCATGGTTTTCACAGCAATCATGAATAGATGTGAGAGTTGGACCATAAAGAAGGCTGAGTGTCAAAGAATTAATGCTTTCAAACTGTGAGTCTGGAGAAGACTCTTGAGAGTCCCTTGGACAATGAGGAGATCAAACCAGTCAAACCTAAAAGAAATCAGTCCTGAAGATCCAGTGGAAGGACTGATGCTGAAGCTGGAGCTCCAATACTTTGGCCACCTGATGCAAACAGCCAATTTACTGGAAAAGACGTTTATACTGGGAAAGATTGAGGGCAGAAACAGAAGGAAGTGATAGAGGATGAGATGGTTGTATGGCATCATTGATACAATGGACAGGAGCTTGAGCAAACTCCAGGAGATAGTGAAGGACAGGGAAGCCTGGCATGCTGCAATCCATGGGGTCACAGAGACTGACATGACTTAGTGAATGAAGAACAACAAGGTTTCATAAAGCAATAGAGGATATACTTCAATACATACTGCCATAGTCAGCCCAGGCTGCCATAACAAAACTGGATGTTTTAAATAACAGAATTTATTGAGTTGACCAAAAAGTCTGTTCGGGGTTTCCCATAAGACATTACGGAAACCCCCAAGCGAAATTTTTGTCAGATTACTATTTCTCACAGTACTAGAGGCTGGAAAGTTCAAGATCAAGGTAATGGATAATTTGGTTCCCTATTCCTGGCTTACAGATGGATAATTTTTCACTGTTTCTTCACATAGTAGAGAGAGAGATAGAGTGCAAGCTAGCTCTGGTCTTTCTCTGTCCACTTCTGAGGACACTAATTCCATTGAGTGAGGCCCTTCTCTTGTGATTTCATCTAGTGCCATCTGTATCATATTGGAGGCTAAGGCTTCAACATACATATTTTAGGGAGATGAAACCATTCAGTTCTTAATATTCAGTTTGTGTCATCTCACACAAACCTATCTTATTTATATTAATGTATGATTATCTCTGTATATGTAAAATGACTACTTTTCCTTTGCTTCAAACATGCACTTGAATCTATTTTGAAATTCATGAAATTATTACACTGAATTAATGGATGTCATAGAACTTCATGAGCAGTTGTTCAGGGTCAGCAAGTATTTGAGATTCCCACTGAGGCAGACATAATTACCCCAAGACCATCCAGACTGATGGCCAGTTTCTGCTCTCTCCTGGTGAAAAGCACATTGATTATTATGTGGTGTGAGTGGGACTTGGGCAAATGTGACTTTAAGAGGTATAATTTTATTCTGAATAACTTTGACAGTTTAAAGGAGAGACTCATATGTTATGATATTTTTTCTTCTTTTACACTGAGAAGAAAATCTCCTTTACAGAGTTTCTGCCTTGTGAGAATAAGTAGTTGATAACTGATTCAAAAATCACAGATGCTCTTTTTTTCTGTAATTGAAGAGAACCTCAAATATAGAAGACAAACCAAACACAATATGAAGATAACCCTATTAGTCTGTGGATGGTTCTCATTTGGGGCTGCACAGTAAGGGACAATTATGGTCACCCATCTTTCTTTGAGTTTCATTGTTAAAGCCTGTGTATCTTTATGCAGATACTCTCATGAAATAACTTAAGTGACCCATGAAACTGTGGGCCTAATATACTCCCATTTGTACCTACTGCTTTGTAATAAACTACATGCGGTGAATTTTTGGTCTAATCATAACACTGATAATAATGGTACTAATACTGTTCACAATTATTAAGACTTCATGTGTCAGTTGTTTTTCTAAGTCCTCAAATATAGAAGACAAACCAAACACAATATGAAGATAACCCTATTAGTCTGTGGATGGTTCTCATTTGGGGCTGCACAGTAAGGGACAATTATGGTCACCCATCTTTCTTTGAGTTTCATTGTTAAAACCTGTGTATCTTTATGCAGATACTCTCATGAAATAACTTAAGTGACCCATGAGACTGTGGGCCTAATATACTCCCATTTGTACCTACTGCTTTGTAATAAATTACATGCGGTGAATTTTTGGTCTAATCATAACACTGATAATAATGGTACTAATACTGTTCACAGTTTATTAAGACTTCATGTGTCAGTTGTTTTTCTAAGTTGTTTTTTTTTTTTTTTATCACAATTATCTCACTTAGTGCTAACAATAATCTTATTTATTCTACTGAGGCACAGGTGAGCCAAGCAATTCGCCTAAGTTCATAGAGGTAAAAAGAGGAAAAAGTTTGAATTGGACACAGGCAATCTGATACCACAGTTAATTCCCAACTACTGAGCCACAGTAGGTGATATAGTTAGTTGCTCAGTCATGTCCAACTCTTTGTGACCCCACAGATCGTAGTCTGCCAGGCTCCTCTGTCCATGGGGATTCTCCAGGCAAGAATACTAGAGTGGGTTGCCATGCTCTCCTCCAAGAGATCTTCCCAACCCAGGTATCAAACCCAGGTCACCCACATTCCAGGAAAATTCTTTACCTTCTGAGCCACCAGGGAAGCCCATGAATACGGGAGTGGGTAGTCCATCCCTTCTCCAGGGGATCATCCCAACCCAGGAATCTACCTGGAATCTCCTGCATTGCAGGGGGATTCTTTACTAGCTGAGCTACCAGGGAAGCCCACTGTAGGTGATAGCTAACTCAAAATCATAGTTTTTTTTTTTTTTTTTTTTAAGGAAAAGAATCAAGATTTACAAAACACACCAAACACAGTATGAAAATAACTCTACGAATCTTTGGATGATGCTCAAGCCATTACACCAAGTCTAAAGCTTTTACAATTTTGAGAATCCTCTTTAAGAAGGAAGCAAAATTAAGAATGCACATATATTTGCTTAGAATGAGACAACACACCAAAATATCATTTTTTAAGCAGTTAAATAGAGTAATCATCACAAATACATGAAAAATAATAATTGTATCAATTGACTACCTGGTCCATCTTTAAAATCTTTTTCCCCTCCAATTTTGGGTTGCGTATTCTTTGGCTCTTCATAGAACTATAATATTTTAATGATTATTACTTATTATACAATGAGAAGATAATAAAATCTCCCTTATAGTATATCTGATTTTTTTTTTCTATATTGGTAGCTTGGAAGAGTTATTTTCAGGATCACAGGTCATTGTTGATAAAAGCATGTGAACTATTAGCACTGCTGTCAAATTTGGGGAAACTTCTGTGAGATTCTTTTTCTTTTTTAATTTATGAGCTGTAAATTTGAGAAAATTTTTTCACAATATAGCTTCTGATGTAGGAGATTCTGAACCTTGTTTCTCTTCCACCACAGACAGGTATTCTTTCAGTGCCAGGGCAGCACCGACCGTGACCATTTAGATATATGACTTCTGAACCCATACCTTTGGGACTTGACGAGTGGGGAGTAGGTTCAGTGGATGAGACGCACACCTCGTGGCCATTCCCCACCAGGATGAATAGCAGAAACCAAACACGCAAGTGTGCTATAGTAAGACTTAGCAAAGGAAAATAGGAGTTGGCCAGTGAAGCTTGTAATTCATATGAATAGATGATTTTTTGGACATACTTACAACTGAATTATCTATTCATTATCTGAAATTAAAATTTACCTAGTGTACTGAATTCTATCTGGAAATTCTGAAAAAGTGGCTGTGAAACACACAAACATAATCCATTAAACTGAAATTAATGAATCACCAACTAAACTTTCCCTGAGTAAGATCCCCAAACAGGATATGACTGCTGTAATACCACTTGATAAATAGGGAAGGACATGCAGAGGAAATTGGAAGGAAAATAGGCAGGAGTTTTAGCAAGTGTGGTTACATCAACTAAACTACTTTTATAACTTTTGATCATAAATGCAAATATAGGACCATATAAGCATGTTGTCAGAACCCCTACCAGTACCAGAGATCCATGCAAGTGAAGAGCCCAAAAGCTTAGGTTAATTAATTTCAAAGTCAACCTGCCTTAGTTCATTGGATCTAAAAACAACTGTTATCCATGTCCATGTTCCATGACTATGCACTGAAACTCCCCAGAAAATTCCATCAACTCATCCTCTGAATTCTGAATTCTTTACTCTCTGAACATTCATATATTCATATCATTGTACAGTACCTCGTGCTTAATTGATTATAACCAATGGCTTGGTTATTTTCTGTTTCCCAGCTAGTTATCAGCATTATCTCTCTCTCTCTCTCTCTTTCTCTCTCTGTTTATTCTATCTGCTACATATTTTCACAACTAGATTTTATGTTCATGCAATGCATTATGAAGGCTTCCCTTCTTCCCCCACTTTATATGCTTTCTGAAAAAGTTAGTGAAAGGGTTAGTCACTCAGTCATGTCTACTCTTTGTGACCCATGGACTGTAGCCCTCCAGGTTCCTCTCTCCATGGGATTCTCCAGGCAAGAATATTGAAGTGGGTAGCCCTTACCTTTTTCAGGGGATCTTCCTGACCCAGGGACTGAACCTGGGTCTTGTGTATTGCAGGCAGATTCTTTACCATCTGAACCACCATGGAAACCCCATATGCTTTCTATGGTTGCTCAAATAAGACTTAAATGATCAGAAAGGAAAAGAAATTAGTATAAGAATACATTGTGCTGTTTTTGTATAATTAGGGAGTAGTATAATAAAAGGCCATGGCTTCTTGTTTAGGAATGTTGTTAGATATCTGTGTAGGTAATGAGCCCATCAATCTGTGATCTTGGCGAGAGGGCAATATAAAGACAGAATAGAATGATTCTACATTAGCATGGGAAAAATCAGCCCAAGACAGAAAGAGTGTGATGATGAAAGAAAGAGATATACACAAGAACCAGGTATGAAAGGAGAGCCTGAGTTCTACATGAAGAGGTCAATGTAAGAGAGAAACAATCAGTGCAATGATTTCCAAGACGGGAAATGGTAATATATTTTTAGGTGTCACAATGCTTAATATTGAATTTTAAGAATTTGTTTTACCTCACTCAATTCTAGTAACTCTTTCCTATTTAACATTCTTCAGTCAACATCAAGTGTAAACAGTAAATTTAAGTTAGTGGTACTTTAGTATATAGAGGGTGGGTAGTCTATTAGAGGGCAAGTTAGCAAAATAAGAAAAACCTGATTTAATTGTAAAGTTGGTATATTCTCTGAAGCAGGCTTAATTTTGGACTCATAAGTGATTATGAGACCTATAAAAATTCAAAGGGAACATTATTGAAATGTATAATATTTGAAATGTTGATCTGGAGTCAAATTTTTTGAATATTTTTTAAAAAGAAAACTGGGCGCGAAGAGGTCATAAAGACATTTTCAAGCGGTCAACCCACCTCAGTTTACTGGATCTAAGAACAGCAGTTATCAGTCTAGGCTGGACTTAGCAACTGTCTATTCTCCTTCCTACCTGCTCCAGCCTTTATCTTGTCCTTTATCCCTCATCCATCAATAACTTGAGTAGAGCAAAAATAACAAGTCATATGCTAACTGCATATGACTTCCAGCCATGTCTTCCACAGTGCATCTTCTCCCAACCCTGCTCAGTATCTTCGGTTTTCTCACTGCCCTTTATTTATAGAACTTCCAGCTACATGCCCACCACAAGTAAAACGTCAGGCAATGGAAAACACATCTCTCTGCAGCCCTTTGGCCATAACATTAAAAAGAAAGCGCCTTTAATTTATCACGTCTTCCTTGAGTGCCCACAGCCATTTCACTTAGCAGAGGCTTGCATCCTTGTCTGGAGGGCTTGGAGCAAGGTGACAAGATTATCAAATGAAGGGGTTGCACAGGGTGATCTCTGAGATCCCTTCCAGCTCTGGAATTCTGTACTGCTGTACCTCCAGCCTCCACAAAGAAATATTCAGTTGAGTGGAGAAGAGGACAGCATGCTTTACCAGTATTCTGTATTAAGGCCAAGACCACTGGGCAGTCTGCATGCATGATTTCTGGCTAAATATTTTCAACCTAAGCTGCAATATACACTATATTATAATAATTCTAAAGAAAAAGTGAAATTTATAGAAAAGTTAATTGTAATATTTAGTATCTTTCCTTACCCTTGCTTGAGGGCTTTTAATTGAAGAGGTAAGGGCTAGTGTAAAGGGGAGATATGGAAGGGCTTCCTAAAAGCATTATGTGACACCTAGTAAAAAAGAACTTGAAAAAAATAAATATATTCCTAAGAGTAATTTTATATTTATTGCACTTAATTTAACAAATTATTGCAGGAAACACATAGACAGCATTTTCCCAGTAAAATTATTATACTTAAATGAACTTTTGACAATGTATTAATTACAAGGACATGACCACATTTATTCTGCTGATCCAGTAATTACACACATTAAAGAAATATTTATCCACAAACCATGCAGTGTACTTTAAAACAGCATTTATTGCCAAATTACATTTCCTGAATATCTGTGCCTTATTTCCAGTTACTAGCAATTTTTATTTTAATTTTAAGAGGAAGAGAGTGACAAGAAATTTGAAAAATACTGTATAAATAAATGCTTACTGATGTGAAACGATTGAAATGTAGACGATTTTAATCATAGACCTCAGAAAGTAATTGTGAGGCACCTAAATTCATGCGTTTTAGACAGAAAGATAAGAACAATCACAGTATGTCAAGGTTCTTCTTTTTTCCCTACCTTTATAATGAATAAAAACATACCATAAACTTTAAACCAAAATGACTTCACGCTAGATAATAATAGGAGGAAAATTAATATAAATGGTATCTGTTTGAAAGATGCAAATACACAGTTTATTTCAGAAAGCTTGAAAACTTCTATGAAATACTAGCAGTCATCTCCAATGCAATCAGCATAGTTCTACTGCTGTAAAAATTCTCAGAAACAAACATGTTCCCTTTCACTCTGGATCTTGTAAAAAGTAGCTGAAGAGAGAGAGAAAGATATTCCTTCTCTAAGGTCTCACAGCTGGTAAGAGGCTGAGGAAAAATCTGAATTGAAGAACTAGCACACTGAACTTAACCAAAGATTACTTTTGCCCCCAGTGGCACATTTTATTACACTTACCAAATAATAGAAACCAATTTCTATAGCAGGGCATTCAAAGCTCTGGTAGGAAATTAATTTCCTCATGTCTCTAGACGAGCACGGCATCTCCAATGCTTTAACTGAGCATCCCAAACACAGCTCTTTGAAATTTTAAGCCATTCAGTTTTCTGGGAAAAAGTGCAGAACCTATCTTGAAGTTAAGTTTCTTGTAAAAGGAGAACCTACATTATTTTCTAATTCCTTTTTCCAGGAGAAAAAGGAGGAATCTTACTAAAAGCTTAGCACTTAGTGTGAAACGTAATAACGATAATAGTAATGATAATAATAAAAGAGAACAACTGGAATTCTATTTTGTGAATGTCTTCTTTGAACTAACATTCTACACATGTTAGGTCACATAATACAATTTCTTAAAATGAGATTAACAGCAAAATATGCATCTAAATAAGATTTAAAGTAGTATAATGTATGTCATGATCTGATTAGGTAGCTGCTGCTGCTGCTGCTAAGTCGCTTCAGTCGTGTCTGACTCTGTGCGACCCCACAGACGGCAGCCCATTGGGCTCCCCCATCCCTGGGATTCTCCAGGCAAGAACACTGGAGTGGGTTGCCATTTCCTTCTCCAATGCATGAAAGGGAAAAGTCAAAGTGAAGTCGCTCAGCGTGTCTGACTCAGCGACCCCATGGATTGCAGCCTACCAGGCTCCCCCAACCATGGGAGTTTCCAGACAAGAGTACTGGAGTGGGGTGCCATTGCCTTCTCTACTAATTAGGTAGAGGGAATCCTTAAACCACGAAAAACCACAATATATTGTTTTTTCCCCCACATTTAAACTTTCAGAAAATAAAATATATCATCAAATCGATGTATATACTTAATGTGTCAGTGTCTCCACTCCTAAAATCTCTACAGCAACTGCCAAAATCAAGTAGCACATCTTAATACTAATAAAGTTAAAGAGAGCTCTTCCTCAAACATTGAAAAGAGACAAGCATGCATAATTTTAGATGATGGGGATCATCATTAGAAATTACTAAACTTTAGACATAATGTGCCAGACTCGATCAATGCACACCAATCTATCACCTTATTTGTTTGTAGTGGGACTGCATCAGAACATGGCAAAAGACAGAGTAAATACAAATGAGATGGTTAAAAGGCCTATACCCAGCAGGGCATCTCAGTTTTGGTTGTCTTTCTGCTCTGGGAGCACAGGTAAATTTGGGCTAGATGATCTTTAAAGTGTTTCTTAGCTCTAAATCCAACAAAGATGCTTCATAAATTATAAAATATTGCTTAAATATGCCTATCTTTTAAAAACTGACTTGTAGAGATATAAGTTAAGAATAGCATTTGCTTTAAGCTGTATAGACAATTCCTGCTATAAAATTTAATGTTTTATTAAAACACAGAAGTATGCTCTTATAAATGCATGCCTTAAAAATACTTGTAGGTATAAAACAGAAAGATTGTGCTGCTTTGGGGAGAACAAAGTAGGCGAACAGAGAATAAAAGTAATAGGACTCTCATGTCCAAACTCTATTTATGAAGATTAGAACACTCCCACACATACCCACCACCAGCAAATAAAATGAAAATGTCCTCATTGTATTTTTGCCTAAGCTACTATATAATCTGTTACCACTGTTGGCAGTGACTGAGAAATAATATGCATTAAAGAGTGTTAGATCAAATAGATAAATGTAGGTATGGCTAAAAAGGCAAATGAAAGATTAATACAAATTATGTTCATTTATTTTTAAATGCTTCATTTTAATAGCCTACTTTCTGCAAAATTATGCAGAAATGAACACTCAGGGAAAAAGCAAAAGTTTAAAAGATGTTTTAGACTACTTCTTCTTCACATAATGAATTATACATGTATTGTTCTTGAGTCACAACTACCAGTATTTTTGGCTTCCAAAGCACTTTGTGAAAAATTCAGTGATAAATGCTTGGTGCTGACTTCACACACCAAAGCCTTCACCGTCAGCCCAAAATCTATTTCTGTGGGTTTTGTGGTTATAGCAGTTAGGCTTCCACATCTGGCTATGTCTCAAGAATCAGAGAATCTGGCCACTAGAAAACATAATTCCTTATTATATAATGCTTTGTGTAATTAGTTTAGGAAGATGTGCTTCTCTTTCAAAAATAAGAAAATGTGTTAAGTCTTAGAGTTCTCAATCAAGGAGAACTCTCCCAATCCTCCTTTCTATCCCTCATTTCTCATCAACCGTCATAATCAAAGTGAGTGTATTCCAAGAACAATAGTTTTAAAAAGAAGAAACTGGTCACTAACTACATGTATATGCAACATCAGACATAAAAAGAAAGCATGCAAAATAAAATATGATGAAATACTAGTTCTTGAAAAAAGAAACATATTGAAATGCCAGGGTTACTTTTTTGTCTAAAATCTACAGTCTATGCCATGCTGACTGGTAGAACTCTAAATCTAGGAACAATTGATCTGATTTATTATGGAAAAACAGTGTTGAATACTGTTTTGGAAATTCTAATTACAGAAACAAACCATAAAATATAAAGAAGGAGAAATACTGGAAAAAGGATGTGCTCTGTGTGTGTGTGTGTGTGTGTGTTTTTTCCAGAAACTTCTCCACATCAACAGTAACTAGTTAGGTGGCAATAGCAAGGGAAAAAAAAATAAAATAAAAGCTAAAATGGCAAAATTTAATGAATTATTCTAGGAATAATTTTAATAAAGTTTGATTAGAGTCAATATATTTTTAAAAAGCAAGCTTCTGTAAAATTACCAATAAATATATTCTAATAGAAAATAAAATCCAGATTTTTCTAAATCTTAGAAAAATAAATATATAAAAATAAAAATTCTCAAGATTTATAGGCTCAATTTGATAGAAATTACAATCTTAATGGTTCAATATTGTGGATTTTGACAAGGTAATTCTAAAATCCACCTGAAAGAAAATAAAATGTGTTGTGGTGGGAGCACATTTCAATGTAAAGAGATGAACATCCACTACAGCTCTGGAGATTACAACAGTGAAGCAATAAATTAAGAATCAAAAGACAAACTGTTTGCCCTTATGCCCTAAAGACTGCTAAAGTGCAGTCAGCTTCTCACACTTGAAAAACTGGACACTCAAAATGAAAAGGCCCAGATATAAGTGCTAACAAGAGAGGTACTACTTTCTCTTTATTAAATAAATGAACTTTGAATTTCATAACAATTTTATTAAAATAATAATAATAAATACATACCTAAACTGAGAGAAAAGAAATACCTGCCAGTTTAGAGTAGTTATGGAAAGGAAGATTATAGATTCGATTACCTTTATGCTTTTCTTTCGGAGAAGGCAATGGCACCCCACTCCAGTACTCTTGCCTGGAAAACCCCAGGGATGTAGGAGCCTGGTAAGCTGCAGTCCATGGGGTCACTGAGTTGGACATGACTGAGCGACTTCACTTTCACTTTTCACTTTCAAGGATTGGAGAAGGAAATGGCAACCCAATCCAGTGTTCTTGCCTGGAGAATCCCAGGGACGGGGTGGGGCGCCTTGTGGGCTGCTGTCTATGGGGTCATGCAGAGTCGGACACGACTGAAGCGACTTAGCAGCATGTTCTTCTTTATATATACTCTTGTATTTTACAAATATTTTCCCATGATTAGATACCTTTTTACTTAAAAAAAAGAAAAAAAAAAACTTTCCTTGAAAAACCCCCTTTCTAAACTTAACCCACTCACCTAACCTGGCAATGCACTATAGAGGAAAAGCATTCACCAGTCATAGCATGAAAGTGAAAGTGAAAGTCACTCAGTTGCATCTGACTCTTTGCGATCCCATGGGCTATAGCCTTCCAGGCTCCTCTCTCCATGGAATTCTTCATCTTTTGAGTTCCTCTTCACTTTCTGCCATAAGGGTGGTGTCATCTGCATATCTGAGGTTATTGATATTTCTCCTGGCAATCTTGATTCCAGCTTGTGTTTCTTTCAGCCCAGTGTTTCTCATGATGTACTCTGCATAGCAGTTAAATAAGCAAGGTGACAATATACAGCCTTGATGTACTCCTTTTCCTATTTGGAACCAGTCTGTTGTTCCATGTCCAGTTCTAACTGTTGCTTCCTGACCTGCATACAGATTTCTCAAGAGGCAGGTCAGGTGGTCTGGTATTCCCGTCTCTTTCAGAATTTTCCACAGTTTATTGTGATCCACACAGTCAAAGTCAATAAAGCAGAAATAGATATTTTTCTGGAACTCTCTTGCTTTTTCCATGATCCAGTGGACATTGGCAATTTGATCTCTGGTTCCTCTGCCTTTTCTAAAACCAGCTTGAACATCAGGAAGTTCATGGTTCAGGTATTGCTGAAGCCTGGCTTGGAGAATTTTGAGCATTACTTTACTAGCATGTGAGATGAGTGCAATTGTGTGGTAGTTTGAGCCACACATACTAATTCCAAGATGAAAGTTTTGTTTAAAATCGTAGCCTTTGGCATTCTAAGAATTGTGATATGATCCCACACTGATATGATGTAGCAAAGTCCTAACAAGTTCTGTGATTATGGGAAATTTATGAATTCTTCTGAATTTCTGCACTTTCATCTTTAAAATGGTGTGATCATGCAGTCACTAATTCATTTCTAACTAAGTATGAACTTAATTTTTTAAATACCTTTTCTTAAATACCTATTATTAGGATTTTTCTGACAATGATGATGCTAAAGATGATTATGAAAATTAAACTTTACTGAGCATTTACTATGGGTCAAATGGGGGCTTCCCTGATGGCTCACACAGTAAAGAATGTGCCTGCAATACAGGAGACCTGGGTTCAATCCTGAGTTGGGAAGATGCCGTGGAGAAGAGACTCGCTATCCACTCCAGTATTGTTTCCTGGAGAATCCATGGAGAGAGGAGCCTGGTAGGCTACAGTAATTGGGGGTCACAAAGAGTCCAACATAACTAACACTTTCACTTTCACTTTCATGGATCAAATACAGTTCTAACCAATTTTACCAAGCTAACTCATTTAATAATCACAACAATTGTTTATAGATTGGGAAACGCAGTCATAACTTCCTCTTTCCCAAGGAGTTTTTTCTTCAGCACCTAAACTCAGAAAAAGTCTGTAATCAATGACTTTGGTCTTGGAGGTGCATCAGGTTTTCTGACTCTCCATGGTACTTGAACATAATAAAGATAACAGAGAAGCTTATTCATTGATTCACTTTTAGTGAATTGCAAATACACCCCCTACTAAGCGAATTTCCTGATTCTATTCTTTTAACTAAATAATCTAAATAGCTAAATATTTTCTTAGTAAGATAGAATACTGAAACATCGTTCACTGAGCATAATTTTAAGTTTATATATTACTTCTATGTATTACAGAGAGACTAGAGCATTTAGTCAGGATAATGTAAGTACTCATATTTGACACACTTAGAAGGTGAGAACTGGATGTGTGTAGCTGAAAGGTATGATGCCTGTGCTCATGAGTTCTGCTCATCTGCTAAAATGGTGTCATTTGCCAGGCATTTTCATGTATCTGTGCCCTGATTGTGAAATAGCATTTACTTACTGTGGTTAAAGGTAATCATTTTTTTTGTATACTAACATAACAACTTGACTTATAAAACTAGAAACAACACATGGGGCTCATCAATAGTTAAGGAGGTAAACAAATTATATGTCCAACTCTTTCAACCCTATGTGCTGTAGCCCAACTGGCTTCTCTGTCCATGGGACTTTTCTGACAAGTATACTGAAGTAGGTTGCCATTTCCTCCTCCAGGAGATCTTCCTGACCCAGGGACGGAATCCACATCCCCTGCGTCTCCTGCACTGCCAGGCAGATTGTGTACCACTTGAGCCACCTGGGAAGCCCAAACAAATTGTGGTATATCCAGATAATATAATACTGCTACAAAAAGAACAAAGTACTGATATACAGAATAACATCAATCAATCTTAAAATCATTATGCTTTAATCTAGAAAAAATACATACTGTATGATTCCTTTCCAGATAAAGTTCTAGAAAATACAAACAAATCTACAGTGACAGAAAGCAGATCAGTAGCTATCCCCCATCTGGAAATGGGAATGGAGAGCAGGATGGATTACAAAAAGCCACAAGGAAACTTTGGGGGGTGATAGAAGTCCCTGTTATCTTATTGTTGTGATGGTTTTATGGTTAAATACCTATACCCATAATTAATTTAATTAGTTGAAGTTATACTAAGAGCAATAAAAGCCAAGACATCAAACTGTGTATGTGCGAGTGCTTTTGTTTTTCAAGAAAAAAAGAAGTGTTTTGGCCTAAAGCAGCAGTGTCAATCTTTTTGGTCTCTGGACCAAAATTCTTAAAATTCTCTAAGGATCCCAAACAGCTTTTGTTTATGGGAATTATAATTTTCAATATTTAACTAATTGGATATTAAAATGGAAAATTAACATTTGTATTTATTGAATCATGATAACAATTATTAACACATTGTCTGTTAACATAAAACATCTTAATACTATTTTGAAAATACTTTTGAACTCTCAGACCCAAACAAGAACCACTGTCCTCAAATAAAATGTCAGTTAGTTTACAGTATGAAAAAGACTAACGAAAGAGAAAGCTTGGGAAGCAAATTTTATTTGCAGTGGAATATAATACCTAGGTTTGTAAAGTGAGGAAAGGTGTTAAATAAAAGTCTGTCAAATTTCACTTAATCTTATTAGAATTACTTTCTAGGTTTACTGAGTAATGCCTTTGACTATTTTGTGAAATATTTTTTACCTGCTTCACCTGATTTCCTCAGCAGAGATTTCATGTTTTATGAAAACACTTTTTTATGATTTATGTTGAGTTAATTATGCTTTGATATTAAAGAATAAAGAAAAAAATTTTTTTTCTTATGTATGAAAGACCTAGGGTTCTTTATAATTACATTACCTTCCATGTGTATTGTTAAATGCTTTCTTCTCACTGTGATTAAATAGGCATCTTTAGGCATGGATGATCCTTTCTTAATAAGTGTCATTCTTTTTTCTGATAAATATTTTGAGTTTGTCTTAATATCAAATTTTAAATATGTAAAAGGAATAAAATGAAAGTCTCAGCATAACTTTAATATCTAAAACTAACTTTGAAATTTCCCAGAGAAATGCTAGATAGAATTAGATTTCTTTACTATGCACTATTGTAAATTGTTATATGGGAAAATCTGTCCAATTAGGAGAAACAAAATCTTCCTATGTTAAATGCGTGTAGATAACTTAATGTACATATTTCAGAATTTGTATGCCACCATAGGAATTCCATGGAGATGTATCAATGCTGTTGCTGACTATACTATGCTTTACCTGCAGAAACACTCATCAAAATTCTTCTAAATTATTCTCTACCTTGAAAGAGAAATGTGATCTGTTCCATATTGATATTTTGGGTTAAATTATTAAATAAATTACAGCCATTAAATTTGTCATCTAAAATGAGATTTTATTTTAATTTAGAGTTTACCTAAACTTTAATTTAGAGTTTACCTTATGGCAGAAAGTGAAGAGGAACTAAAAAGCCTCTTGATGAAAGGGAAAGAGGAGAGTGAAAAATTTGACTTAAAGCTCAACATTCAGAAAACGAAGATCATGGCATCTGGTCCCATCACTTCATGGGAAATAGATGGGGAAACAGTGGAAACAGTGTCATACTTTATTTTGGGGGGCTCCAAAGTCACTGCAGATAATGACTACAGCCATGAAATTAAAAGACACCCACTCCTTGGAAGAAAAGTGATGACCAACCTAGATAGCATATTCAAAAGCAGAGATGTTACTTTGCCGACTAAGCTCCGTCTAGTCAAGGTTATGGTTTTTCCTGTGGTCATGTATGGATGTGAGAGTTGGACTGTGAAGAAGGCTGAGCACTGAAGAATTGATGCTTTTGAACTGTGGTGTTGGAGAAGACTCTTGAGAGTCCCTTGGACTGCAAGGAGATCAACCAGTCCATTCTGAAGGAGATCAGCCCTGGGATTTCTTTGGAAGGAATGATGCTAAAGCTGAAACTCCAGTACTTTGGCCACCTCATGCGAAGAGTTGACTCATTGGAAAAGACTCTGATGCTGGGAGGGATTGGGGGCAGGAGGAGAAGGGGACGACCGAGGATGAGATGGCTGGATGGCATCACGGACTCGATGGACGTGAGTCTGAGTGAACTCTGGGAGTTGGTGATGGACAGGGAGGCCTGGCGTGCTGTGATTCATGGGGTCACAAAGAGTCGGACACGACTGAGCGACTGAACTGAACTGAGGGCTTTGATATAATCTTCAACAAAGGACAGTCTCAAAGCCTGTGGGAAATTACTGTACCAGCTACTTTGAACTTTTGATACTTTAAACTCTCAAATACAGGCTTCTGAACTCACAACAGCTATAAAACTTTCTTACTGTACCAGTGGACTGAAACAGACTTTCAGAACTCATTTCAGTCCAAAAGCCAAAGTCCAAAGCCAGTCTGTTTATGAAAACAGACTCTTAACCAAAGATCCAATAAGTGAAGACTCAATTAGATAGGACTGAATGAGCTGATGAGGGACATTTTATTATGATTATTTGTCTGAATGTGGTTGATATTGTTTCATTGTCATATTTATCTGAATTTAAAAAGCTGTATTTTCTCTTTCTACTTAACTTGAATGCATAATTATGTTTTTAAAAACTACAATAAAATATTTAAAAATCATGTGTGATTCTGATTCTTAGAATCTCTTACTAAATCTTCTTACTTTTTATTACTTTGGCAAATAGTTATTTATTGGGGATCAATAAAAATCTGTCTTCCATTTATCATGCCTTATCATGACACAATTTGGGGAAGCAATTGCATAACCAAGACCTTATCTGGAATATTGTATTTGACAATTCAGTTCAGTTCAGTTGTTCAGTTGTGTCTGACTCTTGTGACCCCATGGACTGTAGCAGGCCAGGCTTCCCTGTCCATCACCCACTCCCAGAGCTTACTCAAACTCATGTACATCGAGTCGGTGATGCCATCCAATCATCTCATCTTCTGTCATTCCCTTCTCCTCCCACCTCAATCTTTCCCATCATCAGGGTCTTTTCAAATGAGTCAGCTCTTCACATCAAGTGGCCAAAGTATTGGAGCTTCACCTTCAGCATCAGTAGTCCTTCCAGTGAATATTCAGGACTGATTTCATTTAGGGGGGACTGGTTGATCTCCTTGCAGTCCAAGGAACTTTAATTATGTTGATTAACTCAAGTAGGATAGGCACTTTTTAAGAAAAAAAAAAAAATCATTTATGTCTGGAGTCAACAATGTCAAATAAGATGTTAGGAAAATTGGACTGGTACCCGGCTTACCAGGTCCCAGCCTTATAGGAATTAAGAAAGTCATGTAGGACATGAAAATTAGTAAATTTGCTGACATAGCAAAGGAAGGCATTCATCAAAATTTACATGCATGGCTAGAGAAATCTGGTGGAGTTTCTTAGGCTTAGTATTATTCCCTTGGGAGAGTAAATTATACAGGCTTTTAAAAATCTGATCTAAGATCCCTTGAAAACTTTCAAAGAGAATTTATGCCTTCAGTAATCTCAATATCTTAATCTTATTACTAGGAGAAGTAAGCTTTGAGATTTTATGATCATGATGGAGGAGATGATTGAGGAAAATGATCAGACTTGGAAAGAGGCGTAAAAGATCACTGGAAGGCATGACCAGAGCACCACTCTAGATTATCTACACTTTTCATTATCTTTGAGTCATTTCACAATTTAATAAGTTGTAGAACACATATTATAATGCAAATGGTTCTTGTCCATAGAAATGGAAACATATTTCATCCAGTAGAATACAACTGATTGTTGCCCTGTGGATACTGATCACCTTTACCTAATTTTATAAACTCATCTCAGCATTCTTCATTGCCTGCCTTTCTCCATAAATAAGCATGTGCAAACAGCCAAACACACAACACTCACAACACAACACACAGTCAAACACACACACATAGAGGTATGTATGGGTTTCCCAGGTGGCGCTAGTGGTAAAGAAACTGCCTACCAATGCAGGAGACTTAAGAGAAGCATGTTCCATATCTGGCTTACAGTCCACTATGTTGTGCTGAGCTTAGTTACTCAGTCATGTCTGACTCTTTGTGACCCCATGGACTGCAGCCTGCCAGGCTCCTCTGTCCATGGGAATTCTCCAGGCAACAATACTGGAGTGGGTTGCCATGCCCTTCTCCAGGAATCTTCCCAACCCAGGGATCAAGCCCAGGTCTCCCACATTGCAGGTGTATTCTTTACCATCTGAGTGACCAAGGGAAGTGCAAGAATACTAGAGTGTGCAGCCTATCTCTTCTCCAAGGGAACTTCCCAACTCAGGAAGCGAACCAGGGTGTCCTGCATTACACTTGGATTCTTTATCAGCTGAGCTACCAAGGAAGCCTGGGCTACAGTTCATAGAGTCTCAAAGAGTCGGACAAGACTGAGACAACTAGTACATACAGCACATAGGTGTGTATATATACATGTGTGTTTGGTGTGTTCTTTGAAGCCTCTTTTGAACTAGTTACAATATCTTACTAATGTCTCCATTAGTTAATTAATTAACAAAATCTTGGATAGGTAATTATTTAAAAAATCTATAACAAGAACTTTAGAGGTCATTTATCCAGATGAGAATAGGAAGCAGAAGAAAATGAAGAATATTCCAGAAGATAAAATAACATGTGTAAAATCCCTGTAGTAGGAGAGAGCAACACCTATTCAAGAAACTGGAAGAAGGGTAGGTGTATGAGACAGACAGTAAAAGATAAGGCTAGATGGAGTAGGTAGGATCCTAGCCTGTTGGAAAGGAAAGCCCATATTTAAGACCCATGTCTATTTTTATCTCAAAAGAAACAAGATAATTCCATTTAAATCCATTAAAGTGATATGAGATCAACAAGGAAAGGGAGAGAATGAATAGGAAGAATTTGTGAAGGTGTACCGTATGGTGACTATAGTCATTAATACTGCTAAGAAAGAGATCTTAAAATTGCTCATCACAGGGAAAAGTTGTAACTATGCAGGGTGATAGACATGGATGTTAACTGGTCTTATTGCGCTGATCATTTTACTATATATACAAATAGCAAATCATATTGCATACCTGAAACCAACACAGTGCTGTATGTCAATTATATTTCAATAAAAAACTTGGAAAACTATTACGTTAATTTCTCCAGTTTTGATATTCATATATTTAAACTAGCTTTATAATATAATACATTAAGTGAGGAATATTCTATAATTTAAAATATATATGGATATACATTTAATTTACTTTTAGATGTGCATTTGAGTCATTGATAGAGTAGGAAGGAAAAGGAAGAAAAGAGAGATAGAAACATTTGGTAAGTTACCAATGACAGGCAGCATTTAGTGGGGATTGTCTTTTTTTTTTTTAAGAAAAAGTATTGAGGTAGAGTTACAGGCTATTGCAATCAGCCAGCAGAAAAAAAAAAAAAAAAAAAAATTGAGGTTCAGCAGAAAGATGTAGATTGTCTTATTATTTTCTAAGGATCATGTGTGTGGGTTGGGGGTATGGTGTTGACATTAGTGGGACTTTCAGTCAGTCAAAGAGATATAAAACAGGCTCCAGTTTCATGTAATTGAAGGAAGTGGGGCTGGGAAAGTTGTGTTTCTGAGTCATGACCACAGCATTACCCATCCCAAAGGACTTTGAAATAGAGCTGCAGCTGCCAGCTTCACTCACCTCCAGCACCAACACTTGGAATCATTTCTGAAAATAAATATTCAAGAGCTCACAAATGTATTTGTTTAGAAAGATAAATTTTAAACAAGATTTCATCTTCTATATACAGAAAATACTTTCATTCCAATTTCTAGTATCTCTATGCAAGAGACTACCTTGGCATTTGTAGTGTTCCCTAGTATATCAAGAGATTAGGGCTAAAAAGATTACATTTATTCAGCTGGGAGGATGGCAATGAGAGTAAGAGATAATATTTAAACTGACTTGCTTCAGGCTTTGAGTATTTTTAAAAATTATCTTCTAAAGAGTTTTGCAATACCTTTTTTATGAAAAACATATTATCATAGCCATATATTGCTTAATGGGAGAAGGCAATGGCACCCCACTCCAGTACTCTTGCCTGGAAAATCCCATGGATGGAGGAGCCTGGTAGGCTGCAGTCCATGGGGTCGCTAGGAGTCGGACAGGACTGAGCCACTTCCCTTTCACTTTTCACTTTCATGCATTGGAGAAGGAAATGGCAACCCACTCCAGTGTTCTTGCCTGGAGAATCCCAGGGACGGGGGAGCCTGGTGGGCTGCCGTCTCTGGGGTCGCACAGAGTCGGACACGACTGACATGACTTAGCATATTGCTTAATACTTAGAAAAAGCAAAGGTGTAACCTAGAAGGAACTTAAGGGGGTCTTCCCAGGACAGGCCTTCCCCCACCTTCTCTGCTTTAGCTCCTCTCTGAAGTACCCAGATTACAGTATGTGATGCAAATTTCTTGAGTTGTTTTTTAGCCTTGAACTCCTGCCCCTACTGGAAGATGTTAATGACTTGATGACCCTGAACACATACCCCCAGGCTGCCTGGAGCCTAAGAACTGAGAATGCTAACCCCTGTGACACCTCACTGCGACCTCACCACCGAGCCAATCAGAGAATTGTGCACAAGCTGATCACAGACCCTGTGACCCACCTCCCCTCACCTGGCTTTTAAAAGTGCCAGACAGGGGAAATCTGTTCAGTCTCTGGTTCAGGAAGATTCTACATGCTGCGGAACAGCAAAGCCTGTCAGCCATAACTACTAATTCTGTGCTCCAGAGTTCAGGAGCTGCAACTACTGAAACCCACATGCCCTAGAGCCCTTGATGGGCAACATGAGAAGCTATCACAATGGGCAGCCTGCACACCGCACCTAGAGAAAGCTCCTGCATACCAACAAAGACCTAGTGCACCCAAAAAAAAAAAAACACTTTGCTGAAACCCTTTGGAAAAAGCAAGAGAGTTCCAGAAAAACATCTATTTCTGCTTTATTGACTATGACAAAGCCTTTGACTGTGTGGATCACAATAAACTGTGGAAAATTCTAAAAGAGATGGGAATACCAGACCATCTGACCTGCCTCTTGAGAAACCTATATGCAGGTCAGGAAGCAACAGTTAGAACTGGACATGGAACAACAGACTGGTTCCAAATAGGAAAAGGAGTATGTCAAGGCTGTGTATTGTCACCCTGCTTATTTAACTTCTATGGAGAGTACATCATGAGAAACACTGGACTGGAAGAAACACAAGCTGGAATCAAGATTGCCTGGGGAAATACCAATAACCTCAGATATGCAGATGACATCACACCCTTATGGCAGAAAGTGAAGAGGAACTAAAAAGCCTCTTGATGAAAGTGAAAGAGCAAAGCGAAAAAGTTGGCTTAAAGCTCAACATTCAGAAAACGAAGATCATGGCATCTGGTCCCATCACTTCATGGGAAATAGATGGGGAAACAGTGGAAACAGTGTCAGACTTTATTTTTTATTGATGAAAGTGAAAGAGGAGAGTGAAAAAGTTGGCTTAAAACTCAACATTCAGAAAACGAAGATCATGGCATCTGGTCCCATCACTTCATGGGAAATAGATGGGGAAACAGTGTTAGACTTTAATTTTGGGGGGCTCCAAAATCACTGCAGATGGTGATTTCAGCCATCAAATTAAAAGATGCTTACTCCTTGGAAGGAAAGTTATGACCAACCTAGACAGCATATTAAAAAGCAGAGACGTTACTTTGCCAACAAAGGTCCATCTAGTCAAGGCTATGGTTTTTCCAGTGGTCATGTATGGATGTGAGAGTTGGACTGTGAAGAAAGCTGAGCACCAAAGAATTGATGCTTTTGGACTGTGGTGTTGGAGAAGGCTCTTGAGAGTCCCTTGGACTGCAAGGAGATCCAACCAGTCCATCCTAAAAGAGATCAGCCCTGGGTGTTCTTTGGAAGGAATGATGCTAAAGCTGAAACTCCAATACTTTGGCCACCTCATGTGAAGAGTTGACTCATTGGAAAAGACCTTGATGCTGGGAGGGATTGGGGGCAGGATGAGAAGGGGATGACAGAGGATGAGATGGCTGGATGGCATCACCATCTCGATGGACATGAGTTTGAGTGAACTCCAAGAGTTGGTGATGGACAGGGAGGCCTGGCGTGCTGCGATTCATGGGGTCGCAAAGAGTCAGACATGACTGAGCAACTGAAATGAACTGAACGGATGCATGTTGTTGTTGTGATTTAGTCACTAAGTCATGTCTAACTTTTTGGGACCCCATGGGCTGTAGCCTGCCAGGCTCCTCTGTCCATGGGATTTTCCCAGGCAAGAATACTGGAGTGGGTTCAATTTTCTTGTCCCATGGATTGAACCCATGCTTCCTGCATCAACAGGCAGATTCTTTACCACTGAGCCACCAGGGAAACCCAATGCCTATGCATACATTGAGAAAATTCTCATTTAACTCAAACACCAACCCTTTCTGTTTGTATGACAAGTGTTAATTCTGATGATTTCCTAAAGGTCACATAAGGAGTAAAAGATCCAGATCCAGATAATAAATCTGAAGGCTTGCTCCTATTCTAATGCTTCTTTTATCAAATCAGGCTCAAGCATGTTATATCTTATTTTATATTACCTGCATATTTTTTTGTTGTTGTTTTCACCAGAAGCCTAGCAAAAAACAGAGTGGAAAACTATCATAATAAAGAGTGCTTAGAGAAGGAGAAAGCAGATTGGTGTCAGTGATTTAAAATAGACAACAGGGTAAATGTAAAGTTTTCAGATATTTTGTACCAGTTTTTCAAAAAAAAAAAAAAAAGGTCAACCTGGAAAGGTAGACAAACATTGTTGAGAAAAAAATTAAAAGTGAAGATTGATGATGAAGTAATAAGAGACTTCCTTGCTATTACAAATTAGTTTAAACATCTCATGTGGAGGGGATTAAGAGTATTTAAGTGAGACCATGGAACTGATATTGATATATATATATTTATACATATATGGATATAGATGGGGTTTCCCTGGTGGTTCAATAGTAAAGAACCCACCTGCCAATGCAGGAGATGCAAAAGACATGGGTTCTGTCCCTGGGTTGGGAAAATTCCCTGGAGTAAGAAGTGGCAACCCACTTCTGTATTCTTGCCTGGAGAATCCCCATGGACAGAGGAGCCTGGTGGGTTACAATCCATGGGTTTGCAAAGAGTCAGAGATGACTGAGCAACTAAGCACACACATAAGTATGAATACACAGTTGACCCTTGAACAGCAGAGGTCCACTCATACAAGTATTTTTTTGAACAAGTTTGTGTCATGTTATGTTGTTAGTCACGCAGTCATGTCCAACTCTTTTCTCGTTGACTGTAGCCCACCAGGCTCCTCTGACCATGGAATTCTCTAGATAAGAATACTAGCGTGGGTAGTCATTCCCTTCTCCAGGGAATCTTCCTGACCTGAGAATTGAACTCAGGTCTCCTGCATTGCAGGCAGATTCTTTACCATCTGAGTCACCAAGGAAGCCCATGTTTGTACTATAGTACTACACAATCTGCAGTTGTTTGCATTCACAGATGCAGAGCCATGGGTAAGGAGGGCTGACAATAAAGTTATATGCAGATTTTCAACTGTGCACAGGGTCAGCACTACTAACATTGGCTTTGCTCAAGGGTCAACTACACACACTGATTATAAATATATATGTATATATATATATATATCAGATATACATGACATGTGTAAATAGAGATCATGAGATTGGCAAGGAGTAAAATAATAACCAATATTGATATTTTATACATTTTTTCACTTAATCCACTCAATAGAGGAATAACGCTAGTACAAAATGGCTTAAATTATTCAAATTCACATAACTTTTGAGCAATAGAGACGGGATTCAAGCCCAGACAACTTGACTTCAGAGCCCTAATTCTCCTGCAATCTTTCTTCCTATTTTTGAAAGGCCTATTTTGAAAAGTATTTAGATCAGTAATTTTGACACCAGTTCCTGGCAAATGTTGAATTGATTGTCACAGAGATGATCTGTGGATTCCTAGAGTGTTAATTTATATGGTCGACTAAGCTGCTATGGAAAGGCCTGCCTCACCTGATATAAACGCTTACAAATGCTGGACACAATATAAAAAATCATTACCCTGTACAAGGAATAAAGCAGGCACTCTTCATCACAATGCTTATAATGAACAATTTCGCCCATAATGACCAAGTGCAGCATCCATGAATTTTCTAATTAACCACAGGTGAAACCTAGTCATTTCGACACTGCCATAAATATCACTAGCAACCGTGTCCCTCTTGTGAGATAAATTTCCTAGAAGGCCATCATTACAGTTGAGCAGAACACCATAGTCAGTTGAATTTGGGGAGGTACATAAACTGGGTGCATACAATTTCCAACAAGCCAGCACAGAAATTTTAAGCTCATGCTGACAACACAAGCATATCAGATCATTCTGTTGAAATTAAGACCAGAGCTTGAGTGCTGAGAAATTATAGTCTAAGAACTTTGGGGGAAGAGGATGTCTGACCCCTCTATAAAACTGGTAGCCTCCAAAGATTTTCCTCAGTAAAACCTGGCCTAGAAAAATTGCTAACTGGCTGAGGAAAACTAAAGAGTCCTATGGAAGTGGCAAAGGCTGTGAATAGAAGTAGCAAAACTCACTTATGGATGATAAAAATCCCAGGCTAGTTTCTAAAGTTATTCTCTTCACAGAGTTTGCTCAGAGCAAACCAAAAAAAAAAAAAAAAAGGCTCTTTAGGTCATCCACAATGTACCATACAGAGCTGGGCATAAAGAAAACGATCCCTTGCCAGAGATAAGTTGATATTCAAAATCACAGATCACACAGGATGACAAACTACCATGAAGGAAAAAGCCAACAGATATTTAAAAAAAGATTTAGAATCACCATAATAAAATAATAATATTTAAAATGTATATGTATTTAAAATAATAATATTTAAAATATCTATACAACTAAGGAAAATAAATGTTCTAGAAATTAAATAATACAGTACTAAATTTTTAAAACTTAAAGCGATTTCCAGTTTTCAGTTTAAACTCCACTGTAAATACTAAAAATAATATTTTTTACCTTAAGAAAAATGCACAAAAACATCCATACACTTTCCTAAAATCATGAGAAAGAAACTCACAGGGCAATGAGCTAACATAACATCTGGGAAGAACAGTTACATATCTACAGAGAGAAACAGAATATGAGCCCTTGCCTAGCTGAAACAGTTATCAGATAACAATAAGAAGAACTTAGTAAGAAAATAAACTGGTAGTATGCACACTGCCAAAGAAAATGCAAAAAATGGAAAAGAAATGCAAAAAAGCAAAATGGCTTTCTGGGGAGGCCTTACAAATAGCTGTGAAAAGAAGAGAAGTGAAAAGCAAAGGAGAAAAGGAAAGATATAAGCATCTGAATGTGGAGTTCCAAAGAATAGCAAGAAGATATAAGAAAGCCTTCCTCAGCAATCAATGCAAAGAAGTAGAGGAAAACAACAGAATAGGAAAGACTAGAGATCTCTTCAAGAACATTAGAGATACCAAGGGAACATTTCATGCAAAGATGGGCTCGATAAAGGACAGAAATGGTATGGACCTAACAGAAGCAGAAGATATTAAGAAGAGGTGGCAAGAATACACAGAAGAACTGTACAAAAAAGATCTTCACGACCCAGATAATCATGATGATGTGATCACTAATCTAGAGCCAGACATCTTGGAATGTGAAGTCAAGTGGGCCTTAGAAAGCATCACTA
>SJYT01021033.1:135723-162460 GCA_006410635.1 Cephalophus harveyi
TGAGAGTCCCTTGGACTGCAAGGAGATCCAACCAGTCCAGTCTGAAGGAGATCAGCCCTGGAATTTCTCTGGAAGGATGATGCTAAAGCTGAAACTGCAATACTTTGGCCACCTCATGGGAAGAGTTGACTCATTGGAAAAGACTTTGATGCTGGGAGGGATTGGGGGCAGGAGGAGAACTGGACGACAGAGGATGAGATGGCTGGATGGCATCACTGACTCGATGGACGTGAGACTGAGTGAACTCCAGGAGTTGGTGATGAGCAGGGAGGCCTGGTGTGCTGCGATTCATGGGGTTGCAAAGAGTCAGACACGACTGAGCGACTGAACTGAACTGAACTCTGCTTCACTGACTATAACTTTGACTTTGTGGATCATAAATCTGTGGAAAATTCTTACAGAGATGGGAATACCAGACCACCTTATGGGCAGCCTGAGAAACCTGTATAAAGGTTGCTGCTACTGCTAAGTTGCTTCAGTCATGTCCAACTCTGTGCGACCCCATAGACGGCAGCCCACCCGGCTGTCCTGTCCCTGGGATTTTCCAGGCAAGAATACTGGAGTGAGATGCCATTTCCTTCTCCAATACATGGAAATGAAAGTGAAGTTGTGTCCGACTCCTAGTGATCCTGTGGACTGCAGCCTACCAGGCTCCTCCATCCATGGGACCTTCCCAGCAAGAGTACTGGAGTGGGTTGCCATTGCCTTCTCAGGAAGCAACAATTAGAATCTTACGTGGAACAATGGGCTCATTCAAAATAGGAAAAAGAGTACATTAAGACTGTATATTGTCACCCTGCTTATTTAACTTTTTTGCAGAGTGCATCATGGGAAATGCTGGGCTGAATGAAGCTCAAGTTGGAATCAAGATGGCTGGGAGAAATATCAACAGCCTCAGATATGTAGATGACACCACCCTAATGGCAGAAAGCAAAGAGGAACTAAAGAGCCTCTTGATGAAGGTGAAAGAGGAGAGTTAAAAAACTGGCTTAAAAGTCAGAATTTCAAAAACTAAGATCATGGCATCCGGTCCCATTACTTCATGGCGAATAGATGGGAAAAAGTGGAAACAGTGTCGGATTGCATTTTCTTAGGCTCCAAAATCACTCAGGATGGTGACTGTAGCCATGAAATTAAAAGACTCTTGCTCCTTGGAAGAAAAGCATTGACAAACCTAGACTGCATATTATAAAGCAGTGACATTACTTTTCTGACAGAGGTATGTATTTTCAAAGCTATGGTTTTTCCAGTTGTCATGTACAGATGTGAGAGTTGGACCATGAAGAAGGCTGAGTGCCAAAGATGTGATGCTTTCAAACTGTGGTGTTGGAGAAGACTGTTGAGAGTCCCTTGGACTGCAAGGAGATCAACCAGTCAATCCTAAAGGAAGTCAGTGTTGAATATTCATTGGAAGGACTGATACTGAAGCTGAAGCTCTACTACTTCAGCCATCTGATGTGAAGAGCCAGCTTATTGGAAAAGACTCTGATTCAGGGAAATATTGAGGGTAGGAGGAGAAGGGGCAACAGAGGATGAGATGAGTGGATGGCATCATTGACTCAATGGACATGAGTTTGAGCAAACTTCAGGAGATGGTGAAGGACAGGGAAGCCTGGAGAGCTGCAGTCCATGGGTCGCAGAGTTGGCGATGACTGAGGACCTGAACAGCCACTGACCTCCATGCACTAGAGGCCAGTAACACCACTTTCACTACATTCAACAAAAACACCTCTGGACATTGCTAAATATTCCTTGCAAACAAAATTTTCCTTCATTGAGAACCAGTGGTCAGCATATTGTATATTTCTATTTCTATGACATTCCTGGAAAAAGCCAAAGAAGTGAGATATAAAACAAATCAGTACTTGCCATAGATTTGGGGAAAACAAAGTGGTTAACTACAAGGGAATGTATGGGGAGACTTCAATGTGACTGTTTTGTGCCAAGACTATGTTGGTGGATATATTACTCCATGCATTTTTCAAGCTTATGCCCAAAAGAGTGAATTTTACTGTTTGTAAATTTAAAATAAATTTTTTAAAAATGTGACATAAATACAAATTCAAATACAAACTGAGATATAAGAACCTAAATTTATTACAGATAATAATGAACCACAATGTAGAGAGTGGGAAAGAAAAAAACTAATTATGGAAAATGTGCTAAGTCACTTCAGCCATGTCCGACTCTTTACAACTACACGGAGTGTTGCCTGCCAGGCTACACTGTCCGTGCGATTCTCCAGGCAACAATACTGGAATAGGTTGCCATGCCCTCCTCCAGGGGATCCTCCCAGCCTAGGGATTGAATCCACATCTCTTACCTCTCCTGCATTGGCAGGCAGGTTCTTTACCACTAACTCAACCTGGGAAGTCCCAAGGTGGAGCTAGTGGAAAAATCTGGAAGATAGTACTTTGAATAATATGAGGCTAAAGATAAAAAGAATAGTAGACAAGTAGTGTACTATACTTAGTAAATTTGTTTCTCAAATGCATATGAGTTATGAGTTCTGAAGTCAATTTATGTATATAATAGGGCTGAAAAAAGTAAGTTAATTGTTGATAATGAGAGCCTAGTTTCTTGATGTCAGAGAAAGAAATAAAACTGTTAAAGAAAAAGTTTAGAATAAGACCTGTGGAGTTGAACTGTAAGTGGAAATATTATGAACTCATGGTTATTAATATACATATATAAAAATAAACATTATATATTCATGTATATATGTGGAATCTAGAAATACAGCACAGATGAACCTATTTGCAAAGCAGAAATAGGTACACAGACATAGAGAATAAACATATGAACACCAAGCGGGGAGAAGGGGGGTGGCATAAATTGGGAAACTGGGATTGCCATATACAGACTACTATGTATACTATAGATAACTCATGAGAACCTACTGTATAGCACAGGAGAAAGGAAAAAGAAGTCATGATCTTTTTGTAGGACGTATATTAAACTAACCTTTAAAATTCATTGCAATATACATTAGGTCCAGACAAATACTCTTTGATTCCACTTATAAGAGATAGTTAAATTCATAGTTAAATAGTTAAATTCATAGAATCAGAAAATACATTGGTAGATACCAGGGGTTGAAAGGGTGCAGAGTGGGAATGGGGAGTTAGTGTTTAATGGGGACAGAGTTTCAGTTTCAGTTCAGTTGCTCAGTCATGTCCGACTCTTTGCGACCCCATGAATCGCAGCACGCCAGACCTCCCTGTCCATCACCAACTCCCGGAGTTCACTCAAACTCACGTCCATCAAGTCGGTGATGCCATCCAGCCATCTCATCCTCTGTCGTCCCCTTCTCCTCCTGCCCCCAATCCCTCCCAGCATCAAAGTTTTTTCCAATCAGTCAACTCTTCGCATGAGGTGGCCAAAGTACTGGAGTTTCAGCTTTAGCATCATCCTTCCAAAGAAATCCCAGGGCTGATCTCCTTCAGAATGGACTGGTTGGATGTCCTTGCCGTCCAAGGGACTCTCAGGAGTCTTCTCCAACACCACAGTTCAAAAGCATCAATTCTTTGGTGCTCAGCCTTCTTCACAGCCAACTCTCACATCCATACATGACCACTGGGAAAACCATAGCCTTGACTAGACAGATCTTAGTCAGCAAAGTAATGTCTGCTTTTCAAGATGCTATCTAGGTTGGTCATAACTTTTCTTCCAAGGAGTAAGCGTCTTTTAATTTCATGGCTGCAGTCACCATCTGCAGTGATTTTGGAGCCCAAAAAAATTAAGTCTGACAGTTTCCACTGTTTCAGTTTAGGAAGGTGAAAAATTCAGGAGATAGACTATGGTTAGAGTTGCACAGCAATGTGAATGTACTTAGTGCCATTGAACTTTATGGTTAAAATAGTGTGTTTTACATGATGTGACTTTAACCACAATTCTAAAACAAATGTTTTAAATGTTAACATCACCGGTTATGATATCTAATTTTTTTACCCAGTGATATGATGTACTGAGAACACATCCCTTCTGTGATATTCTTATCAAAAATATATAACCTCAACCTAATCATATGAAAACATCAGGCAAGATTAAGCCTTGACATCTCACCCAGAAAAAAAAAAAAAGAAAATGGTGGAGAGTAGTAATGACTTAGTAGCTTTATGTTATTCTAATTTGCACCTAGAAAACTGAAACCAGGGACAATAATTTGATGACCCTGTGCATGTGAGTGGATCACTGAGCCAGGCTTGTCAACACTGTACTTGGCAGAGGAAGAAGGTAAGCCCTCTTCTCCACTCTCCCTTTAGAATACAGTAGGGAAAAGTACATGAAAAATTATTTTTTCAGGTGTACATGGGTGCTTTTCTTTCTCCACATCCTTTTAAAAATGACCCAATTCTTTTTAATCCAAGATTACTCAGGCTCATTAAAAAGACAAAACAAAACAAAAACTGTGGGACTACTGATTCTCTGAAACCTTTTAAATGTCTCAGAGGCAGGCAGAGAAGTCACTAAGCGTTAGAGAAAAACTCATTTCTTTTTGTACTGACTTCAGAAGGTGAACTGAAAGTTACCTTCAATTGAATATTCACTTTCAACATCAAGGCCCAGTGAAAGACTCTGAAACTGGATTTGGATATATTTAATTAGAGCTAAGTTCTTTCAAGGACTTTAGATCCTTGTGGTAAAGATCTAATAAAATAGCGTTAGACTGAAGCATTTGGATATTTTAAGCTCAGCAAATAGCCTGTTCAATTATTAAGCCTTTCTCAGTCCCTTAAACTATAATCAATAATCCCTCCATCCCCTGGGCTCATCTCAACTCTAGAATTTATATATTACTTAATGTATTATACCTTGACCCCACCCTTAGTATATAAGCCTGATCTCATCTACTAGACTTTATATTTCTTAAAGTCAGAGGAGTCTTATTTACCTAAACTGTCACAATGCTTTGACTAATGCCTTGTATATATTGGAGGACAGATAAAGGTCCACTGAATAAATAAATCATCAATAATTTTATTACCATTTCTTTTTTTTAATATAAATTTATTTATTTTAATTGAAGGTTAATTACTTTACAGTATTGTATTGGTTTTGCCATACATCAACATGAATCTGCCACAGGTATACACGTGTTCCCCATCCTGAACCCCACTCCCTACCATTTCTTGCAAGATAATTGTTATCTCTATGTCTATACTTTTACTGATATCTAGTATCTACCTACCTAGATATAAATATAGGTAGATATGTATATATATAAATGGTATAGACACAATCTTGCATCTGAATTACTTCTTAGTATTTGATTATTGGGGGCTTCCCAGGTGGCACCAGTGGTACAGAATCTGCCTGCCAATGCAGGAGACATAAGAGACATTAGTCTGATCCCTGGGTAGGGAAGTTCCCCTGGAGGAGATCATGGCAACCCACTCCAGTATTCTTGCCTGGAAAATCTAATGGACTGAGGAGCAGAGGAGACCGGCTGGTTATGGGGTCACAAAGAGTTGGATACAACTGATGGGACTTAGCATGCACATATTAAACTGTTGTGTCTCTAAGAATATGTAATCTCTGTGTATGTAACTTAAAGTTTTAGTAGTTTTGCTATAATAACAGGTTTTAACTCAGATTTAGAGAGGGATGCAACAGTGTTATAGCAAACATTTACACAAAGCCATTGTTTTAGAAGTTTTAAATAAAAGATCAAAGGAAATTCATGCATTTAATCATTTACAAATCAATGAATTGATACTTTTGGCAAATCAAGGAATGAAATATTTAGTAGAATATGAACTCTGGAGGGGAAGAATTCCTGTTTTATTCTTTGATGTGTTTTTAGAGGCTGGAGGAGTTTTTGGAACATAATGGGATATCACTAAATTCTTCTGAAATGAAGGAATGTATAAACTCTAAAAAATAGATAAAAATAGAAAACAAAAATAAACAGAAAATAGATAAAATAGATATAAATAGAAAATAGCTATAGATATAAATCAGAAAACATTTTCCTGCAAACCTTCTTTATTCTCTAATAAGAAGCAATAATTATATATTGCCTGTATGGAGTCTTTGCTATAAAAATGTTTTTATTAAATTTTTCTTCAACTGCCAGAAGATATTCAATTTGACCCTATCCCAATCTTAGTAAAGGAAGACAAAAGATGCTCATCTACAGAGAGAATCCAATCACTACTTTTCCACTTAGAGGTGAAAGGCTTCCTTTTGACAGACAAAATGATTGACAATGATAATATCTGATTATAACTTTTTTTTCTAATTAGGGGGTATAAAGAGTTTTTCTTTCCTCTCAGCTAGCATGCCCTGATTTTTTATGATTAGTATAAAGGTATATTCCTTTAAAATAAAGATTGCCCTTCCTATTTGTTCACTTTTTGCTTATATTATCTCTTGAGAATAGATATTGTTCTGACACATATTAATCTGGATTTCTGTAAGTTCACAGATGAAGGAAATATGTCACAAAGCATAAGGCCCAAAATTGCACTGGTTCTGCTCAAATGGTCCTAACTAAGAACCATTTCAACTCATAGGCAACCCATGACAGTGTGATCTCTCACTTAGAGCCAGATATCCTGGAATGTTAAGTCAAGTGGGTGTTAGGAAGCATCACTACGAATAAGCTAGTGAAGGTGATGGAATTCCACTTGAGCTATGAAAGTGAGTGAAGTCTCTCAGTCATATCTGACTCTTTGCGACCCCATGGACTGTAGCCCACCAGGCTCCTCCTTCCATGGGATTCTCCAGGCAAGAGTACTGGTGTGGGTTGCCATTTCCTTCTCCAGGGGATCTTCACGACGCAGGGATCGAACCCGGGTCTCCTGCATTCCAGGCAGATGCTTTAACCTCTGAGCCACCAGGGAAGCTAATCCTAAAAGATGGTGCTTTGAAAGTGCTGCACTCAATATCTCAGCAAATTTGGAAAACTCAGCAGTGGCCCCAGGACTGTAAAAGGTCAGTCTTCATTCTAATCCCAAAGAAAGGCAATGCCAAAGAATGTCCAGACTACCGCACAATTGAACTCATCTCACACACTAGTACAGTAATGTTCAAAATTCTCCAAGCCAGGCCTAAACAGTATATGAACCATGAATTTCCAGATGTTCAAGCTGGATTTATAAAAGGCCAAGGAACCAGAGATCAAATTGCTATCATCTGTAGGATCAAAGAAAAGGCAAGAGAATTCCAGAAAAACATATGCTTATTGATTATGCCAAAGCCTTTGCCTGTGTGGATCACAGCAAACTGTGAAAAATTCTGAAAGAGATGGGAATGACAAACCTCTTTACCTGCCTCCTGAGAAATCTGTATGCAGGTCAAGAAATAACAGTTAGAACCAGACATTGAAGGCTTCCCTGGTGGCTCAGAGGTTAAAGCGTCTGCCTCCGATGCGGGAGACCTGGGTTCGATTCCTGGGTCGGGAAGATCCCCTGGAGAAGGAAATGATAACCCACTCCAGTATTCTTGCCTAGAGAATCCCATGGACAGAGAAGCCTGGTAGGCTACAGTCCATGGGGTCGCAAAGAGTCGAACACGACTGAGCGACTTCACTTTCACTTTCACTTTCACCGGACATTGAACAATGGACTGGTTACAAATTGGGAAAGGAGTACGTCAAGGCTGTATATTGTCACCCTGCTTATTTAACTTATATGCAGAGTAGATCATGCAAAATTCCGGGCTGGATGAAGCACAAGCTAGGATCAAGATTGCTGGGAGAAATATCAATGACCTCAGATACACAGATGACACCACTCTTATTGCAGAAATTGAAGAGGAACTGAAGAGCCTCTTGATGAAGGTGAAAGAGGAGAGTGAAAAAGCTGCCTTAACACTGAACATTCAGAAAACTAAGATCATGACATCCGGTCCTGTCACTTCATGTCAAATAGATTGGGAAACAGTGGAAACACTGTCAGACTTTATGTTTTGGGGCTCCAAAATCACTGCAGATGGTTACTGCAGCCATGAAATTAAAGATTCTTGCTCCTTGGAAGAAAAGCTATGATCAACCTAGACAGCATATTAAAAAGCAGAGACATTACTTTGCTGACAAAGGCCTGTCTAGTCAAAGCTATAGTTTTTCCGTTAGTCATGTATGGATGTGAGAGTTGGACTATAAAGAAAGTGGAGTGCCAAAGAATTGATGCTTTTGAAGTGTGGTGTTGGAGAAGACTCTTGAGAGTCCCTTGGACTGTGAGGAGATCCAATCAGTCAATCCTAAAGGAAATCAGTCCTGAATATTCATTGGAAGAACTGATGCTGAAGCCGAAACTCCAATATTTTGGCCACCTGATGCAAAGAATTGACTCATTTGAAAAGACCATGATGCTGGGAAAGATTGAAGGCAGGAGGAAAAGAGGATGACAGAGAGTGAGATAGTTGGATGGCATCACCAACTTGGTGGGCATGAGTTTGAGCAAGCTTAGGGAGTTGGTGATGTACAAAGAAGCCTGGCATGCTGCATTCCATGGGATCGCAAAGAGTTTGACAAGACTGAGTGACTGAATTGATACCATAGTAAGTGTCATGTTTACCCTGTTACATGGTAAAATATCTGATATAGCAAATAAAATCCATGATGTTATGATCAATCTTGTGAATCCATACCAACAGATAATTTTTAAATGTTTGCTGTTTCTAATAATCTTTGTAGTTCATTTAATGGGTTTACTATTTATCTGATAAATCTGGATAGGGAGGTAAGTTTAGTTACTCAGTCATTTTTGATTCTTTGCAGCCCCATGGACTGTAGTCCGCCAGATTCCTCTGTCCCTGGAATTTTCCAGGCAAGAATATTGGAGTGGGTTGCCATTTCCTACTCCAGGGCACTTCTCAGCCCAGGGATTGAACTTGTGTCTTGTGCTTGGTTTTATTCCAATTCTGTTGATGCAGAAACTCAAGTTCCAAGATGGTAAACAAGATAAAACTGCAGAGAATGTAAGCAAGGAGCTAGGACTAGGTTCTGGGTCCCATGAATCCTAGAGCTCTTTTCATTCTAATCTACCTCCTGTGTTCAATGAAGCAATAAACAGTCTCGTAGTCATATCAACTTATTACCCCCCCCAAAAAAAAATTATGAATTTGAAGAGCAGGAAGATGGGATTGTGACAATATCCACATTCTGTTCTACCAGCTTATCTGGCAGTTTCCTTACATCTTGACACCATCAACCCAAGGAGTTCACTCAGAGTTGCACAACAATTAGTGGCAACATTAAATTAGGATTTAAGTTTGGATTAAATTTGGTTTTTCTTCAGAAATGCCTTGATATTTAGGGTTAAAAAAATAATGTGAACTTTATATTTCTTTGAGTCAGTTTTGGAGGACAAACGTAAGTGTTAGAAAGAAATCTGAGGGACTTCTCTGGAAGCCCAATGGTTAAGATTTCACCCTCCAATACAGAGGGTGCAGGTTTGATCCCTGGTTGGGGAGCTAAGATCCCACATGCCTCTCGGCCAAAACACCAAAACATAAAACAGAAGCAATATTATAACAAGTTCAATAAAGACATTTTAAATAGTCCACACTAAGCAAGCAAGCAAACAAACAAACAAAACTTAAAAAAAGAAAGGCAAGAAAGCTTAATGGTCAGTTTGATCTATATTTAAATTGCAATGTTACAACTTATAAGCTGTCTTTGGAGGAGGCTAACATTATTTTAACACAATTTCTTTATTGTAAAATGAAGGTAATTCCAATCACACAGGTTTTAGTCTGCCCAAATATTTAAGATGGGTGTACAGTGGGAAAAAAAAACAAGGCAGTCTTAATTAGATTTAGAAAACTACATTGAACTGACTTAAAAGGGCTTCATCAATAAAGTCCTTAATAGCATCTTTAATATATTAATATAAATTATAAACTCTAATAATGAAATAATGTATATATTTTCTACCAGAAAACACTGTGCCCTTAATTTGAAAATATTGTACTGCAGCTAACTGTCTCTCTGTAACTGATACAGATTGTAAGAAGATGAATACACATATAAGAGGATTTAGAAATATTTAAATAATAGTGCTTAAGCAAACTCTTGATTAGCTACAGGGTGCAGGTATAGAAATATCCCTGCTGCTGGGTGTGCTTCTTCATTCTTCTCATTCTTTGTTGTGTGTCTTAGGGGAAGAAAAGCACTTTTAGGTAATTGTGCTCTACTGTTATTATTGGGCACAATTCTTGAATGATGCTTTTTGAAGAAGCAACAATGCAACAATTATAGCATGAAAAATAAAAAGGAATCAGTTCAGTTCAGTTGCTCAGTCGTGTCTGACTCTTTGTGACCTCATGGACTGCAGCATGGTATGCTTCCCTGTCTATCACCAACTCCCGGAGCTTGTTCAAACTCCTGTCCATTGAGTTGGTGATGCCATCCACCCATCTCATCCTCTGTTGTCCCCTTCTCCTCCCACCTTCAATCTTTCCCAGCATCAGGGTCTTTTCAAATAAGTCAGTTCTTTATATCAGGTGGCCAAAATATTGGAGTTTCAGCTTCAGCATCAGTCCTTCCAATGAATATGTAGGACTGATTTCCTTTAGGATGGACTGGTTGGATCTCCTCACAATCCAAGGGACTCTCATGAATTTTCTCCAACACCACAGTTCAAAAGCATCAATTCTTTGGCGCTCAGCTTTCTTTATAGTACAACTCTCACATCCATACATAACTATTGGAAAAACCATAGCTTTCACTAAATGGACCTTGGTTGGCAAAGTAATGTCTCTGCTTTTTAACATGCTGTCTAGGTTGGTCATAACTTTCCTTCCAAGGAGTAAGTCTCTTTTAATTTCATGGCTGCAGTAACCATCTGCAGTGATTTTGGAGCCCTCAAAAATACAGTCTGTCACTGTTTCCATTGTATCCCAATATATTTGCCATGAAGTAATGGGACTGGATGCCGTGAACTTTGCTTTCTGAATGTGGAGCTTTAAGCCAACTTTTTCACTCTCCTCTTTCACTTTCATCAAGAGGCTCTTTAATTCTTCTTCACTTTCTGCCATAAGGGTGGTGTCATCTGCATATCTGAGGTTATTGATATTTCTCCCGGCAATCTTGATTTCAACTTGTGCACCCTCCAGTCCAGCGTTTCTCATGATGTACTCTGGATATAAGTTAAATAAGCAGGGTGACAATACAGCCTTGACGTACTCTTTTTCCTATTTGGAACCAGTGTGTTGCTCTATGTCCAGTTCTAACTGTTGTTTTGTGACCTACATATAGGTTTCTCAAGAGGCAGGTCAGGTGGTCTGGTATTCCCATCTCTTGAAGAATTTTCTAAAGTTTGTTGTGATCCACACAGTCAAAGGCTTTGGCATAATCAGTAAATCAGAAATAGATGTTTTTCTGGAACTCTCTTGCTTTTCGATGATCCAATGGATGTTGGCAATTTTATCTCTGGTTCCTCTGCCTTTACTAAAACTGGCTTGAATATCTGGAACTTCATGGTTCATGTACTGTTGAGGCCTGGATTGGAGAATTTTGAGCATTACTTTGCTAACATGTGAGATGAGTGCAATTGTGCAGTAACTTGAGCATTCTTTGGCATTGCCTTTCTTAGAGATTGGAATGAAAACTGACCTTTTCCAGTCCTGTGGCCACTGATGAGTTTTCTAAATTTGCTGGCATATTGAGCACAGCACTTTCAAAGCATCATCTTTTAGGATTTGAAACAGCTCAACTGGAATTCCATCACCTCCACTAGCTTTGTTCGTAGTCATGCTCCCTAAGGTGCACTTCCTTCAAGTTTCCGGATGTCTGGCCCTAGATGAGTGATCACACTATTGTGATATCTGGATCATGAAGATATTTTTTCTACAGTTCTTCTGTGTATTCTTGCCACCTCTTCTTAATATCTTCTGCTTCTGTTAGGTCCATACCATTTCTGTCCTTTATCGAGCCCATCTTTGCATGCAATGTTCCCTTGGTATCTCTAATTTTCTTGAAGAGATCTCTAGTCTTCCCCACTCTATTGTTTCCTCTATTTCTTTGCACTGATCACTGAGGAAGGCTTTCTTACCTCTCCTTGCTATTTTTTGGAACTCTGCATTCAGATGCTTATATCTTTTCTTAGTTTCCTTTGTTTTGGGCTTCTCTTCTTTACATAGCTATTTGTAAGGCCTCCTCAGACAGCCATTTTGACTTTTGCATTTCTTTTTCTTGGGGATGGTCTTGATCCCTGTCTCCTGTACAATGTCATGAACCTCTATCCATAGCTCATCAGGCACTCTGTTTATCAGATCTAGTCCCTTATCTATTTCTCACTTTCACTGTATAATCGTTGGGGATTTGATTTAGGTCATACATGAATGCTCTAGTGGTTTTCCCCACTTTCTTCAATTTAAGTCTGAATTTGGCAGTAAGGAGTTCATGATTTGAGCCACAGTCTGCTCCCGGTCTTGTTTTCACTGACTATATAGAGCTTCTCCATCTTTGGCTGCAAAGAATATAATTAATCTGATTTTGGTGTTGGCCATCTGGTGATGTCCATGTGTAGAGTCTTCTCTTGTGTTGTTGGAAGAGGGTATTTGCTATTACCAATATGTTTCCTTGGCAGAACTCTATTAGCCTTTTCCCTACTTCGTTCTATACTCAAAGGCCAAATTTGCCTGTTATTCCAGGCATCTATTGACTTTTTGCATTCCGGTCCCCTATAATGAAAAGGACATCTTTTTGGGGTGTTAATTCTAGAAGGTCTTGTAGATCTTCATAGAACCATTCAACTTCAGCATATTCAGCTTTACTGGTTGGAGCATAGACTTGGATTACCGTGATATTGAATGGTTTGCCTTGGAAATGAACAGAGATCGTTCTGTCGTTTTTGAGATTGCATCCAGGTACTGCATCCAGACTGTTGTTGACTAGGATGGCTACTCCATTTCTTCTAAGGGATTCCTGCCCACAGTAATGGATATAATGGTCATCTGAGTTAAATTCACCCATTCCAGTTGATTTTAGTTTGCTGATTCCTAAAGTTCAACATTCAGAAAACAAAGATTATGACATCCTGTCTCATCACTTCACAGCAAATAGATGGAGAAACAGTGGAAACAGTGGCAGACTTTATTTTGGGGGGGCTCCAAAAGCACTGCAGATGGTGACTGCAGCCATGAAATTAAAAGATGCTTACTGCTTGGAAGAAAAGTTATGATCAATGTAGACAGCATGTTAAAAACCGGTGACATTATTTTGTCAACAAAGGTCCGTCTAGTCAAGGCTATAGTTTTTCCAGTAGTCATGTATAGATGTGAGAGTTGGACTATAAAGAAAGTTGACGGCTAAAGAATTGATGCTTTTGAACTGTGGTGTTGGAGAAGACTCTTGAGAGTCCCTTGGACTACAAGGAGTTCCCTTGGACTGCAAGGAGTTCCAACCAGTCCATCCTAAAGGAAATCAGTCCTGAATGTTCATTGGAAGGACTGATGTTGAAGGTGAAACTCCAATACTTTGGCCACCTAATGATAAGAGCTGATTCATTTCATAAGACCCTGATGCTGGGAAAGATTGAAGGCAGGATGTGTATGGGATGACAGAGGATGAGATGGTTGGATGGCATCACCGACTCAATGGACCTGAATTTGAGTAAACTCTGGGAGTTGGTATGGACAGGGAGGCCTTGGATGCTGCAGTCCATGGGGTCACAAAGAGTCAGGCACGACTGAGTGACTGAACTGAACTGAACTGATTCCTAAAATCTCGACATGTGAGTGTTAAGTCGCTTCAATTGTGTCCAACTCTTTGTGACCCTATGGGCTGTAGCCCACTCATGGCTCCTCTGTCCATGGAATTCTCCAGCAAGAATACTGGAGTGGGTTTGCTATGCCCTTCTCCAAGGGATTTTCCTGACCCAGGGATTGAACCTGAGTCTCTTACATCTACTGCAGTGGCAGGCGGGTTCTTTACCATTAACGCTACCTAGGAAGTATAAGTACTAAATCCCCACAACAACCATATAAATTACACATGCTTGTTATCCCGTATTAGCAATGTAGAATCTGAGCCTTAGATAAATTAAATGGGGCCATGGCTTAAATTATTACTTACTACTCTATAATAAATTATCCCAAAATTTAGTAACTGAAAAAGAATTACCTTAAACTTTCAATGGGTTAAGAATCAGTTAGTGGCTTAGCTGGGTGTTTCTGATAAGGGTCATGCAAGAACCTGCAATACATGTGTCAGCTGGGACTTCAGTTTTCCCAGGAATTGTCTATAGTAAGATCTCTTATAGACTCACATGTGTGGCTTCTGGGAGGTCTTAGAAGGTCTGCTTCCAAGCTTGCTCATATGAAACTCTCCCCAGGGGTCCTCAAAACCTGGCAAAGTCCTTCAGTTTGGGCAATCCAAGAGAGTGCAAAAAAGCACCAAGACAGATGCCAAAGACTTTTTATAACCTCATTTTGGAAGCAGTATCCCATCATTTCTTCCATATTCTGTTTAGAAGCAAGTCAGCAAATTCAGTGTGCACTCAAGGGGAGGGGGTTTCATAAAAGCCTGAATACTAGGAACTAAGGACTCTTGGGGGCTAATTTAGAGGATGCCCACCATAGTATGCATTACCTCTGAAACTATATCCTCAGCAAAAACACTCTATCACCTTTCTCCAAAATTTTTAACTCTGAAGTTCCCCTGCTTGGATTTTTCTAACTACATAATCATAGGCCTATAATAAAACAAGACAAGCAGAATAGCTAATTCCTCATTTTTTGCTTAATTATAACTGTCCTTTACAAAAGATGAACAAGTATGCAAAAGCTAGCGAGTTCAATCTTCCTGAAGCATGTATTTTTTCAGTGTATAGCAGCTCCCTGCTATTAAGATAAGAAATAAAATGAAACTGAGCTTTCAACTTTGTCTGTGAGGCAAGCTTTTTTCCCTCTGCTACTCTCTTTGTGAAATGTAGATGCAAGAGTAAAATCAATGCTGCTTCGATAACAAAACCTGAGTGAATGCATGGTGCCTACATTTAGAAACCCCAGTGCATACATTTTTCAACTCTATTTTATTATATATAATAAATTTAAACTTAGGAAACTAAGTTACAATGTTATTTTATTTCTACATGTGTGATACAATTGCATTTTGTGAGCAATTAGTTTTTCATGTACTCTGATTTGTTAATGGAAAACTAATTTATTTCCTACCTAGTACAGAAAAGAGGGAAAAATCAATTCTACAAAGGTAGTGAAATTTTAATAATTTCTTTTTCAAAACAGTAAAGGAAACTCAATTTCATAAATATTTAAATACTACTTTCCTTTAAAAAAGTAATGGCTCTAAGCAATCGTATTCAAACAGCCTGCTCTATCCCAATTCTTGTTTGAATGTCAGACCTGATTTCATTTTTCAATTAAATTTTGATCAAAAATATATAAACATACTTTAAAAGGCAAATAGCACTACCAAGTTTATAACAGAATGTAGCTATTTCCTATTTCTCTCTTCCCAGTCTATCAGTCTTATTCTCCAAACAGAGGGAATATCCCCTAACATACCTTTAGTTGTCTCTTCAGGCTTTTAACATTCCTGTGTGCTGTTTCTTAAGTTTTTTATTTTAGGCAGTTATTTAGTTTTAAATGGAAAATGAGAATTTGTTCTTTTACAAATAACACTCACCCCACAGACAGAAACACAAGCACACAGACACATGTACATAGTCCTTATAGCTTCCTAATGTAGTTATATCATGACATTTAACTAAAGCAGTGTGCGGTGCTTACAAAGTTCTGATTAACAGTGAGACTAAGTGGTATACTATGATTGCAACTCTTTTACAATGTTTTGTTTCTCCTGAAGAAAATAATTGCTGTATTACTTTTCATTTCCTATCCCATAAATTCAGATGCATTTACAAATTCCTGCTAGTGTGTTTTGAGCTACATAAATGTGGATGATATATCTACTTGGACATACATAGGATGATGTATAGTGTTTTTGTCACTTGAGTCTTATTTCTTCAGGTTCCACTCAGAAATTGTTTCATTCAGGGGAAATTTTTATCTGCAACTGCCAAAATTTGTCAGGACAAGATGCTAAGTTATAAGCCATACAACTTTACATTCAGATGTATTACGTGTGTGGCATTGCGTATACAAGTAAATGCCCTTAAAACACAGGAATTCAGATAAATTGAATTTTTTGCACAATCTTTATCAAAAAAATTGTCATGTATTTAAAATTATGAATTCTGTATTATCCAGTACATTCCTGACTGAAGAGAATTTCCATTTCTTTCTGTGCTTTGATGAGAATTGGATGTTTTGCTTATAATTTACATGCATGATATTTGATAGATTTTTCTGCCTCTGTAAATTTCACATCTTCCATCTCCTTCCCTACCTAGACCCTTCTGGTGTCAGTTGTAAAAGAACATACTCTTACTGTGATAAACCTCTAGCTCCGAACTTTGATGCCAGTAAGGCAGTTAGCATAATGGTAAGAGATTACTAGAAGCTATTCTTACACTTGTAGCTGGCAAAACTTTAAATACACATGAAATGACATAAGCCTCGTAAATAAATTCTTGGTTGTATTAGTCACCCAGTCATGTTCAACTCTTTATGATCCCATGGACTGGAGATCTCCAGGCTCCTCTGCCCATGGAATTCTCCAGGCAAGAATACTGGAGTGTATTTCCATTCCCTTCTCCAGGGGGTCTTCCCAACCCAGGAATCAAGCCCCGGTCTCCTACATTATAGATGGACTGGTCACCATCTGAGCTATCGGGGAAGCCCTAACTATATCCCACTAACAGCTTCTTCTCAGCTGAATCCCAAAAATGCCTCCAGCTAAATTGTTCAAGCACTACTCCACAAGAAAATGTTAGTGTCAACCAACAGTGGTTATCTTTCTTTCAGATTTTTACAAAATCATTTGGTTATGCCACCACATTGCTAGGGCCCTTTCCATCCATTGAAACAGGGACTTGTGCAAATGAGGGATTCTTAAGTTGAAGATTTCATTAACTTTTAGTAAATCCACTGATCCCCCACCCCCTGCCATTTTTATTAAGCAGAAGTACCAGGGGCTTCCTTAGAAAAGATCAGGGAAATTTAACACTTGAGTCCTTGCATGTCTAAAGATGCTTTCACCTTTACATGTCATTATTAGTTGGTTGTGCACAGAATTCTAGGTTGAAAATCATTTTCTCTCAGAACTTCAAGAGTATATTGAGAAGTTCAATGTCATTCTAAATCTAGATCCTTATATGTGATCAGTTTTATATATATATATATATTGTTTTTTTCTTTCAGGATGATTTCAGGATTTGTTGTAGGTTGAATTGTATCCTCTTAAAATTCATATGTGAAGTTCTTATCCCCTCTATTTCAGAATATGACCTTATTTGGAGTGTCATTATGAATATAATTACTGAAGTCAATAGGGTCGGCTCTAATCCAATATGGTTGATGTTCTTATAGAAAGTGAAAATTAGAACACAGAGAAAAACACAGATGGGGGCAGGTAATATGAAAAGAAGCCAAGCAGAGAGGCCTAGAACTGGTCCTTCCTGCAGAGCCCTTGAAAGAAACCAGTTCTGCCAATATCTTGACAATACGTTTTTTTAAAGTCACTCAGTTTGGGGTATTTTCTTACAGAAGCCCAGGAAAACAAATACAGAAACTTCCCTTAATTTTCAGTGTTCTAAAATTATATCATATGAGATTTTACTTTTTGTTTTTCTCTGATCTCCCTTTTAATATGGAAATACATGACCTTCACTTTGAAGTTTTTTTTTTTTTAATGTTTTTAATAAGCTGTTACCCTCAATTTTCTGTTGTGTTTTTTTTTTCCTGAAATTTATGTTCACATCTGAATTGAAATTCTTGGTTTAATCCTTTAACTTTATAGTTTGAAACTTATGTGTTCTATATCATTTTTTTTTAAACCACTTACTGAGTAGTTTCCTCAATTTTACATTCTAGCCCTTCTTTGAATATATTTCTACTGTAATTAGTTTCAATCTCTAAGTCTTGTTTCCTAACTGTTCCTTCTTTCACATCATCCTGGATTTGTTGCTGTATCTTCTTTTCCATTTTTTTAAATTTTAAATTCAGAAGATAGGAGGCTTGGATTGGGATCAGTTTGGCAGATCTAACTGGTCTTGGCTTTTTTTTGCTCATGTATGGGTGATCAGCTACTGAGTGATTTAGGGATATTTTTCTGCTTCACATGTTACTTCATACTCCAACAGGCCAGTCAAAAAGTGTTCACATGAAGTTGGGCATCATTTCTCTCCACGGATTTGCTTTTGAGTGCTCTGGATCATGTTTGGATCCCTAACACTCAACTGAAATTCTCTTGTGTAAGGTACCAATGGTTTCACATTGCTAATTAAAATAATGCTATCATAATCTTATCTTACTTAAACTATCAGGAGTTGCTCAAATATTTCTAATTAATTTTTTCAATATAAATTTATTTATTTTTTTAATGTTGAATCCAGTTAGAAAGACTACATTTTCTAATACATCTCTGGGTGATCCCTGTAAGTCTCCTTTGTTGGTTGTTCCTTATTATTATAGCTTTAAATATTGATGTGCAACAGACTTTAATCCTTTAGAGTTCTTACCCTTTTAATTTATACTATGTTCTTTTGTCATATCCAGTCTCAGGACTTGGGAAAATCCTATTAACTGGATAATCTCCAAATTTATCTCCAACCAAGTTTTCTCCCCTAAACTCCAGACTTTTACATCCAGTTGCCTACCCAACATTTCAACTTGAATGCCCAAGAGGGTTCTCAGAGTTACATTTATAGATTGAGCTCCTTAGAGTCCCACCACTCAAGCCTATTCCTCTTATAGCCTTCCCCATTTCCTACAATGGCAACCTCACTTTTTTTCATTTCTCAAATGAAAACCTTTGCAATCCACCATGACTTTTCTATTGCTTTACAGTTAATATCTAATCAATCACTATAGCCTGTTGGTGCTAACTTCAAAATATATCCATAATCTCACTATTTTTCTCAATATCTAATTCTATATTCCCAGTGAAATCACGTTCTTTTTCTAGAGTATAGTAACAGCCTCCTGAATGTTCTCCTTATTCCAGCTTTGCCCAGCTCCCATCATTATTTATTCATAAAGCATCCAGAATAATTTCTTTAAAATATGACCAACACCATGTCATTCATTTGCTCAAACTCTGGTAGTATCTTCTCAATTCATTGAAAGTAGTAGTCAATTTACTTTACTTTTTAATCTTTTTTGAGATATAATTGACATATATCCTTGTGTAAGTTTAAGGTGAAAAATGTTGATTTGATACATTTATATATTGCAACATGATTGCCACTGTAGTGTTAATTAATACCTTCATCATGTCACATAATTATTTCTTTTCTGTAGTGAGAACAATTAAGATCTAGTCTCTTAGCAACTCTGAAGTTTATAATACAGTAGTGCTGACTTAATCACTATGCTGGTGACTGGAACTCTAGGATTTATTTGTCTGTTAGTTGAAAGTTTATATCCTTAAACAAATCTCTTCAATTCCTCCCCGACCTCTGGTAGTCACCATTCTACTCTTTTTACAAGTTTGTTTGTTTGTTTTAAGATTCCATATATAAATTATAGCTCATAGCATATTTGCCTGTTTGGTTTATCTCACCTAGCTTAATGCCCTCAAGGTTCATCTATGTCCCTTTACAATATCATGAAAAAAAAAAAAGTTTCCAAGGAATGCAACTTATATATGATGTAAAACCTACATAAAGTCATAAAAGAGGATCAGAGTAAACTTTGGAAGACCTAGATCTAGTCCATGTTTATAAATAGGAAAAGCCTTATAAGAGAGAATAAAATATCTCCAAAAATTGATCTGCTTTTTTCTGGTTAAAACCTTTAATAGATAAAAGAGAAAAGTGAGAAAAATAATCAAGCCCTCTGAAAAATAATATCAGGGATGATATCATATGTTAAGATCTAATATAAACCTATATCACTAAAATATTGAATTATTAACAGAGTGGTATAATACTGACCTATGCAAGAAGAGAGTGACTGGAAATAAACAACAAAAAGTTTACACATGACAAAAGTATATATTGTTTTCCATCAAGAAAAGAGTATGCCAATTCATACACTGATAACAAATTCAGATAGATTATGGACTTAAGTACAAAAGTGTCAGGAGCCCTGTTAGGCATTACTGACAAAATGGAGGCACGGCCCCAACCCCTTCTCCTCATCTTGCAGGCACGGCCCCGGGATGAAGGAGTTAGGCCTTGTGATTCTGACTTGTTCTTTTCTTTCTTTGGTTGAGTTGGCTGGAAAGAATGTTAAGGTGCTTGAGAGAAGCATGAGAAAGCACAAAGCCGTCTGCAGTTGTGCCCAGAAAATAATCTATAAAATAACCATTGACATTTGTTCAAGGATCTTTATGAAGAATGTCCCAGGATGAGCACGTAGACCACAGCTTGAAGCCATGGGAAGGATAGTTATCTGAGACCTGTTTGTGAGGGAAATATTTATGGCAAAAGAAGTTTGCTGAGTTTAGGGATAATTAAGAATAGCTAGAAGCCTTTTTAGGAGATAGTGATCTTAAGATGCTAGGGGCAAACAGGATTTAGAAAGATAAGAAATAAACTGAGGAATGTAGCATGAGTAACAATGTAATCACAAGGTAAGTATAGGACACATAAGAAGTCAGTCAGTCAGTTCAGTCGTGTCCGACTCTTTGTGACCCCATGAATTGCAGCAGGCCTCCCTGTCCATCACCAACTCCTGGAGTTCACTCAGACTCACGTCCATCGAGTCAGTGATGCCATCCAGCCATCTCATCCTCTGTTGTCCCCTTCTCCTCCTGCCCCCAATCCCTCCCAGCATCAGAGTCTTTTCCAGTGAGTCAACTCTTCACATGAAGTGGCCAAAGTACTGGAGTTTCAGCTTCAGAATCATTCCTTCCAAAGAAATCCCAGGGTTGATCTCCTTCAGAATGGACTGGTTGGGTCTCCTTGCAGTCCAAGGGACTCTCAAGAGTCTTCTCCAACACCACACTTCAATTAGACATTACACCACAAAACTCCTAGAAGAGATCATAGGCAAGACAACCTTTAACATAAATCCAGTGTTTTCTTAGGTCAGTCTTCCAAGGCAATAGAAATAAAAGCAAAAATAAACAAATGAGATGTAATCAAACTCATAAAATTTTATAAAAAAAAAAAGAAGAAGAAGAAAGACAGCTTACAGAATGGTAGAATATAAGCTGATATGGCCACTATGGAAAACATTATGAAGGTTCCTCAGAAATCTAAAAATAGGATTACCACAGGATCCAGCAGTCACACTCTTGGGCATATGCACAGACAAACAATTCAAAAATTATCCACCCCTATGTGAAGAAGGCTGAGAGCCGAAGATTTGATGCTTTTGAACTGTTGTTGGAGAAGACTCTTGAGAGTCCCTTGGACTGCAAGGAGATCCAACCAGTCCATTCTAGAGGAGATCGGCCCTGGGTGTTCTTTGGAAGAAATGATGCTGAAGCTTCAACTCCAGTACTTTGGCCACTTCATGGAAAGTGTTTCCTCATTGGAAAAGACTCTGATGCTGGGAGGGATTGGGGGCAGGAGGAGAAGGGGACAACAGAGGATGAGATGGCTGGATGGCATCACCAACTCAATGGACATGAGTTTGAGTGAACTCTGGGAGTTGGTGATGGACAGGGAGGCCTGGCGTGCTGCGATTCATGGGGTCACAAAGAGTCAGACATGACTGAGCGACTGAACTGAACTGAACTGAACTGATGTTCATAGCAGCACTATTTACAATAGCCAAAACATGGAAACCTAAATGTCCATTGACAGATGAATGGATAGAGAATATGTGGTACATATATACAAAGGAATATTACTCAGCCATAAAAAGAACAAATTAATGCCATTTGCAGTAACATGGATGGACCTAGAGATTATCATACTAAGCTAAGTAAGAAAAATATGAATACCGTATGATATTAAGTATATGTTGAATCTGAAATACAGTAAAATGAACCTGTCTATGAAACAGAAAAAGACCAGAGAGAGAACAGAGTTGTGGTTACCAAGGGGGGCTGGGTTGGGGAAAGGAAGGAGTAGGAGTTTGGGATTAGGAGATACAAACAAGAACATATAGGATGGATAAACAACAAGGTCCTACTCTATAGCCCAGGGAACTATATTCAATATCTTGTGATAAATCATAGCGAAAGAATGTGAAAAAGTATATATACATATACAACTGAATCATTTCACTATATATAAGACCTAGTTTTATTCTTAAGGTCTGATTTGCATAGATTCAGAGAAACAATAATATTTCTTATGAAAAGACATGGGCTCTACTTCCCCAGTACTTCAAATGGTAAGACTCAGACTGTAAGGAATCTGCTTCAGTGCCAGAAAACTAGGTTCGATCCTTGGGTTAGGAAGATCCCCTGGAGAAGGATATGAGTACCCATTCCAGTATTCTTGCCTAGAGAATTCCAAAGACAGAGAAACCTGGTGGGCTAGGGCTATAGCCCATGGGGTCCCTAAAAGTCAGATATGAATGAGCGGCTAACTCACACTTATTAAAAATAAAATCAGACAAAAACTTTGAAATTAAATATCCAACTTCTCCATAACCACTGTTAGTTTTAAAATTGGTTATTTCAAAATGAATATCAGCAAATAACATCTGTACCTCTGCCACACATCTACACATTTCAAAAGCTGCTGACATTCTACATGTTTTAGATTTTAAAAAATCACTATTTACTTAAGCAGTTTGCAACTTAAAACACACTGAAAAAAATGTGAAGCCTTATTATGTATTTATATTTTTAAAAAAATTATAAAACAGATTATATTAAAAGAAAATATGGCCAAGATCATGACTCCTACCCTTTTTTTATTGCTTTCAATGTTTTTCTCCAATTGCATAGAGTTTTTTGAATTGTCAATTATACTTATTTTCATTACTGCTCTTTGTTTTAGCTTAGCTTTTTGAAATTTTTTACTGTGTGCCAAGAAATATAAAACTCGGAATCACAAACAAGAAAACATTAGTGACACTATATTTTCATCAAGTATCTCTAAAATGTTCCCATGTAGGCAATACGGTTTTGATAGGAGGCTCATTTAGAGAAAATCAATCTACTTTTAATTATAATGTCTAAAGTGATACAATTTCTGTCAATACTTCTATGAGAAATATACATGACAAAAGAAAGTACATAGTTAATGGAAGCAGAAATGGATTTAGAGACTTTGAAGCATATCAATAATTTTGGATTTCTTCCAGGAACTAATTATGAAAACAATCATAAAAATAATTCTGATTTTAATTTTGCTCTAGTCCTTTTCATTATATTTGAAAGGGCTGAGTTCTAATGCTTGTGATTCAAAAGGCATTAACAAAAGGCAAAGAATTATCTCTAAAGCTTATTGCACCATAATGTTTTCCTGGGTTGTCGACAATATGTTCTGTTGAAAAGGTTCACATGTTTATGCATCAAACACTTATCATCTGAGTTAATTTAAGCATGAAGCAGAAAACACTTTTTGGAGCACTTGTCACTTGGGCCTTTTTCATTTCTTTGTGGTGATTCACAGCACATACTGTTTGTGACAGCCACTGGGTAGCTAATAACTGAATGGATTTTCAAGTTTGAGATGTCTCATGAGCTTCTTGTCTCATGAGGCCAAAGTAGGTAGTTATTAAAGCTACCAGGCTGCTGTTGGTACAGTGGAAAGAAAAATTAACAGATGAGAAGAGCAAGAGCAGATGGGGGAAGGAGTAACAGGACTTTTTCTTTTAATTGGGGCAAGACATCTACAGTAGTATTTTCCCTAAGCTCTGCTGCCAGAGAAGCTGTCATCACACCATGACAGGATTGGACTCCACCAATGATTCTGTGACGCTGCAACAGTAGCCTTGAAAAATACAGAAACAATACCACTTAATATCTGGTATTAAGTGATCAAAAACCCAGGTAGGCAAAAAGTTTAATTAAATGACATTCTATTTGAGGGCAGAAGCCACAGATAAAAGTAACCGAAGCTCTGACATGGTCTTTAAAAGGCTGAAATAATTAAACTGTGCACACATCAAAATACTTGAAATCTCATATCTTATTGATATAAAGTCTCCCTTCTGATAAACTATTGTATATTTCAGATATTTAGTAATTTCAATTTTCTGAAGGAAACACATTTTAAAAGATTACATAATGATGAGTTTATTCTACAAGCTAACAAAGTTTATTTCTCAATTATAAGCACAAATATATATGAGATTCTTTCTCCTTCCTTGCTGCTGCTGCTAAGTCACTTCAGTCGTGTCCAAGTCTGTGTGACCCCATAGACAGCAGCCCACCAGGCTCTCCTGTCCCTGGGATTCTCCAGGCAAGAACATTGGAGTGGGTTGCCATTTCCTTCTCCAATGCATGAAAGGAAAAGTGAAAGTGAAGTCATTCAGTTGTGTCCAACTCTTTAGTGACTCCATGGACTGCAGCCAACTAGGCTCCTCCATCCATGGGATTTTCTAGGCAAGAGTACTGGAGTGGGGTGCCATTGCCTTCTCTGTTCTCCTTCCTTAGAGATAACTAGCTGGTAAATATTACTGGTTACTCTGAAAAGAGGTGAGCCTGATGTTATTTGCAAGGTGAAACAACTTCATTTCTGAGTTTTTAGGGGACTATATACGTTCTTTTCTACATGTTATATTTTCACACGTTTTCATAAAAGGGCAGTTTTTATTCCAATCCAAAAGAAGGGCAATACCAAAAAATGTTCAAACTATTGCACAATTGTGCTCATTTCACTTGCTAGCAAGGTGATGCTCAAAATTCTTCCAGCTAGGCTTCAACAATACATAAACTGAGAACTTACAGATGTACAAGCTGGATTTAGGAAAGGCAAAAGAACCACAGATCAAATTACCAACATTCGTTGGATCATAGAAAAAGCAAGGGAATTCCAGAAAAACATCTACTTCTGCTTGTATGCATCACAACAAACTGTGGAAAATTCTTCAAAAGATGGGAATACCAGAACACCCTACCTGCCTCCAGAGAAATCTGTATGCAATGGTTAGAGAAGCAATGATTAGAACTGGACATGGAACAATGCACTGGCTCAAAACTGAAAAGGGAGTATGTCAAGGCTGTATATTTTCTCCCTGCTTCTTTAACTTCTATGCAGAGTACACCATGCAAAATATCAGGCTGGATGAAGCACAAGCTGGAATCAGGATTGCCAGGAATAATGTCAATAATCTCAGATATACAGATGACACCACCATAATTGCAAAAAGCTAAGAGGAACTAAAGAGCCTCTTGATGAAGGTGAAAGAGGAGAGTGAAAAAGCTGGCTTAAAACTTAGCATTCAAAAAGCTAAGATCATGGCACCCAGTCCCATCACTTCATGGCAAACAGATGAGGAAAAAATGGAAGCAGTACAGACTTTATTTTCTTGAGCTCCAAAATCGCTGCAGATGGTGACTGCAACCATGATACTAAAAGATGTTTCCTCCTTGGAAGGAAAGCTATGACAAACCTAGACAACATATTAAAAAGCAGACACATCACTTGGCTGACAAAGGTCCACCTAGTCAAAGCTATGGTTTTTCCAGTAGTCATGTATGGATGTGAGAGTTGGATGAAAAAGAAGGCTGAACCCTGAAGAATTGATGCTTTTGAACTGTGGAGCTGGAGAAGACTCTTGAGTCCCTTGGATAGTAAGAAGATCAAACCAGTCAATCCTGAATATTCAATGGAAAGACTGATGCTGAAGCTGAAGCTCCAATACTTTTGCCACATGATGCAAAGAGCCAATTCACTGGAAAAGACATTGAAGTTGGGAAAGATTGAGGGCAGGAGGAGAAGAGGGCAACAGAGGATGAAATAGTTGGATAGCATCATTGACTAAATGGATGGGAGTTTTAGCAAACTCTGGGACATTGTGAAGGACAGGGAAGCCTGCGGTGCTGCAGTCCATGGGGTTGCAAAGAGTCAGACACAACTGAGTGATTGAACAACAATAATAATTCATAAAATGGATTCAATCTTTCATTACCTATAAAATCAAATTACCAAGCTTTCATCTTGAAAGTTATACTGATATAATTTCAAGTCTTCAAAGTTAATTCAATATAATATTTTCCCATTGCTAAGAAGACCAGTGTGACTTTCTCAGTAACTTCTGAATTTCCCAGTTAGGCATCCAAACAGTCAGAAAAGTGAGAGTATCATTTTTCAAGAATTTGAAAACAGGATATTCCATTTCAAATTATTTGTAAAGTATTTCAAAAATATTTTCAAATGATCTCTACATCTCTTATCTCTTTGAACCAAAGCAATTGTAAAATAAGGGAAAATAAAATCAAGTATACTATGGAAATGATTGCTTGCAGGATGTCTGTTTATGAACATATAATTTTAAGAAAATGTAGATATCTAAGGCCAATGGAAGGAATTACCTAAACCAGGGAGGAAGAGGGAAGAAAGAAAATATATAATAAAGTCACTAAGCAAGGTAGTATGTTTTGGCCAATTTTTTAGTTTAAAGAGATGAGTGATAAACTATTAAAAGTGGAAATATTCAGAATACACCTTGAGATAACATGAACTTTAAGTTTGTATTAGAAGTCAAGGAATGCAGTAGATCATGTGAACATGCAATGGCCATTCCTGCAAGTCCTCCTTTCACCATCTCAAGCACAGGATTTGATCACCCATGTGTAAATGCAACTGAGAGTAAGATCAGGTTCAGTGTGGGAAATGTCTGGATG
>SJYT01021033.1:165001-179754 GCA_006410635.1 Cephalophus harveyi
TGAAAGATTATTCTGTGAAAGTGCTGCACTCAATATGCCAGCAAATTTGGAAAACTCAGCAGTGGCCACAGGACTGGAAAAAGTCAGTTTTCATGCCAATCCCAAAGAAAGGTAATGCCAAAGAATGCTCAAACTACCGCACAATTGCACTCATCTCACACCCTAGTAAAGTAATACTCAAAATTCTCCAAGCCAGGTTTCAGCAATACATGAGCCATGAATTTCCAGATGTTCAAGTTGGTTTTAGAAAAGGCCGAGGAACCAGAGATCAAATTGCCAACATCAGCTGAATCATCGAAAAAGCAAGAAAGTCCAGAAAACATCTATTTCCAGTTTATTGACCATGCCAAAGCCTTTGACTGTGTGGATCACAATAAACTGTGGAAAATTTTCCACTTACATGAGCAAAGGTTCCTTTTCTTTTCTTCCATCTTGGCAATGATAAAATATTCCTAATGTATGTTTTAAATATATATTTGTTTTCCCATGGGCTTTAGCATACAAGGAATATTCATGTAAATAAAAGCTTCTATTTAGACATGCTGGTAAACTTCCTCCATTTATCATTAGATAACTTTAAATATTAAACTTTTATGTCCTTTCCATATATTTTACTGGTTTATTTTAGTCAATGAAAGGTTTCTTTTTATAGTACATGTCAGTAGACCTCCACTCCATGCCTATTTAAAATTGCTATGTAATACATGTGTTTTTATTATTAAAATAATGCTAATTTATTCAGTTCAGTTCAGTTCAGTTCAGTCGCTCAGTCGTGTCCGACTCTTTGCGACCCCATGAATTGCAGCACGCCAGGCCTCCCTGTTCATCACCATCTCTCGGAGATCACTCAGACTCACATCCATCGAGTCAGTCCAGCCATCTCATCCTCGGTCGTCCCCTTCTCCTCCCGCCCCCAATCACTCCCAGGTCTACATTATTCAACCTGTTTGCATTATCTCCTATTTTACCTAGAAAGAAGCGATGAACTTTCCTCCCCAATTGTCATCTTATTCCCGTTTGCTTTAGCAAGAATCAGTGGTCTGGGAATTGGATACCATTGCAACTATTTAAGTACTTTCATCTCTTATTTTGATCCTATGTCTCAAAGCACTGGGAAAGAACAAAGGATTGCCTGATTTGTCTTGGGGCCAAACTTCATTGACTGACCCAAAAAATACATTGAAATTAAAAATCCTTCTAACCAAACTGAAGCAGCATTTTGAAGAGAGTGAATATGAGCATTGATTTTATACCTGGAAGCTAACCTCTATGCCCATTTATTAGTTTCACCTTATCCATAGTCCCTTGAGAAGAAAGAAATAGAAAGCTGAAATTTCTAGAGGCTAGAATCAGACAATAAACAAATTGATCAGCATACAGTTTCAGGTTCTGATTTCCTGAGGCTGGAAGAAGGAAAATCAGATAAACAGCTTAAAAATTCTAAGAGAAAAATGAAGACTTAGAGATGGGAATCCTAAGGGATTTCATAGGCATTTGTGACTAACCTAACACATTAAAGGGGAAAAGAAACCTTGAAGATTCTTTGTATCAATGAGTACTAAATCTGCCTATTCATTATAAATGGCCTTAGGAACTTCTATAATGTGCTAATGTTTAGACACCATGTTCCAGAAATTCTAATGGACTGTATTTGGAATGAGGCTCAGGAATAGCATTTTTTTTTTTTTTTAAGCTCATTGGTGATTCTATTTTGCAGGCAGGGTTGAGAATCATTGTTCTAAATCACCGGATAAGAATTACCTTGGGGTCTTTCTTATAAAATGCAAAATTGGATTCAGTAGCTCTGTGGTGGAACCTGATAGCCTAACAAACTCCAGGGTAAAGCCACTGCTACCATTATTGTACACATGTGACAAGCAAAAGTCCTCTACTCTAATGAATTTTCATTCCTTCTGGAGGGAAGGTACTGTATCGGGTACATACCTGTTCTGGTCTATTGGCCAGTAGGTTGTATATTTTCCCCTTAAATCTAAAAACGTTTATTTTTAACTTCTATAAACTGACCCTTTCAGCATTTATCCCTCAGAGTAACACATCATTCATGTATATATATATATAATTCATTAACTGCTATGTGTTATTGCTGGTTTTCCCAAGAAAGGAGACAAAGACTGAAATTAGCATGTGGGGAGTAATAAGAGACTACTCTTGGAATCAGCAGCTATGGAAAGGGAAAAAAGTAGAAGGGACAGGGAGACGATGGTCAATGGGAACAGGCCTTTACATTCCTGAATTGAAGAGTCACTGGCTCTTCAGTTCAGCCCACGGCAGTGTGGGGTGCAGTGTGTGCTAAGCTGCTTTCGTCATGTACAACTCTTTGCGATACCATGGACTGTAGCCTGCCAGGCTCTTCTGCCCATGATATTCTCCAGGCAACAATAACTGAGTGGATTGCCATGCCCTCCTCCAGGGGATATTCCCAACACGGGGATCGAACCTGCATCTCTTACATCCCCTGCATTGACAGGCGGGTTCTTTACCACTAGCACCACCTGGGAAGCCCTCGGGATGGGAATATGACTTTGGGTGAGATGACAACTGAAGGTTATCTGACAGTACTGCTCCCTAGAGACTGAGAGAGGCTGAGAGAGTAACTCCTTCGATCTTAAAGAAGGATCTGAGCAGTGCAGCACAAAGTTCACTAAAGTCTATTTCTTTGCTTCTTGATATCTTTATAAATTCTGGGAGTGGCTCATAGAGGATGGTAGCTGTCTTCTTATTCTAGTGGAAGCTTAGAAAAGGATGATTCCTGGGACAAATGACAGTCATCAGTGTGGCATCTGCTCTCAGGATTATAACTGACATCACAACAGTCTTCTACCATCCACTGTAGATTCTTTTCTCCTAAACAAGTGCCTCTACTTGTCTCAGTAACTTACTGGGTAGTATGACATACTACCTCAACCTTGAGGGATCTGAGCCTTGAACATTATGTTCCCACGTTGTGGCTACTACAGCTGTCCACTTACCATTAAAATTGTATAAGGAACTACCAAGGACTTCCTAAGTAGATGAACATATTCTTCCCTATCCCTATTGTGTGATAGCAGTCCTAACTTCTGATAATGCAAGTCAACTGTGCCTTCCAGGATGATGAATCCTCTTCTCATGTGTCAGTCCCTGAACAGGGGAAGTCCAAAGTTCCACACAGATGACATAGCCTATAGTTTGAAAAAGCCATTGCTGTGTCCATGGTCAACCTGTTGTATACCTTGGAGAAAAAAAGAATTTTAAATCCTCAGAACCCAAGGCACACTTGAAAAGAATATGTATTCTGCTGTTGATGGTTAGGAGTTTGATATCTATATGCACTTATTTTGTCCTGAAAGTAAACACGAGGTATCTGGATCAGGGAAGATTATTAATACAACAGCACATTTATTCCCCATATCTCATTTTTCCCCTTCCAGGTGATTTTAATACAGTGAAAGCCAGATGGTTGGGCCTGCAAATGCACAAAAGATGTTTTCTTCCCCAAAGGAGAGAAAATCCAAACTTATAATTCTGGGAACATATAAGGGTTACACACCACTCAGCTGCCACTATCTCCTCCAGAGAGACAGAAATAAACTTCATCTTCCTGGGATAAACAAAACTTCACTGGGAAGTAAAGAGAAGTTTCCTGATTTTTAACCCTTTGGGATGTAAATAAATGACTAGCATCAGATTTTATTTGCCTTCATAATATAAATACACACCGCTAGGAAAGAAATTTTTCAGTCTCTCCAGAGGTCTCTATCTATTCAGTCATCTAAATTCCAGATTTGTCAACTGAGATCCAGGTACAGAAAAACTGAGAAATGATAATCACAAAATTGAGAACAGAGCTCCCCTTTGGAGAAAGGAGGTGAAAAAGAATATGAGGGGATACACACAGGGCTTCAAAATATCACTAATGTTCCATTTCTTAACCTGGGCACATGAGTTTCATGCTTTGTTTTGTTTTTAGGCTCTGTATAGTTTATATTTCTGTATAGGTATAAAATATGTGAAATACATAGTACATTTAAAAGTTTTGAAGAATATCAGGACTAGTTTTCCATGCCTCATGTTGCTTTTTATTTACATTACCAGCAAAAATCCTCACTCACAATTCATGCCACACTGCTTTATACATCTCCTAACTTGACAATATCTATCACAGCTTTTCAGCATCCCAGTGTTTTTTGGATTCATCTGAAATCCAGGGTCAGCTATCCCCATTCAATCATCATCATCACTTTATCTTGTTGCCTAACTGAGGAGTACACAAACTATAGCCTGCAGGTCAAATGCAGCGGATGCCTGTTTTTTATAAATAAATTTTATTGAATCAGTCACTCAATTACATACAGCCTATGTCTGCTTTCCCACTTTAAGAGGAGAGCTGAGTAGTTGTCCAGTTCAGTTCAGTCGCTCAGTCGTGTCCAACTCTTTGTGACCCCATGAATCGCAGCACGCCAGGCCTCCCTGTCCATCACCAACTCCCGGAGTTCATGCAGACTCACGTCCATCAAGTCAGTGATGCCATCCAGCCATCTCATCCTCTGTCGTCCCCTTCTCCTCTTGCCCCCAATCACTCCCAGCATCAAAGTCTTTTCCAATGACTCAGCTCTTCACATGAGGTGGCCAAAGTACTGGAGTTTCAGCTTTAGCATCATTCCTTCCAAAGAAATCCCAGGGCTGATCTTCCGAATGGACTGGTTGGATCTCCTTGCAGTCCAAGGGACTCTCAAGAGTGTTCTCCAACACCACAGTTCAAAAGCATCAATTCTTCGGTGCTCAGCTTTCTTCACAGTCCAACTCTCACACCCATACATGACCACTGGAAAAACCATTGCCTTGACTAGATGGACCTTTGTTGGCAAAGTAATGTCTTTTCTTTTCAATATGCTATCTAGATTGGTCATAACTTTTCTTAGCAGAGACCAAATGACTTACAAGGCCTAAAATATTTGTTATCTGGCTCTGTAGAGAAAAAGTTTGCCAAGTCCTGCCTCCTCTAAATCCTGGTTCTTTCCTGCAGTCACCGCCTCCACCTAGGCCCCTCAAGACAAGGCTGTTTTAACAATTTTCCCTTCATATGTGCCTCACAACTAGAAGATAACACAAGGGTGTTATTGACACTTCTAAACCATGCTTCTTCCTTGTTCTTTTTAAAAACACAAAATTTGTAGAAATGTGGAATGGCCTAGAGTCTGTCGTACAGAGTGAGGTAAGTCAGAAAGAAGAAAACAAATGTCGTATATTAACACATATTTGTGGAATCTAGAAAAATGGTACAGATGAACCTATTTGCTGGGCAGGAATAGAGGCGCAGACATAGAGATCAGACTTGTGGACATGAGGTGGAGAATGGAAGGGTGGGATTAATTAGGAGACTGGGACTGACATATATATACTACCAAGTGTAAGACACATAGCCATGAGAACCTGCTGGAGAGCTCAAGGAGCTCAACTCTGTGTTCTGTGATGACCTAGATGGATAGGATGAGGGTGGGGGTCAGAGGGCAGTCCAAGAGGGAGGGGCTATATGTATACATATAGCTGATTGACTCTGTTGTACAACAGAAACTAACACAACAATGTAAAGCAACAATACCCCAATAACAACAACAAAAAAAAAAACACAAATATACACATAAAATATTTGATACTCATGCCATTGCCCAATATATTTACTTAGCCATAACCCTGAAAGACCTCTCACAGATGAATCTACCATCTAGATTACTGCCAGCCAACCCTATTGTGATTGTAAATTTGACCGTGCCATTATCAACAACCTCACTAACTCACCTTAAGTTCAGAATCCCTCTCTCTGGCCAGGCTATCTCACCCTTCCATTTAATTTATTCTACAGCCCACACTATAGTATTATTTCAATGTTAGCTACACTGTTTCAGTCTTCACTACCCATCCCAACTGCCTTTGAAGTCTAGTTTCCCTCTCTAAGTAACCTAATGTAGTACTTCTCAAAATTTAGTGTGTCTACGAATCCCCTGAGGATCTTACTAAAAAGGCAGATACTTAGTAGGCCTGAGGTGGGATCTGAGCTTTTCTCATTTCCAACATTCCAACCCAGGAAGGCCATTATTGCCGGTCCTCAGATCACAGTAGCAAGAACCTAAATGTCATGTTGCAAACTTTAAGAGAAGTTAGAGGGAAGATTAATCAATGGGAAGTGTTGAGTTTAGTGAGTTATTTCTGAGTCTGCAAATATATAATGCTCTTTGTGTTTGCTAAGTGTTGCCCATTGAAGTTAAGTTTCTATTTTCCTCTAGAAACAGAGATAAGAACTTTATCTTTCCTGATGGTACTTCAGGGGATGGCCCCCAGATCCTTGAGAATGTCATTCATTGGTTATAAAACTGGCAAAAGCCTTTCAAAAGATTTTCATCTTAAGGGGAATTTACAAGTGTTCTAAAGTAAATGCTATAGAAAAATGGAGATCAGGAGCTTAGAGTCAAAAGTCAGTCTATCTAAAGTTTAGCCAACCTGAGGGGAATTTTAAAGCCTTCTTGGTCAACTGCCTTCCATTTATCTCCCTTTCTAACTTCTCACTTGACTCAGTCACCAAGCAATCTCCCTCTCTCTCTCAGACACACACATACACACACACATGTTAAATATGATTTAATAGTCTGGTATAAAATAATTTCCTCCAAAATCCTACTCCCATGAAAGCCCATTTCTAGTTCAATATTTTCTCTGTAAGTAAATGGTACCATCATTTACACCAAATGTTCAACCAAAAACCTAGAAGAAATCATTATTTCCTCTCTAAACCTTCGTATCAAATTCATCAGCAAGTCCTACATAGATCTTTTTCAAAAATATATTCTTCATCCATCCACTTATCTCCATTTCTATTTCTCCAATAGATATATAAATAAGACAAGGATCCATTAACTCTCATTGGACTATCACAATATCCTACTAAGTAGCTTTACTAAACACTGTTCAAGTGATCATTTCTATTAGATTTCCCTGTTAAAGGCATTATTAACCTTTATGTAGCAATATATGATTACCAGTCACAAGTTATTAGAGTCAGCCTTTATTCTTAAAAAGTAAGAAATACCAATAAATTTAAAAAGCTATGATCAATTTTTGACATAATTTTTGATGTTTTTTGCAAAGTAAAATATTTTACAATAATCAAGGCTATTTCAAATTAACAATTTCAGAAACAACTCAGTTTAAGATATCTGTCTTTATCTCCATTCCAAAATTCTTAGATGATAGATCTCTTTTCTTACCTCTTATCAGAAACCTATCCCCAGACTACAAGTTTTTGCGAAATACACTGGAATTTTTTCATAGTAATTATGAGGATAGGTGAAACGTAGTTCTAGAAAAGTAATATGACTGATCAGATAGAATAATGTTTATAGATTTAAAGATTCAATAGTATAAAGATGTCATACTACCAAAAGTGATTTATTAAATCAATTCAATCATTAAAATTCCATACTTGATGAATATAAGCAGATTCTAAAATGTATTTAATTTCTCAAAGGACTAGAATAAATAAGTTACTGCTGAGAAATAAGGTAGAGGAAGGACTGGTTTTCCAAATATCAAGATTTCCTATGAAGCAAAATAAGTAAGACAATTGAGACTTTACTGCAGTGTAGAAATCAGACCAATTAAGTAGAATAGAGGTCCTAGAAACAGACATTATGTCCACAGTACAAACAGGGACATTTGACATATGCTGGAGATGACACTAAAAGGCAGTAAGAAGCATGGTCTTTTGAATTGGTTGTGTTAGGAAAACAATATGTCAATTGTGGAAAAAAAAATTATTATGCCAAAAAAAAAAACCACAACAAAACAAACAAAAAAATCAGTCATCACCACGTAACATCTTCTTCCAAAGAGATCTTAACTTTTTAGATTTTTAAGTCATGTTATGGATAATTTTAGAACTAAGAATAAAGAGATATTTAGAGGCTATTTCATTGGAAATTTTAATGAAGATTTAAACACAGCCGAAAGTGAAAGTGGCTCAGTCATTTCTGACTCTTTGCGACACTATACAGTCCATGGAATTCTCCAGGCCAGAATAGTGGAGTGGGTAACCTTTCCCTTCTCCAGAGGATCTTCCCAACCCAGGGATTGAACCCAGGTCTCCTGTATTGCAGGCGGACTCTTTACCAGCTGAGCTATAAACAGGGTTAGTCCAGATTTATTTCTATATTTTCCTAGTTTTGAAGATATAAGCCAAAAATGCACAACATCTTCTGAATAAACCAACTTCTCATTACTGTAATGTATGAATGACAAACATATCATTTGTGAATATTGGTTCCAGATTTTGATTATGCCTGTAATCAAAGGCATAATCATTTGATAATGCCTCATTTAAAATTCACTATTACTTCTCATTCTTCTTTTAGCACTTATATAATCAATACCCAGTGTAAAAATTTTTTGAAAGTTTTAACAGCTCAGAGTGTTTTTATTTTGCTCCAAAATTACACTGCAGTCTCAGTTTTAGGTTTATCAATATGAACTAGATTGATGAAACCAGTGGATTTTGTTTCACGTCTGCAACATCTATTTCCTTCCAATGTCTTTTTCTAATATTACTCTCAGCATTTGTCCACTTATGAGCATTTCAAGAACACTTTGGTGAATAAACATAATAAAAGATGAAGGAATATTGTCACACATACTTTCCAAAAAGTTTAGATTCTTTGCTAATTGAAGTATAGTTGAAAACAGTATTATATTGGTTAAGTGCACAATATAGTGATTTGACTTTTATATACAAATGTCAACTTGTATATGTTACAAATTGATTACCACAATAAGTCGAGTAACCATCCCTCAATATATGAAACTATTGCTATATTATTATCTATATTCCCTATCCTGTAATTATATCCCTGTGACTTATTTTATAACTTAAAGTTTATACCTCTGAAACCCTTTCACCTATTTTGCCTAATCTTCCCATCCCCCTTCCCTCTGGCAACCAAGTTTCCTGTATCTAGGTGTCTGCTCTGTTTTGTTTGTTCATTTGTTTTGTTTTATAGATTCTACATGTATGTGAAATCATATACTATCTGCCTTTCCTTGTCTGACTTAGTGTAATATCCTCTAGGTTGATCCTAAATATGTCTATATTCTTGTTGCAAAATTTTGTGTGATGATGTCATTCCAATTGAATGACCAACTGAGAGAGAATGTCATATTTTCCTTTTTATCCTTAAAAATAGACTTCAGTTGTTGATTCTTGAATTTGAGAAAGTTCATCTAAGATGTCATAATCTGAAGACTCATAGCTGAGATTGTGCTTATAAAAGCTATTTTATCATTATTATTAAAAGCCCAGAGTTTACTGTGGTGCTGCCTCATCTTCTGATTTATCTCCTGACTCAAATATTTTTGAAAATTCTTCTTTCATAAATTTTCTTCGCTTCACCATTACGAGCAGAAAGTTCTTAGCTAGGCTTAAGAACGGTAAGGCTATACTACAGAGATGATGTTTCAAATAATTTTTATGTGTTTTGAGAAATAGTTATAATATTTTGGACAAGGAAATAAGAAAATAAGAACACATAAATGGTGAAGGTTTGTTTCCAGCATAAGCCTTGTAGAAAAAACTACTATTCTTTTTTCTTATTATTTCAGTCTTTTTTAAAAGCATCATTGGTAGTAAATGATGAGCAATGAAATAATCTCCACTATGATAAAATAGCCAGGTGTTTCAAGATATAATAAAATAAGATCATCGAGATCCTATTATGTAACCTACTTCGCCAAAGTGGCCAAAGTATTGGAGTTTCAGCTTCACCATCAGTCCTTTCCATGAATATTCAGGACTGATTTCCTTTAGAATGGGCTGGTTGGATGTTGTCCATGGGATTCTCAAGTCTGCTCCAATACCACAGTTCAGAAGCTGTCTCTTATACACATCTAGATGTGTATAAGAGACAGCCTATTATGTAACCTTAATTTATAAAGGGATTCAATGTATCAGACTACTGATAACATGAGTTTTGTTTATTAAAAATACTTTTTATTCTTTGGAAGATATTTAATAAAAAATAAAGTCCCTAAAGTATCAGTCCTTATATACAGTTGAAAAAAATCAAAAAAAGAAACTCAAAAACTAGAAATGATTTCAATGAATGCTGATGTTGTCTCAAATGTTAACTTGAGCTCCAAACTTTCTTAAAGGAATTAAAAACTTAAATGTGAAAAATAAAGCACTAATGCTTTTAGAACATACTCTATAAGAATCTTTATGATCTAATTTACCTGGGACTTGTCCTGGGCTTTGAAGTTTTAAAAGATCTCCAGTGGATTCACCAGGCTTCCCCTGTGGCTCAGAAGTAAAAAATCTGCCTGCAATGCAAGAGACTCAGCAGGAGTTGCAAGTTCCATCCCTGGGTCAGAAAGATCCTCTGGAAAAAGAAATGGCAGTGGACTCCAGCATTCTTCCCTAGAAAATCCCCAGGATAGAGGCTGTTGGGGGGCTATAGTCCATTGGATCGCAAAGAGTTGGACACAACTTTGTTACTTTCTTTGTAACTAAACAAACAAGAGTTGATTCTAACCGGCAGACAAGCTTGAGCAACAATGAGCCCAGGGAGATTTTTTATTTTTATAAAGATCCAAGTTAGATTTGTCAGCTTTTTGCTTTTAAATGCATCCTTTCCTTTTTTTTTTTTTTTCTTCTGCTTTTATTAAGCAATTGTTTAAGAAAGCATACTAGATAAGCCATCCCGAGGAAGTTTATATTAATGCATGTCTTTAACTTGCTCTAATATTGCTGTATGTCTGTATCTCTATCTGACGCAGACAGACATATCATTATATATTATGAAGACACATACAAACATTTACATTTATGTCCAAATAATTGTCTATGGGAAACAAATATCAGTACAGAACTGAAAATGTACCACATTTGAAATCACTTTGAAAAGCTAATAAAAATATCTTCATTTTGGCATGATCATACATATTCTATTTTTGTAATAACGATATTTCAACTCATAAGGAGCCACTTTTTAAAAAAGTAGCTGGGTGCTGAGAAGGGAGAGAGATTTTTCTCTTCTGAGTTTCAGCAAAATATATTTAATTATGCCATGTTTAAATTTCCATCATTGCAATTCCATCAGACAATAGCATTGCTGTGATTAGAAGATGAGTCAGAGAGATAAAATGAAAATTGAAACAGGAAATGTCTTCAGATTAGAAGCATGGTTGCCTTGCCTCCCTTGAACTGATTAGACATAATCATTTGAAATGTTCTCTTCTGTTGCAATGAAAAGGCAGCTCATTGTCACCAGAACCAATCAGTCAGAGGTGAAAAACAGGCCAAATCTATAACAGCATAATATGCAATGGAAATAACTTCTTATTTTAGAGAGACCAATGATCAAATGGGAGGAGGAAATGGTAACCCTCTCCACTGTTCTTGCCTGAAGAACCCAATAGACGTAGGAGACTGGCAGGCTGCAGTCTATGGGGTCACAGAGAGTTGGACACGACTGAGTGACTAAACAGCATGATCAAATGAGATCCTTAAAATTACTGCTAACCAAAAGAATCAGGGTCTGTTAATACGCAAACTAGACTTCCATATATATTTTATATCTGACAACATAACCAAATTCCCTTATATACGTTGCTTCATGAATTATATTGCATAAGGAATCGGATGCCATGCAACTGCTATATTATTGTGTATCTGTCATTTTCTATTTCTTTTGTGGAATATTAAGTCTTCAACATATGGATATCAGCAGGACAACAATGACAATTTCATTTTACCCTTTCAAGAGACATTTTATTTTAGGAACAATAGTAACCAATCAACAAAAAAGGAAACAATCTTTACTAATGATTGTGTTCATGGCACATTAAGAAATGTGTGTGTTGATGTGGAGGAGTTAGATCTCATGATGGGTAATGAGCAGATTTAAAAAAAAAAACATTATTAGGAAGTTGACTGGCAAAAAACCACCACCGGCCCGAGGTGAAAGAGAGAATGGTGGTCTGATGTAAAATATTAAGGCTGTATTGAAATGATCTTTTCCTCCTCATTTGGTGGTGTGATATATACAAAGTGAAAAAGTGAGTGTTAGTCACTACGACATCATGGACTATAGCCTGCCAGGCTCTTCTGTCCATGGAATTCTCCACTGAAGTGGGATTGAACCTGGCAGGTAGATGCTTAACAGTCTGAGCCACCAAAAAAGCCCAGTGTGACACACACTGGGGTGAAAAAAAAGGCAGATGTATTGAGTTGGCCAAAAATTTCATTTGGGTTTTTCTGTAACATTTTGTGGAATGACCTGGACTAACTTTCTGGCCAACTCAATACAAAAAGCTGAATTTAAGTTCTGTGACACTCAGTTCAGTTCAGTTCAGTTGCTCAGTCGTGTCCAACTCTTTGCGACCCCATGAATCGCAGCACGCCAGGCCTCCCTGTTCATCACCATCTCCTGGAGATCACTCAGACTCACATCCATCGAGTCAGTGATGCCATCCAGCCATCTCATCCTCGGTCGTCCCCTTCTCCTCCTGCCCCCAATCCCTCCCAGCATCAGAGTCTTTTCCAATCAGTCAACTCTTCGCATGAGGTGGTCAAAGTACTGGAGTTTCAGCTTTAGCATCATTCCTTCCAAAGAAATCCCAGGGTTGATCTCCTTCAGAATGGACAGGTTGGATCTCCTTGCAGTCCAAGGGACTCTCAAGAGTCTTCTCCAACACCACAGTTCAAAAGCATCAATTCTTTGGTGATCAGCCTATAGAACCCTAAACTATATCTCTAACAAAACGTGGAAGATGGATGCAGTTCCGTCACTTGCCAAAGCCATCAGAGCACTATGCAAGTAGAATACTTGTCCCTCAGCACCTGGAGAGGTCAGCAGCGTGTAAACTTCACTGGTAGATCTCCAGCTCATAAACCACAGAATAACAAGCTCCAAGTTATGGAAATTTATTCAGTTCAATTCAGTTCAGTAGCTCAGTTGTATCTGACTCTTTGCGACCCCCTGGACTGTAGCATGTCAGGCCTCCCTGTCCATCACTAACTCCTGGAGTTGTAAGTTTATTAGGAAGTAAGAATATATGAATACTTAAATATATTTAAACATATAACTTTGTATCCTATTTTTATAAAAAAAATTAAAAAAAATGTTTAACATCTTTTTTAAACCTTTGAAGAGTTAATTTAATACACCCATCTTTTATTAAAGCAATTTTAAAGGCAAGAAATTATGGATAATATTTAGGCTGCATTCTATTAGTTTCAAAATGCAGTGCCATTATCTTTCTTTAAAAAAATACTTTTTATATAACAAATATTGTTTTATTCAAGGGTCTGTATAAACAGATATAATTTAACTATATTATTTTAAAAAAATTTTTAGAAGGTAGATCATATGATCAACAGGCACAGAAAGGACTGTCATACAGTGCTGCCCCTCTCGTAGCTACATGAGTCAATTCTTTGGTCATTTTCATTTTCATGTCATTATAAGAGAGGTGTGGTTTTATTATGTATGCAGTCCAGCTAAATACCTGTCAGTATTACAATAGATATTAAAGACTACTGAATAACCTTAAGTCCAACTGGTTTCTTCCAAATATCTGAAAACCATGTGAAGCATTTGTGGAAAATTTATGCAAGAACCTTAAGTTCTTTAAGCATTATCTCTAATAGAAGCCAGTTAATGTTAAGTGTAAATACATTAAAATATATTCTCATTTATAATATGTCCCACCATGATTCATCAAGAGAGATGTTTTCATGGTTATCATTGCAATTGATTAGTAAAAATCCATCTTTGGGGTTTGAATCAACAATGAGTAGAGCATTTATTTGTGTTTGAAGAGACATAATAGACAACCTGCTTTGCCATAAGGCAAGCTAAGTTTGAATAATTTTTTTTTTCCTTGTCTTTTTCTGAGTATGGAGCTAATGCAACTTTACCCCTGCTACACCCTACCAGTGATTCATCACTCACTATTTCAGGTACACTGGGGGCATTATAACAGGAACATGGCTATTTGAATGAGGGTTAATATCACTAATTTTTATAGTACAAATAAAGTTAATTATTAAATTATTTAAGATATGTAAGTAAATAAGGATATTATGGCTAGATAGAACTAAAATAGACTTTATTTTTAACAGTGAGTAGCTGGTTGTTTAGAAACATCTAACATCATACTTTCAATATTAATATCTTAGATAATTTAATTTATAATAATTAGTAGCATGATTATTAAAATAGTCATGTGTCATGGTTACATTATAGTTTTAGAAGATATAATCTCCAAGTGCAAATGGTTTAATTACACTTATTCACAGAAATTATATCATATTGCCTTTAGTCCATTTAAAAAGTGAGATAAATGTTCTTTGAAAAATCTTATATTCTTGATAGGAACAAAATCCAAATAGTGTGTTTAGAAGTTAAAAGAAGCTAATTACCAGTCCCTTGAAAGTCTTTTTGAAAATAGCTTGTAAAGCTTGCCAGATAAGTAGCAGCTTGCCCAAAAGGGAAATAGAGAAATTATTCATAAAGTGGCATTTTACATCTAGGAATCTTTCCTGGAAATTAAAAGTTGTTTGGAGAGATTAAAAGGCTTTAGGGAAATGGGCAATGAATTGTAAACATCTTCCTAGATTATGGGACAAGATGTAAGGTCATTTTAATTTTAAATGAGGAAATTGTTTTGGAAAAAAAATGAAAAAGATTGCATTGAGATATATTAAA
>SJYT01021033.1:180414-192494 GCA_006410635.1 Cephalophus harveyi
CTGATCTCCTTTAGGATGGACTGGTTGGATCTCCTTGCAGTCCAAAGGACTCTCGAGAGTCTTCTGCAACAGCACAGTTCAACAGCATCAATTCTTCAGCGCTCAGCTTTCTTCACAGTCCAACTCTCACATCCATACATGACCACTGGAAAAACCATAGCCTTAACTAGATGGATGTTTGTTGGCAAAGTAATGTCTCTGCTTTGGAATATGCTATCTAGATTGGTCATAACTTTCCTTCCAAGGAGTCAGCGTTTTTTAATTTCATGGCTGCAGTCACCATCTGCAGTGAGTTTGGAGCCCCCAAAAATAAAGTCTGACACTGTTTCCACTGTTTCCCAATCTATTTCCCATGAAGTGATGGGACCAGATGCCATGATCTTAGTTTTCTGAATGTTGAGCTTTAAGCCAACTTTTTCACTCTCCACTTTCACTTTCATCAAGAGGCTTTTTAGTTCATCTTCACTTTCTGCCATAAGGGTGGTGTCATCTGCATATCTGGAGTTATTGATAGAATATTATAAACAGACTTTCTTCCTTTTTGGAACAAAATCTTTAATTTGTAGGAGTAAAGACATAAAAACTGTCAACTTTAAAGTATGGAGAAAAAACAACTACAATAGGGAGAAAGAGGTGTAATAAAGTATCCTGTGCCCAAAACTACATATGAAGGCGTGTCAAGATCAACTGTGAAGGCCATAGTTCCATTATTCAGGGGCTGGTGGGGCCAGGATTAAGACATAATCAAGCTACCAGAAAACACTCACCACTGTGCCATTTACACCTGGGTTAACAAATACAAACTAAGTAATGGTTGGGGCTCAAGGGACAGAAGTAAGAGGCAAAAATCATGCAGGGTCAGTGCAAAGGAAAGACTGAAAGCTGAAGGCAGAGCTGACACTGAGAAATGATAAACTGCTCTCCACACTAAACAACTGGGCCCCAAGCAAACTGGGCCCCACCCTAAGCCAAAGGTATTGCTGTTAGAATTTGAAGCCTGTGGTGCACTGTGGCTAACTACAGCTACAACAAATCCCAAACCCTGCTTAAGCCTGCTTACTGTATGGATTCAAACATCTACACTAAAGGCTGAGGAAAAGGAAAGGTATACCCAGATCATTGTAACTAGTAAAAACGTCTTTCAAAAAATAAAAGGACAAATAAAGATTTTTTTCAGATAAGCAAAAATGGAAGATATGCACTTCCAGAACATATACAGTAAAAGAAATGTTAAAGCAAACTTCTTAGACAGAAGGACTATAACACCAGACAGCAATATAAGAATCTGCACAATAGAATAAAGAGCATTGGAATAAATGAAGATAAAATATATATATTTTTTTCTTATTCTTTATCACTCTATATCATAACTATGTGATTAAAAATAGTATGAAAGACTTGTATGTCTACAGTATATATAAGAAAATGTATACCAACCATAATGCAAAGGATGGGATGGAAGAATTAGAAATATACTCTTGTAAATTCCTTATACTATATGTGAAAGTGGAAGTCACCTAGTCGTGTCCAACTCTTTGTGACCCCATGGACTATACAGTCCATGAAATTCTCCAGGCCAGAATACTGGAGTGGGTAGCCATTCCCTTCTCCAGGGGATCTTCCCAACCCAGGGACTGAATCTATGTCTCCCACATTGCAGGCAGATTTTTTTAACAGCTGAGCCACCATGGAAGCCCATACTACAGGTGAAGTAGTTTATTATTTGAAAGTAGAATGATTAATTAAAGATATAGACTGTAGACCATGGAGCAACCACTAAAACTTTTATCTACTAACTTGACCTAATGACATTGAAAACATATTTTATCCAACAATAGCAGATACATATTCTTTCAAATGCACATGAAACAGTTACCAAAACAGATTATATTCTGGGCCATAAAAGAAATCAACACAAACTTAAAAGAATAGAAGGAATGCTTGCCAGATAAGTGTGAATATAAGAATAGAAGAAGTGTGCTTTCAGTAATATAATTAGGCTATAATTATACAATTGTAAAAAGCTGTTTGGAAAAATCCCATGAATACTTGGAAATTAAACAGTACCCTTCCAAAAAACCTACTCTATTTACTCATCAGAGGAAATACAAATATGAACTCAATTTTTAGCTGAGTGAAAATAAAAATATAACATCAAATTTTCTGGGGTACAGCTAAAGCAATGCTTATAGAAAAATGTTTGGCATTACATACCTATATTAGAAAGGAAATAGAGAGTTAAATAGCAATTTATACTTCCACAGTAAGAAATTAGATAAACAAGGGCAAACTAAACCAAAATCAAGCAATAAGAATAGCAACAAGTTCAGTTCAGTTCAGTTCAGTCGCTCAGTTGTGTCCAACTCTTTGCGACCCCATGAATCGCAGCACGCCAGGCCTCCCTGTTCATCACCATCTCTCAGAGTTCACTCAGACTCATGTCCATCGAGTCAGTGATGCCATCCAGCCATCTCATCCTCGGTCGTCCCCTTCTCCTCCTGCCCCCAATCCCTCCCAGCATCAGAGTCTTTTCCAATGAGTCAGCTCTTCGCATGAGGTGGCCAAAGTACTGGAGTTTTAGCTTTAGCATCATTCCTTCCAAAGAAATCCCAGGGCTGATCTCCTTCAGAATGGACTGGTTGGATCTCCGTGCAGTCCAAGGGACTCTCAAGAGTCTTCTCCAACACCACAGTTCAAAAGCATCAATTCTTCGGTGCTCAGCCTTCTTCACAGTCCAACTCTCACATCCATACATGACCCTGTCTCTTATACACATCTAGATGTGTATAAGAGACAGGTGGTAGAAGGAGCAAAGAGAGAAACCACACAGGTATCTTCATCCCACGTAGATTACCAAGCAGTGGCACAGTTCCCTCAGGCAGGTAGATGCCTGGAAGGGATGGCCCTGAGGTGAGGTGCAGGTGCTGCTGAGGTTGAAGGTCAGGCAAGACATCTACAAGTCAAATCATAACTCCACTTGAGGAAACGCTGGCTCCCAAATTACACCTCCCAGACCAGCTCAGTTCCAATTAAACTGACTAAAGAGCAGAAATGAAGGCAGCATGGTATTATCCAAATGATAAACTCATCAATCAATGAAAAGCCCAAAATAGATCCGTACTCTCAACTGATATATAAAATTTTTAAGCATAAAGAGAAGTCAACAGATAAAGAACAGTCTTTACAAGAAATGCTGCTTGAAAATTTTGACATCCACTTATCTAATACATAATAATGTACCTCAATTCATATCTTACACTTTATGCAAAAATTAACTTAAATTGTGTTATACTCTTGGGACTTCCCTGGCAGTCCAGTGGTTAAAACTCTCTGCTCCCAGTGCAGGGGGCACAAGTTCAATCTTTGTTTGGGGGACTAAAATTCCGCATGCTGTGCACTGGAGCCTCCCCCAACCCGCCCCCAGAAAAAAAGTGGTGTAGTCTTAAATGTAAACTGTAAAAGTATCAGCCATCTAGACAAAATTATGATAGAAAATCTTTATGGTCATAAGAGGTAGTTTTTAAATTCAGCACTGAGGGGGAGAGATCAAAGATGGTGGAGTATCAGGACATGAAGTTCACCTCTTCCCACAATTACATAAAAAATACATCTAAAAAAATAAATCTGTGTATGAAGCTATTCTCATAGAATATATACTGAATGCTGGCAGAAAACCTTAGACTTCAGAAGAAAAACTCCATATCACCAGGTAGAACAAAAGAAAAAAGAATCAGATGGGACCTATGTCCCTGAAAAGGAGCTGTGAAAGAAGAAATGTTCTCAGGGAAGTCCTTTCATCAGTGGCAGAAGAAGAGCTTTGGAGCCTCAGAGGAGATCATAGTACCCAGTTTAAAAAAGCCAGAACTGTGAGAAATTTGCACAGAGGATCAGTACAATCACCCTGCACTCCCCGGAGTGAGATGCTCCTTTGCTGGTGCAGTCAGGAGCTGGGTGCTGAGCTTCAGCATCAAAGATCAGACCCAGGGAGGGAACTGGGGCTGGCTGTGTGGAAACAGCCTAAAGGGGCTGGAGTTTGGTGCAACCACAATTGAGGATATGTGCAAAAAAATCCCAGCCCAGTTTAGAGGTTAGCCACCATTGTTTTGGGGGATGAGGAAGGGGAAGGACCTGCCACTGTAGCCTTTTTCTCTGTGCAGGCTCTCAGGCAACAGGACATGACCTCCATGAGCTCCAGGAGTGGTCATGAGCTGCTGCATTGCAGGCTGTGGGGTACATGCAGGCAGCCACCACCACCCTCCTGCGCTGCTGGAGCAGTCTCAAGCCGCCTCCATTGTCATGCTTCCAGGGGCACAAGAGCCACCACCATCACCTAGAGTCTGAGGAAACAGCTGCCTAATGGGGAAGAGCTGCCAAATCTCAACACCTACTATCAAAGGGATAAGAGGTGGCACCCACTGAGGAAAGAGGTGGCAGGCATCCTTACTAAAAACAACTCTTGCTCCAAAAATATTAAACCCAAACAAGCTATACAAAGGATCACTCCCACATATATATAGACCTCTAAGACTACAGTAAACAATTTTTTGTCCTGAAGTTACAGAATAAGAGGACTACAATAAAATGAAGAAGCAGAGGAACCACTCTTAATGACCAAGATAACTGAACAAATAATAAAAGAACATTACCGAAAGAATAATGAAATGAACATCTTTAGTCTAACACACTGACTTCAAAAAGGAGATAATGAAAATGCTGAAGGAATTAACAAAGGCTATCAATAGAAATGTGGAGTACTGTAAAAAGAAACTAGAAAACTGAGGCAAGAAAAATCAGAAGACTCATCTGCTGAAACAAAAGCTTTGCTAAACGCAAAGGATAGCAGAATGAATGATACAGGAGAATGAATAAATGATCTGGAAGATAAAATAATGGAAATCACCCAACCCGAAGAGCAGACAGGAATTCAAAAAAAAAGAAAAGAAAGCAATATAAAAGACTTATGAGATACTATAAAGTGTGACAACTTACACATAATAGGGATCCCAGAAGGGGAAGAAAGGGAAAAGGGGATTGAAAATGTTTTTGAAGAAATTATGGTGAAAAAGTTCCAAAGCAAAGAAGGAAACAGAAATTCAATATAGGAAGCACAGAGACTCCCAAAAAAGATAAACCCAAACAGACCTATACCAAGACATATTGTGACAAAAATAGCAAAAGTTAAAGAATTCTAAAGGCAACAAGAAAAAAACAGAGTTACTTACAACGGAACCTTCAAAAGGCTATCAGTTGACTTCTCTACAGAACCATTATAGGCCAGACAGTGAGGCAAGATGCATTCAAAATTCTAAAAGGGAACTAAGAATACTCTACTTAGCAAGATCATTGAGAACAGAAGGAATGATAAAGAATTTTAGGTAAGCAAAACCTAAAACAATACAGCAATGCTAAACTTAAAGGAAATATTTAAAAATATTCTCTAAACAGAAAAGAAGCAAGAATATACAGGAAAGAGGAAAGTACAATCACAACATAAACCACTAAAATAAGCCAGTAAACAGATTAATGACCAAGATAACCATGATGGTATGGCCACTCACCTAGAGCCAGACATCCTAGAAAATGAAATCAAGAGGGCCTTTGGAAGCATTGCTATGAACAAAGCTAGTGGAGGTGATGGAATTCAGCTGAGCTATTTCAAATTTTAAAAGATGATGCTGTTAAAGTGCTATACTCAATATGATAGCAAATTTTGAATTTAAGAAGTGGCCACAAACCTGGAAAAGGTCAATTTTATTCCAATCCCAGAGAAGGGCAATGACAAAGAATGTTCAGACTGCTGTAGAATTGCACTCATTTCCCATGGTAGCAAGGTAATGCTCAAAATCCTTCAAGCTAGGCTTCAGTAATACATGTTGAGAACTTCCAGATTTAGAAAGAACAGAGGAATAAGAGATCAAACTGCCAGCTTCCTCTGGATCATAGAAAAAGTAAGGGAATTCCAGAAAAATGATCTACTTCTTCTTCACTGACTATGCTAAAGCCATGACTGTGTGGGTCAAAAAAACTGTAGAAAATTCTTAAAGAGATGAGAACGCCAGACCACCTTACCTGCTTCCTGAGAAATCTGTATGCAGTACAAGAAGCAATTAGAACTGGACATGGAACAACATATTGGTTACAAATTGGGAAAGGAATACATCAAGGCTGCATATTGTCACCCTGCTTATTTAACTTATATGCAGAGTACCTCATATGAAAAGCTGGGCTGGATGACTCACAAGCTGGAATGAAGATATCTGGGGAAAATATCAACAACTTCAGAAATGGAGATGCTACCACTTTAATGGCAGCAACTGAAGAGGAACTGAAGAACCTCTTGAACAAGGTGAATGAAGAGAGTGAAAAAGCTGCCTTAAAACTCAACATTCAAAAAACTAAAATCATGGCATCTGGTTCCATCACTTCATGGCAAATAGATGTGAAAAAAGTGGAAACAGTGACAGACTTCATTTTCTTGGGCTCCCAAATCACAGCAGACAGTAACTACAACCATGAAATTAAATGACACTTGCTTCTTGGAAGAAAAACTATGACAAACTTAGCATACTATAAAGCAGAGACATCACTTTGCCAACAAAAGAATGTATAGAATTAGACTTAATTTTTATTTCCAAAACATTAGTGAAAGTTGCTCAGTTGTGTCTGACTCATTGTGACCCTATGGGCTATACAGTCCACGGAATTCTCCAGGCCAGAATACTGGAGCAGGTAGCCATTCCCTTCTTCAGAGTAGCTTCTCAACCCAGGGACTGAACACAGGTCTCCAAAATTGCAGGCAGATTCTTTACCAGGCTGAGCCACTAGAGAGGCCCTTTTCAGGACATTATATCCCCCAAAACCCAGAATACACATTCTTCTCAAGTGCCCATGGAATATTCTCTAGGATTAACCACACACTGGGGCACAAAATAAGCCTGTACAAACTTAAGAGTACTATAAGTCCCCTACATACAAACATTCAAGTTGTGAACTTTCATTCAAGATGTGAATAGGCATTTGCAGGTGCAATCATATAAATTAGTTCATGTCCCTGGCATACATTGTCACATCCGTGTGAATGTGAATGTGCTTTCATGCACTTAACTGTATAGTACTGTAGATAGTATAGTAGTACAGTATCTATTTCAGGTCCAGGGCGTTCAGAAGCCAACAAATTATATACAAGTGAATTCAACCACCTGGAAGAAATGAATGAGTTTCTAGAAATATATAGCCCACCAAAATTGAACCAGGAAGAAATAGAACTGGCCAATCACTAAAAGCCATGAAATTAAAAGACACTTATTCCTTGGAAGAAAAGTTATGACCAACCTAGATAGCATATTGAAAAGCAGAGATACTACTTTGCCAACAAAGGTCCGTCTAACTCCGGGAGATGGTGATGGACAGGGAGGTCTGGCGTGCTGCAATTCATGGGGTCGCAAAGAGTCAGACATGACTGAGCAACTGAACTGAACCACTAAAAGTGAGATAGAATCTGTAATTAAACAAACTAACAGCTATCAAAAAAGACCCTGATGCTGAGAAAGACTGAGGGCAGGAGGAGAAGGGGGCAACAGAGGGTGAGATGGTTAAATGGCATCACCAACTCAATGGACATGAATTTGAGCAAACTCCAGGAAATAGTGAAGCGCAAGGAAGCCTGGTGCACTGCAGTCCATGGGGCCACAAAGAGTTAGATACAACTTAGTGACTGAACAATAGCAAACACACATCAGGATTAGACGGCTTCACAGTTGAATCCTACCAGATATACAAAAAACTTATACTGATTTTTCTCAAATTCTTCCAAAAGATTGAAGAGGAGGGAACACTTCCAAAGAAATTCTATGCATCCACCATTACCCTAATGCCAAAATCATACAAAGCAATCACTAAAACAGAAAATTACAAGCCAATATCTTTAATGAATATAAATGCAAAAACTCAACACAACATTAGCAAACCAAATCCAACAACAAATAACAAAGATCATAACCATGGTTAATTTCAAATTCAAAAGAATAGTTCAATATATGCAAGTAAATCAAAGCTATATACCTCCTAAACAAAGACAAAAACCACATGATCATCCAAATAGATGAAATAGAAGCATATGACAAAATTCAATATACATTCATGATAAAAACTCTAACCAAAATGTGTATAGAGGGAATATAGAAAACATAATAAAAGCTATTTATGACAAACCCACAGACAATATAATACTCAATGGTGAAAAATTGTAAGACTTTCCTGCTAAAATCTGGAATAAGACAAGGATGCCCATTCTCACTTCATAGTGCTGAAAGTCCTAGCCAGAGCAATCATAAAAGAAAAAGAAATAAGGGTTACCAAATTGAAGAGGTAAAATTGTCATTATATGTAAATGACATGATACTATGTATAGAAAAATCCTAAAGACTCTACAAAAACAAAGAAAACAACTAAATTGTTTGTACTTCTTTATACTAACAAATATTAGAATGGGAATGTTAAAAAATATATATTTTTAAAATCACATCCCTAAAAATAAAATATTTAGAAATAAACCTGACTGAAGAGGTGAAAGACCTGAAGGGTCTTGAACTATTGACAACTGTAAAATATTAATAAAGGAAATTGAAGATGATTTAAAGAAATGAAAAGATATCTCATGCTCTTGGATTAGAAGGATTAATATTGTTAAAATGGCCATGTTATACAAAGCAATCTACAGATTGAACACAATCCCCATCACATTACCCATGAAATTTCTAACAGAACTAGAAAAAAGAATTCTAAAATTTATATGGAGCCGTAAAAGATCCAGAATTGCCAAAGCAATCCTAAAGAAAAAAGAGCAAAGCAGACTTCAGACAATACTACAAAGCTACAGTAATCAAAACAGCATGGTATTAACACAAAAGCAGACATAAGGATTAATGGAACAGGATAGTCCAGAAATAAAGTCAACACAATTAATCATCAACAAAGGAGGCAAGAATATGCAAAGGAAAAAGAGAGTCTCTTCAGCAGGTGGTGTTGGTGGGAAAGTTAGACAGCCACATGTAAATCATTGAAATTAGACCACACCCTCACACTAAATGCAGAAGTAGACTCAAAATGGCTTAACCCTTTAAACATAAGACATGACACCATAAAACTCCTAGAAGGGGTCATAGGCAAAACATTCTCTGGCATAAATAGTATTGATGTTTTCTTAGGTGAATCTTGCAAGGCAATAGAAATAAAAACAAAAATTAACAAATAGGACCTAATCAAACTTAACAAGGTTTTTCACAGCAAAGGAAACCATAAGCAAAACAAAAAGACAACCTACATAATAGGAGAAAATATTTGCAAATGATGTGACCAACAAGGGCTTAATTTTGAAAATATACAAGCATATAATTCAACAGCAACAAAAAACAATCAATTCACTGACATTTCTCCAAAGAAAATGTACAGGTGGCCAATAAATACATGAAAAGATGTTCAAAATCACTAATTAGAGAAATGCAAATCAAAACCACAAGTAACCAGCTTATGCTGGTCAGAATGGCCATTATCAAATGCTGGAGAGGGTGTGGAGAAAAGGGAAACCTCCTATCCTGTTGGTGGGAACATAATTTTGTGCAGCCACTATGAAAAATAGTAAATATGGAGGTTCTTCAGAAAACTAAAAATAGAATTACCATATGACTCAACAACCTTACTCCTGAACACATATTCAAAGGAAGCCACAATTCAAAAAGATACATGCATCCCTATGTTCCTAGAAGTAGTATTCACAACAGCCACAACATAGAAACAACCTAAATGTCCAGTGACAGACAAATGGATAAAAGCGAAGTGGTACATGTGTAGAATAGGATCCTACTCTGCCATAAAAAAGTATGAAATAATGCCATTTGGAGCAACATGGATGTAACCGGAGATTATCAGACTTAGTGAAGTAAATCAGGAAGAGAAAGACAAACACAATATGATATCACTTAGATGTGGAATCTAAAATGTGATACAAATGAACCTGTCTATGAAACAGAAACAGACTCAGGGACATGGAGAGCAGACTTGTGGTTGCCAAGGCAGAGAGGGTTGGGAAGGATAGAGTGGGTGCTTTGGGTTAGCAGATGTAGGCTATTACATACAGAATGTGTAAACAAAGTTCTACTGTATAACCCAGGGAACTATATTCAGTATCCTATGATAATAATGGAAAATAATATTTTAAAAAAGAATGTATGTGTGTGTGTGTGTGTGTCTATAAAACTGAATCACTTTGCTGTAGAGAGGAAATTACCACAACGCTACAAACCAAGTAAAAATAAGTAAAACACTGAAAGCACCACTCATAAAAGAAAATATAAATTGTACTCTCTGTCTGTGAAAGACATTGTTAAAAAATTTAAAAAATAAGTGCACACTGTGCAATAATATTTGTAAAACACAAAGAGTTCTGACATACAACTTGTATTCAGAAAGTGTAATAAATCAATTAAATGTGGTAAAAAGAAAATACAAAAGCAACCCTACACTGAAACTTTATCAAAGAAAGTATGTGTTTATTTTTGCTAGCAAAGTAAGACTTTGTTATATTAAAAAGACTGAGAAATTTTTGAGACAGAGGAGTTCATGAAGTGGCAAAACTGAATATCAGGATTATTAGTGTTGTGTGGTTTTCATAAATAAAGCTACTAGGAAGATGGGAAACAAGACATCATTCAATAACAATCATTCTAAGAATCTGTTAGAAAATAAAACAGCTCCTAGCAGTTTCCAGTACACACATCTGGGGAGTCCCCAAGTAGCTGATCAGATTCTGAGAAGACATCAAGAAGCAGAAGGATAAGTGGCAGCAGTTCTCTCATCATCTCTGATTCTTCCGGCAAAAATTCTAGTAATGAAATTGGCCCCAAACCAAGAGATTTACCACCAAATCCAAGATCAAATCATTTAGAAGTCACCCACCAGTGAAATGGTTACCAGATGTGCAGCTGATCTGAAAACTTTATTCTGAAATTGCTTTTTAGTCTTTCCTTATTTATGCTTGTTTCAAAACATATTGGTGCCTACATGGTAGTCACCTCACTCAAATCATTTCCATTCACTTGAAAATATTAACTGTTACCTAGTACATACCAAAAAGAACATTTTAAATTACAAGTACCAAGAAGGAGCAATAGGCCATTGATAACAACTAGATATGAATTAACATTAAAGTTCATTCTTGCACAAAACTGAGTAAGTGCCTTGTTTAGTAAATGGCTTTGTTAAGTCCTATCCGTTTAATATTTATTGGGGTTGGTTTTGAGTTCAGACCTAGGTGGGTGCTTCTTAAGCTTCAGTGCCTGTGAATTGTTTCAGATCTAATTAATGTGAAGATTCCATTGCAGTAATTCTGAGGTAGGGCCCAAGATTTTGCATTTCTAGCATGCTCCAATGAATGCAGATACTGCAGATCTGTATTAAGTGCTTCTCAACACTGAATATTCCCATACTTGAAGACACTGCTACTGTAGGTCTAGGGTTCAAGACCAGGTTGCAATAAGTGTGAAAAACATTTGTAGCTTTAAACACAGTTTTAATCTCAAGGTTCTTACTTTGTATCATCTTAATTAAAAAAAAAAAAAAAAACTTTAATTATAGCCTAGAAAATTTACTTTAGCAAGTACTAAAAAAGGAAGAGAGTTCCAGAAAAACATCTATTTCTCCTTTAATGACTATGCCAAAGCCTTTGACTGTGTGGATCACAATAAACTGTGGAAAATTCTGAAAGAGATGGGTATACCAGACCACCTGACCTGCCTCTTGAGAAACCTGTATGCAGGCCAGGAAGCAACAGTTAGAACTGGACATGGAACAACAGACTGGTTCCAAATAGGAAAAGGAGTACGTCAAGGCTGTATATTGTCACCCTGCTTATTTAACTTCTATGCAGAGTACATCATGAGAAACGCAGGGCTGAAAGAAGCACAAGCTGGAATCAAGATTGCCGGGAGAAATATCAATAACCTCAGAAATGCAGATGACACCACCCTTATGGCAGAAAGTGAAGAGGAGCTAAAAAGCCTCTTGATGAAAGTGAAAGAGGAGAG
>SJYT01021033.1:192652-240487 GCA_006410635.1 Cephalophus harveyi
CATTCAAAAAACTAAGATCATGGCATCTGGTCCCATCACTTCATGGGAAATAGATGGGGAAACAGTGGAAACAGTGTCAGACTTTATTTTTTTGGGCTCCAAAATCACTGCAGATGGTAATTGCAGCCATGAAATTAAAAGACTCTTACTCCTTGGAAGGAAAGTTATGACCAACCTAGACAGCATATTAAAAAGCAGAGACATTAGTTTGTCAACAAAGATCTGTCTAGTCAAAGCTATAGTGTTTCCAGTAGTCATGTATGGATGTGAGAGTTGTACTATAAAGAAACCTGAGTGCCGAAGAATAGATGCTTTTGAATTGTGGTGTTGGAGAAGACTCTTGAGAGTCCCTTGGACTGCAAGGAGATTCAACCAGTCCATCCTAAAGGAAATCAACCCTGAATGTTCACTGGAAGGATTGATGTTGAAGCTGAAACTCCAATACTTTGGCCACATGATGTGAAGAGCTGACTCATTTGAAAAGACCCTGATGTTGGGAAAGACTGAAGGCGGGAGGAGAAGGGGATGACAGAGGATGAGATGGTTAGATGGCATCACCAACTCAATGGACATGGGTTTGGGTGGACTCCAGGATTTGGTGATGGACAGGGAAGTCTAGTGTGCTGCGGTTCATGGGGTCTCAAATAGTCAGAGAGGACTGAGCGACTGAACTGAACTGAACTGAAATATTCAATGTGTAATGCCAAGCATAATTTAACAGCTAAAGGCGGGGAAAATGGAAGAGTGGACTCTTCACTGGTGTGACATATATGTGCTTGATTGCTCAGCTCTGTCTGACTCTTTGCAACCCCATGGACTATAACCTTTCAGGCCCTTCTGTCCATGGGGATTTCCAGGCAAGAATTCTGGAGTGGGTTGCCAACCCTACTCCAGGGGATCTTCCCAACCCAGGTATCAAATCTGGATCTCCTACATTGCAGGCAGATTCTTTACCACCTGAGCTATCCAGGAAGCCAGTAGCTAACTTGAAAGAAGGCATCAAGAGCCTCCATGTAAAACCAAAGCATTAATGACTGAAGCTAGAGCATTGGGAAGCAGTCCATAAAATCTACTGAATTTTGTCTAATTTCCCAAGTCTAGTTTTCATAGAATGCACTTAAAGAACATGAAGTAAATTCTTCAAGGATTAATAAAAGAACCTTGTTATTATATATACTATCTCCCCAGTGGACCGTCTAGGTGAAAAAAAAATCTATAGAATGTATTAAAGCTTCATTGAAGTTGTGAAAATTTTATGGATGACAGCACTATAAACAGTGATTAGACAAAAACAGGCCAGCCTAACCTGAAACCGAGCTTCAGAGATCAAGGAGAATTAATCCAAGCTCACCTTGGGTGTCCCATCTGAGATAGCACACTCTCCACAGCTGGACTTGAAGCTGAAGCTAAGGTGGCATTTACACTCCTCTGAAAATAGCAGAAGAGTTTGTCATTCCACCAGTATCAGGTTTTCTTTTTGCCTTTATACTTGCCACATGAAAGCTGCCTTTATATGCATGTCACCAGACTGTCTTTTTATAAATCACGCCTGCCTTGCCAAATAGATACGTGCATTGGTAAGACTGTCCTTTTTTGCATTAGTCTCATAAATCAACATCACAGAACAATTTCCAGCTTAGGTAGTCTTTTAAATTTAAAATTAGGAAACATAAAAACGGAGGCTGTGATAAGGAAATTAAAAAATCTCTTAAAAAATTCTGTGTGTTTGTTTGGAAGAGTGAGAGAAAGAGAGAGATTGAGCCAGAGAGAAAATTCCCTTCATTCAGCTGCTCTGAGATATGAGGCAGAAGGCATAGCAATGCTTGGAGGAGAAATAAAAAGACAGTTTTTCTAGGTAGCTTGGTACAGGTTTGCATTTTGTGACCCCTGGAAGGAGACTTTCTGATGTGGTCTCAGGAATTACTGGACTCACTGGTTTACTCTAAAATGCATGTTCTTGACAGAGGTTTAAAAAAAAAAAAAAAAAACTGACTACTGTGATGTCCAAAGAAAGTGACAAATGGATTAATTTCAATGGAAAAAATACTAAGAATTGTGATAACTTTATTCTATTGAGTACTTATTCTATGCTGGGAACTTTCTAAACACGGTACCTGTAAGAATGCAGTCAACCTCTAAGTTGAAGCCTCTAAGATAGACACCAGAGTTGTGTCTTTATATAGAAAAGGAAACTGAGGCATAGAGATATCATTAAATAACTTGGATAGAGACACATGGCTGATATGTGTCAGGCAGGATCTGAACATGAACAGCATGGCTTCAGGGTCCATGCCTCTCTAGCAGCAAACCTATAATTTAACCACAGATAGTCTCAAGTTGAGAAATGAAATCCCTGAATAGGACCCTGACTTTCTTTGATGACCAGTGTGGATATTAGAATGTGGGCTCAGAATCGATAAGGCTCTTGACCTTGCTTTAAAGTACTTTCTAAAATAGCTTCTATCTGGTGTGAAATCGTGAAGGGATAGAGTAGATCATGATTCTTAAAGGTACGTGGAGTAGCCCAAGTTCAGTCTAATCATGGCCAGGAGGATCTGTGGCTCTGTTTTAAGTGTGCTTTCTCATCTATCTGGTGCGTGTTATATGGGAAGCCACTTCCCGTCTTAGTTTAGTTGACTATGGAGAGACTAATGAGCTCAGTCATGTCTGACTCTTTGAGACCTCATGGATTGTAGCCCACCAAGCTCCCTTGCCCATGGAATTTTCCAGGCAAGAATACTGAATTGGGGTGCCATTTCCAACTCCAGGGAATATTCCTGACCCAGGGATTGAACCCGCGTCTCTTGCGTCTCCTGCACTGGCATGCAGACTCTTTACCACTAGCACTAGGAAGATGATAACACCAGTGCTACAGGGAATGTTGGTGAAAGTGCATATTCTTGGCCTTCAGTAAACATCAACAAATGACGGTTATTAGATTTCAGTCTGTTGTCACATCCTTTGCTTGTTGGTTCCCTGTTCCAGGATTAGATTTGCAGAGCATACTTGAAAGCCTGCAGGGATAGGGTGGAACATCACCTTAGGCCAAGAAGACTTACCTTAAAGGACCCTCTAAAAAAAACAAGAAACCTCTTCTGATCTTTGATTCTCTAAAAAAAAAAAAAAAATATTTTGAGGCAAACTAGCAATGTACACCCCGCTCTTGCCTGGAAAATCCCATGGATGGAAGAGCCTGGTAGGCTGCAGTCCATGGGGTCGTGAAGAGTCGGACACAACTGAGCGACTTCCCTTTCACTTTTCACTTTCATGCATTGGAGAAGGAAATGGCAACCCACTCCAGTGTTCTTGCCTGGAGAATCCCAGGGATGGGGAAGCCTGTTGGGCTGCCGTCTATGGGGTTGCACAGAGTCGGACACAACTGAAGCGATTTAGCAGCAGCAGCAGCAATGTACAGCTCAGAAAAACAAAAACAAAAAAATCATTCTTTAGTGGTTAGGGCAATGAAGTAGAAGTTAGATTTCACATCTTAAAGGGGCAAAGCAAACCCAGGGTATAGGTTATATTTGAAAGTCTTCTAAGAAAGCTAAAATCAGATCTAGCCTACAAATCACACCTGCCCAGCTTAAGAAATAGCAATGCTATCCCCACTGATTGCCATCTTCTCTCCAAGTCTCCCTGCTGTTCGAAAGAATCCTCTACCAGGGAGAGGGATAGAAGGGAAAGCTTTATTTCAGTCATATTCCTGAGAATGGATCCCTTACGCTTATATCCTCTGAATCAGAATTTTCTGGGAGATGGGAAGAACAGAAAAGTTTCTAAAAATCTCTCATACTAATTTTGAAACATAATTTGTTCCACCTGGACACCACTGTGTTTTAAGAGCATTTACATAGATGCACAAATGTATGAAGAATATATTTGAAGTGATAAGTTAGTTCTCTGAGCCACACACACACACATATAATTCTTACGACTGTTCACTTCCTGTACTCACTTATCTAGCTAAACACATCTAAATATATCGAAACATATTTTAGAATTCACTTCCAAGGGAAAAAAAATCCATCCCTCTTAATTAACTGTTATGCTTTTGTTCCTATTAATACCTAGCATCCTCTAATGTTTTTGCTTTGACCACCAGGAAGCTACATTCAATGCTTTGTTATTATCGTAGTTCAGATTTTTGGCAAATTTATTTATATCCTTTCCTGTTGTTGTTCTTCTGATGATCTGTGCCTAGTGTCAAACAAGGTATTTTGTGTAAGACATCCCAGTCATTATTAGAAGTTCATTATATGTAAATAATTTACTAAAAAGAAAAACGGGCATTTATTCTCTAAGAATGCTTAAAAGCTGGAATGTATGGGAATTTCACATTCAGATCTATCCTTGCCTCTTTTTCTCTGGGGTCCCACAGGGAAGTGTCCCTGGAGGCGCCTTCCTACTCATCTTGTGATAATAACTCAGAACGAACATTAATCCAGAAGGGCCCTGTCTCGTGTTAACAAGAATTTTTCAAGGAGGTCCATTTGAAAGGGCTTGGGGATGATGTGCTATGTCATAGCTTTTCACATAACAGGTCTGAAGATAATCATTTCTGAGAAAAGATGAAAGGGACCCAAACCCATGGGGCCTGAGAAATAATGACAAGTCTGGAGAACGGGCCAGATGAAAGGAGGGTAAAGGACATTGTCAGCATGCCACGCAGAGGCTTTGGTTCAATGGGAACACGCTGGAAAAAAAAATGATGAAAAAACACACAAAGAGCACACCGTGCCTCTGCTGTGCTCCCCCACGTGCCTTGATAAACCGAGGACACGGGGAGATGAAGGCGCCCGTTCCCCAGACAGTACCACCCAGGACAAGAGCCTCTCCCTGGCTTCCTTGCTGCCTTCCTTTCTCAGCCCTTAGTGCCCCTTCATTTCCCTTTAACATTTTCCACAGCATCATTAGGCTTCTTTTTTTGTACACTTTTGAGATTGCTATTTCATCTCGGTCCGATGACATCCAAGTTTTTAGCTAAAAGTTGCTGTGATTTGTTTTGTGATTTCTGGAGGAGAGTTTGGTGTGTGGTTGGCATACTTCAAAAGCAGCCCTGTGCATTTCAACTTCTCCTCTCCTGGTAGAAATGTGACAGTCCATCCATTTCCCCTCCGAGGCTTCTCACATTCGTGCCCCAGCTCAGGCCCCAGGCTCAGGTCCCCTGCCCATTCATGGCAGGCATGAAGCAAGCATTCCTGCTTCACCTGGAACACACAAGTCACCCACACCTCTCTTGGGGGAAGTCTGGCAGCTCTTTCCTCAGTTTCAGGGATGTTTCAGGCAGCCCTCCATCACTGGAAAACACCAGATGGGATGGATGGAGGCTATTTTGCAGAAAGTGCTGCGAGATCGGCTTCCTCAGTGGTCTTTCCAGCTGGAAGCAGAGCGACCAGAAATCACTGCGTTCTCAGCCCAGTTTCATCGCCTCGAGAGCTACAGATGGCTTCCCCAAGCACCTGAAGTCTGTGCCGCTTCCCTGGACAGAATATGCTGCAAGCTGCAGAAAGTCTTTTGTCTGTCCACAGCACAACTCAGATCCCAGTTTCTTTCTGCCTTGAGAATGAGAGCAGAAGACGCAGAGTAGAAAGAGCCAGAAGGTGGGGAAATGAATGTTTAATGTTTGAAATTCCCTGGGACTGGCCAGCTGCTCAAAAAGGTACATCAGGGGATATTTATAACATGGCTTCCTGTGGGCATGCATAAACAAGACTTTGAAAATGGTCCAGCTCTCTTCCTCCAGAAAGATGTGGATTTACCAGTTGAGTTTGAATTGATTGCATGATTCTTACAGATTACTGACTATAGCATTTTTTTCTTGTGCTTTTCCTCTCCTTTGCCTTTACTTTCTTTTTGATTCTTACTTGACTGTTTAGTTCCATGAACATCAGCCAGTAGTCACAGGGGCTGGGATCAAGGCATTGGCACAAAGAGCCATGGTCACTGAATTGTTTCTGCTACTGTTTAATGAGTCTTGCATTTGTTTTTAATTTGAGCTCAGTGTTGGGGGCTGAGGCTAACTGGCATCGTAAAAGGTTTGGAAAGAAGAGTAACCCTGGGATGGCTGTCAGAAAGGCAGGCAGAAGTGATCTTTGGTTTTACATAGTCGCCCTCAGGAGGCCACCAGTGGTTGTTTTGTGTCAGGCCCAGGAATATTCCACTGTCAGTCAAGACCTCTCAGTTTCTGCGTGGTGTCATGGAAACTGTGTTGAAAAACTAAATATTTTTTTTCTGATTGAAATATGATTTGCATCTTTTTTCCTTATTCCTCCATCCAAAACCAAGTGTCAACCGTTTCAGTCCAGGCTTTGCCCTGCACCAAGTTTCTCAAACACTAGGGCTGAGGAGCAAAAAAGAGCTACACTGATAATCTTAAACTCAAGACTTCCTAAAAGCTGATGGGCTGGTGGTTACACTGAATCAACCTCCTGGGATTTGGGTGTATTCTTTCTTCAAGATGGTCTGCTTTCTTGAGGATAAATGAGGCTGACAGTCCATGCCTGCCATGACCCACGCAATGCAGGGAATTCTATTCGGAATGCCACACATCAGTGCAGCTGCTGGCCAGGCTGAAGGAAAGTGCAGGGACAACCAGATAACAGGCAAGAGTGAAGGATCCTGACATAGTAACAGCCTTGGTGCAATAAAATATCTTTTTATTAGAGGACTTGGAAATTGTCAAAGTCCTTTTGTATTTGTTGTTTCATTTCAGTCCTGCACAAAACCTTCAGCATGACAAGCGAAACTTAGTCCAGAATCTATCGGTTTTCTGTCTAAAACCTGGAAGGTGAGCCAAAGCCCAGTATTTGTCCAGCAACTCGAGACTTGGCTGAACTGTTCTTACATTGTGTGGGTTCATTCAAAGGGCTTTGGAATGTGCAAAATACAGCACCATGTAGTTTTTGAGTCCAGAGGATCACATAGACATGTGTACAAGAAACAAAACAAATGGGGTAAGGGATGAAATTGTACAACTGACTTTGCCATGTGCTCAATGGTAGATCCAGTACCTAAAATATTGTTTGATGCTTACAGTAACAATTCTGTCCTCACTGATATGAGGAAACCAGTGCACACAGACAACTGTTGTCATTTACTAATTTCACAAAGTTGGTGAATGATGATGCCAGAATTTAAATCCAGGTCTTATTGGCTATACCCAATTGGTTCCAAATAATATCTAATAGTACTTAGTGCTCTGTCACTTGTAAAACATATTCATATACTCCATTGCACCAGATCCCTATCACCCCTGTAGGAGTTGGGCAATGTGATAGATGAGGGAATGAGATTCAAATAGTTAACTGATTTTTCCCAGATCCCAAGGCTAGCGACTGGGAGAGTCAAAACTCTGTCCTTTTCAAATCTTCCTTTTGAAAATTCTTTTTCCTATTTTACTCTGCTTCTCTGATAAACAGCATCAACAGCCACTTTTTATGGAGCAATTACTTCCTCTCATACACTACACAAAACATTTTCCCTGGCTTCTCCCACTTAACCCTCACAACAAAACTAGGTGAGCTGTACCATTGTTACTCTAATTTTGCAGACAAGTAATTTAAAGACTACGCTCCAAGGTTACACAGCTAGTGAGTGGTAAGACTGGGCTTTCATCCCAGTTACTCTGATTCTGACTGTAGAATCCAAGCCTTCACAGCTCTTGCTGTGTGTGGCATAATATACTTGAGGTGCACAGTTCCATGGAAGGATAGAAGAAGGAAATATTGATTTCAGCTAAAGAGATCTCCAAAAGCTTTGTGAAAGAAGTGACATTTGAGCTGAGCCTTAAGAGATTAAGTATTTAAGAAACAGATAGGCTTAGTGGCTTGTTTAAAATTTCATAATTTCTTCAAATACAGGTTTTCTTAAACTCAGATTCAGACTTTTTTTAAAAGAATGTATTCCCTAGCCGTATCTAGCTGTTCCCTTCCCTCTCTGTAGACCTTTTCTCCCTTTCCTTGAGCTGCAAAGAAATAGACAGAATTTAGAAGGACAAGAGCCTCAGACTCTTCAAAGATTATGTATAAAAATATAGTAGTGTCATTCCATGGAGTCAAGTACAAAAGGTACAAATTAAAAGCATATATTCATGCCCAAACTAACTCAAATCCCTCTGCTAACAAAAACAGCATCAATTTGCTCTATGAGTATGTGCAATCTAAAACATCCCAGCCTGTGAATCCAAACCTGAGAAATGCCTTAGCAAAGCTTCCATTCATGAAATGATATAAAGCAGAAGTAAAGCTTGACTCTATAGTCAAATTTTTAAAAAGCTATATTTCCATACAGTTTTCAAACACGTGTAAAACTCTTTTTCATGTGAAATAAATACAAGTCCTGAGTAGTTTTAATTAGCGATCTTGGATACACGCTGCACCTGTTCCAATTCATCTGCAGAGATGAAAACCCTTCACCCTTTTCATTTGCTGACAAGTTAATAGACATTTCCAACTCAAGCCAGCACATGGAGTTTTGCAGCTTTCTTGTGACAGGTGAATAATAAAGCTGCACAAGAACATGGCAACCATACACAGAAAGTCCTCAGCGAGTATAAATTCCTGAGTAGAGGCACTAGGTCGCCCATTGTTCTGCAGGGCCCTGCACGTGTAGCTTATGTATCACTTTGTTTTTATTAACAGATTCATTGAGTTGTAATTTACATCACGTGTAATCCTCCCATCGAAAGTGTACAATTCAGTAAGGTTAATATATTTGCAGAGCAGTGCAGCCATCACTAGAATCTAATTTTAGAACATTTCCACCACCCCCAAAAGAAATTTCATGCCATTTACAGTTATTCCTTATTCAACATCCCCCTCAACTTCAGTTCTAGACAACTACTCTGATGCTTCATTTTTATATTGTAGTATAGAAGGTATTAACTGTTTCATATGCTTGCTGCTTTGTGTATTGGGCTAGTGAATAATTGAATGGCACTTGTATTCATTGGAAAACTGATATGGTATGACTATTACCATGACAGTATGTGTGCGTGTGTGTGTGTGTGTGTGTGTGTGTGTGTGTATGAGCATCTGTATTCATATGTCTGTATAAACAGGCTAAACAGAAATAACAAGAAATCATTCCTGAAGAGAAGCAGAGGTTGGAAGACAGCTTACTTTGATAGCAAAGCTGTCAGCAGAGATATTTAATATAACAAGAGGCATTTTACAGAGAAAAGAGCAAAACTACAATTACAGTGGATTCTCATTATTTGGAGATTCTGTAATTGCAGGTCATCTTTCTAAAATTTATTTGTAACCCCAGCATCAACTATTCATGATTTGCAGTCATTTTCAGACATGCATAGAACAGCAACAAAAATCTGAGATCCTTCACTTTCTTCTCTCATGTTCCTAGCTGAGGTCAATCAAGGGGACGCTTTGCCATCTAGTTTAAGCTCTCAAACGAGATCAGTGCAGATGGAGAAGGTTAGGACAGTGCTGCAGCTGCTGCTGCTAAGTCGCTTCAGTCGTGTCCAACTCTGTGCGACCCCATAGACGGCAGCCAACCGGGCTCCCCCATCCCTGGGATTCTCCAGGCAAGGATACTGGAATGGGTTGCCATTTCCTTCTCCAATGCATGCAAGTGAAAAGTGAAAGTGAAGTCGCTCAGTCGTGTCCGACTCCTAGCGACCCCATGGACTGCAGCCCACCAGGCTCCTCCGTCCACTGGAGTTTCCAGGCAAGAGTACTGGGGTGGGGTGCCATTGTCTTCCCCGAGGACAGTGCAGTATGATGGAAGAAGCTTCAGCTCTTTGGCCAGTTGGATGGGCTTTGACTCCAACTTTGGCACCCGTTAGTGGAGCAGCTTTAGGCAAGTAAGTTAAAATCTCTGACCTGACTTATTCATTTGTAAAATAAAGTAAAATAAAGAGGATAGAATCTACATGAATGAGTTTAAGATTTAAGATTATGGTCTATGGGAATCTCTCTCTCTCTCTCTCGTCTTCTTCTGGTTCTCTGTCTCTTTCTCTCTTTTCTGTCTATTTGTTTCCTCTAGGGGTACTGGTTCACACACTATTCACTAATTCTGTGTTCTTTAGAGAACGTAGCTATTGTGAATAATGAGAATCAACTATACATTTTTAGATATTGTTGACTGTGATAGGGAAGAAGGAGGAGACTTTTTCATACAATAAACTTTCTGTGGATAATTTATCCTATGAAATAATGAAAACTCTCTTCAAATTTCCTTCTTTCTTAATACATACAGTCTTATAGGTAGAGGTCATTCCTAAGTTTCAAAAGATAGAGAAGAAATCTCTGAAACTACAAGTTAGGAATTTATTCTGCTGCTAGTAATGCAAATCGGAGTGAATGGACTTGAAAATGGTGATTTGTTATTCAAACATAACAAGATATTTGAGGGTTGAGATGCTGGTGTTGGTTTAGCTGCTCATGGTAGAAACCAAGGCTGTTACCAACCTCCCACTCTATCATCCTCAGTACTGGTTCACATCATGTTTTTGCCTCTCAGACACAAAATGGCTACACAACCACCAGACCTCATGAGAAGGAAGGGTAAGGAATAGCACATAGAACATTATTCAATCTGTCCTTTATTAGGATCAGAAAAGGATTTTACCAGAAATGACTCCCCATAATTTTTTCATCAGTCTCATTGGCCAGAAATGTGCTTTATGGCTATTTAAGACCAATTAGATGTTCTAATTTTTAGTGTGGCCTGGTCATGTTGCTATCCCCAATGAAATCAAGTTTTGATAAACCATGAAGAAGAGGTCACAGGCATTGGTATTCTGGGGACTAAATGGAATTGAACACAATATCTGGATATAAGCAGACTGGAGCCTCATTTGAATTTCTGATGTGGTATCTATTCTGGTAGGTAGCTCAGCTGCAGAGATGTTCCCTGGCTTTAACCCTGTACCATAAAATGAAAAACTGGCTATCCAGGATTGAGACTCAAATGATCCTTCATCCCACTACAGCTCACGAGCTTCCTTTGTGACTATTTGGTGAAATATTTTATTCTCTGGAAAGAATGTAAGTCTGCTGCATGGATACAAACGTGAAGAATTATTTCTGCAAGTTGAGTATCTTGTTAAAAATAAGAGAAGAGACATTTTCAAATAAAAATGTCAGTCAGAGGATGAGAAGTTGAAAATCTTCATTCAGTTTCCCATGTGTATTTATAACTCTTGAGCCAAAGTAGGATATAAGGGCTGCTCTATGACAATGTAAAAGTCTTAAAAATCAGAATTTCCCAACCAGATTTTTGAGAAGTATTCCCACATTATTCTAAGCCCTTTAAAAACTACATAGTATTTTATTAAAATGTGGCAGGTTTAAATTAATAAAAATTAATCTTATTAATTTAATGCATACATTTAATACATGCATTTATTTCATGGACCACTAATATTTTTATTAGTGCTCAAAACATTAATCTTAAAAAAACTTTTAAATATTAGATTTCTAGTAAAAATTTTAACAATCATGCTATCAATGACTGATAATTTCTCCAAGATCCCATACAAATATCAACAAAATTATATAATTTAGAATAATCTTAAGAGCCCCTAGAATTTGAGAGCAAAACAAAAATTGAGCTCAGGCCAAAAAATATCAAGAAGAATCACTGATGATGAGACTAGTAAACCTGACTTGGGAAACAGATCATGTTTTGTATAGTCTATGCCTTGAACTAAAACTTTTCCAGCCAGGAAAGTGGTAACAAAAGTCTTTGATTCATTGTGTTGTCTATCCCTTGCTCAAGGTCACAGAAGACTAGTTAAGTAGAAAACTAAGCAGCTACTCCTCCTTACCCCTTTCACCTTCACATAATAGTGACTGTTTCCTGGACCTTAAGAATTCATCGTGGAGAATAAAGTGGTGGCCAGTGTCTGGGTTCAGCAGAACCTGAGTTAAACCCAAGGTCCTTGACTAGCTTAGGCACTGTACTTAGGCTAAATATTCATTTTCTCATCTGTGAAATGGGAGTAATAACAGCACCTACTTCCAAGAGTTATGATACTTGTTTGAGGTGGTTTGCACAGCACAATTAGTCGTAGAAGAGACTTTCCTGGTGATACTGTGGATAAGAATCCACCTGCTAATGCAGGGGACCACAGATTCAATCCCTGGTCTGGGAAGATTGCAGATGCCACAGGGCAGCTAAGCCCGTCTGCCGCAACTACTGAGCCCATGTGCTACAGCTATGGAAGCCCGTGTGCCTAGAGCCTGTGCTCTGCAGCAAAAGAAGCCACCGCAGTGAGAAGCCTGCACACACCACAAAGAGGAGACCCTGCTTGCTGTAGCTAGAGAAAGCCCACGCACGACAACCAAGATCCAGCACAGCCAAAAAATTAAAAAAAAAAAAGGCCCAAGAGTTCGCATATATTAAGTACTCAGTAGTTGTTCTCACTTATCATCTATCAAACTATTATTGTGCTTCCTGACACCATAAGGTACACATACAAGGGAGGAGGAGCGATGATGGAGGAGGTAGAGATTCTGTAACCTGCCATTGGACTGAGGTACCATGGGCTGACTGTGGTCTGAAAAATGGGACATGCGCTTCTTGGCCTGCATTGTCCTGTTTGTCCTTAATAACAACACAAAGGAGGCATCATTCGTGGCAAAGTCTTAAAGTATGAGATGCTACGGTTGCTCTGCTGAATATATTACATGAACTAAGAATTACAGATTGACCACATCTCTTTGCCACACTGTGGAAAGACACAGATATTGGAGCCTAAGAAAAGTCCACCACAAAAATACTGGCTATGCAAAACAAACAAACAGGTAGTTATAGGGTTACTGGATCAATAAAACAAAGACTAGGAGTCATAAGGAAGCAAGGATTTAGGTGAAGACTGATACAAAGAGGAGGCAGGATACAAAAATAAACTCTAAAGTAGTAGTTCTTGATTGAAGGTGATTTTGCAACACCCCCCTGCCACCACCTCCGGGAATATGTGGCAATATCAGGGACAGTTTGATAGTCATGATTTGCTGCTGCCATTACTGGGTACCAGTTGGGAATGCTACTAAGTATTATGCAATGTATTATATATACTGCTACAAACTACACAGGGCACTCCTTCAAACCAGGCATCATCTGGCTCAAGTGCACTTAGTGCTGGGGTTAAGAAGCTCTACTCTAAAGGAAGGCTGATAGTAGAAACCAGGGGTATTGATCATTGGAAGTGACCCTACAGGAAACTGAATCACCCATTAAATGCTACTGAAAGGCTTTTTGCTAATTCAAAAGAAAAATAGAATATGCTAGAAAGAATATGTTACATATAGACTAGAAGAGGTGAGACCCAACCAATGAAAAATAGGTATATATAGAGAAAAAAAAAATGAAGACTGAAATACAGAGGTGCATCATAAATTAAAGTTTACCTAAATGGAAGCATCAGTTTGGTTTAGGTAAAAAAGGCATCCTCCCATTTGTAATAAACCATGTTAAAAAAAAAAATCTAGGTGTAAAAGAAGAATGGTTTCTTCTTTTGGTTTAAAGAAAACCCAAGCTAGTCTCAAATTTCTCCTGTCCAAGGTAAAATACCAAAACAAAAGAACAAACCAACATTCCACAGACAGACAAACAAACAAAAATCTCCAGAACAAAGTCCATAGAAATTTAAGGACAAAGACTTCAATTAAATAAATGTGTACCTAATCAATAGCCATCTTACATATGCAAAGAAAGATACTTAGATTCCATGCTTTCAACTAAAAAATATTAATATCCCAGTTAACAACAGCAAAATTGAAAAGTAATAACTTAGGATAACCATGATATGAAAAGCCTGGTTGAGAAATAGAAACAGGTGAAACAACAATAGTTATTTAAATTTTGGTAACAAAGTCAAATTCAAATATTAAAATTATTCTTAAAAGTTAAATGAATAGTATTCAGTTCACACATTGCTTATGAACAGTAATCTACATCTAATACCTCCAAATGAAATAATAAAAGCCAAGGTGACTTACCTGAAATGCTAAATACAAAAGGTAATATCTTATTCATGATGTTTGTAATTTTAGAAACTAATATTAAGAATGACTTCTTACAGATAAAATTGTCTTTAGAGTTCTATTTTAGATGTGTATAAGAGACAGGGTTAGGACAGTGCTGCAGCTGCTGCTGCTAAGTCGCTTCAGTCGTGTCCAACTCTGTGCGACCCCATAGACGGCAGCCAACCGGGCTCCCCCATCCCTGGGATTACAAGTAGACTAATAAAATTTATGACTGCAGGACAAAAATTATAAATATATTACTGAAAATAGTATGTTAATGGAAGAATTCTAAAAATCATTATTTATATTAGGAAATTAATTATTAAAATAATCATGGATAAACATATTTCTTCAACATGACTTCTATTCTAAGCTGCTGCTGCTGCTGCTAAGTCGCTTCAGTCGTGTCCTACTCTGTGCAACCCCAGAGATGGCAGCCCACCAGGCTCCCCCGTCCCTGGGATTCTCCAGGCAAGAACACTGGAGTGGGTTGCCATTTCCTTCTCCAATGCATGAAAGTGAAAAGTGAAAGTGAAGTTGCTCAGTCGTGTCTGACTCAGCGACCCCATGGACTGCAGCCTACCAGGCTCCTCCATCCATGGGAGTTTCCAGGCAAGAGTACTGGAGTGGGATGCCATTGCCTTCTCGGCTATTCTAAGCTAACATAATATAAATTCTCAGTTATGAAAGCTAATGTTATGATTACTGAAAAATACTGGAAAAAGCATTGTTTCTTAAATGTAGATTATGACAAAATTGCCTACTGTCCCCAGTGCTATTTCACATTGCTTTAAAACACTGACCAAGATAAGGAAACATGAAACACAAATAAAATGTTCAGCTACTGGTAATGAGAACAGACTATCAATATTTATGAGTTGCTTCTGTGAAAACACAATTAACTGAAATATGATTTAAGATAATATAAAATGAATCAAACCCTTCCCAATGCACTGGCAGTAGCAAATTGAAAGATGGAATGGGAAAATAAGGTGTTTATGATAACAACAAAACACAGACCAAATGGAACACCTTGATAAGAAATGTGGAAAACTATAGAAATTAAAAAAATTAAACTATTAGCTTATAAAGCGTGATGATATATATCATATTTATAGATGGAAATATCAAACATTGTAAGGGTAGTATAGCTCCCTAAATCGAGATAATCCCATTCAAGATTTAAATTAGATTGTTTTGTTCTTTTTGGCAAGGAAATGGAAGACATGTAAAGGTAAAGAAAGAACTGGTAATGTTGAAACCAAATGACACAAGTGGTAAAAAAAAATCCAGTTTTTAATGGATATGAAATTATAACAACCAAGAGATAGCTGATGATGATGCTGTTAAACTGCTGCCCTCAATATGCCAGCAAATTTGGAAAACTCAGCAGTGGCCACAGGACTGGAAAAGGTCAGTTTTCATTCCAATCCCAAAGAAGGGCAATGTCAAAGAATGTTCAAACTACCACACAATTGCACTCATCTCACTCCTAGCAAAGTAATACTCAAACTTTTCCAAGCCAGGCTTGATGAACCATGAAGATGTTCAAGCTGGATTTAGAATAGGCAGAGGAACCAGAGATCAAATTGCCAACATCTGTTGGACAATTGAAAAAGCAAGAGAATTCCAGAAAAACAGCTACTTCTGCTTTATTGATTACACCAAAGCCTTTGACTGTGTAGATAACAATAAACTGTGGAAAGTTCTTCAAGTGATGGGAATACCAAACCACCCAACCTGCCTCCTGAGAGATCTGCATGCAGGTCAAGAAGCAACAGTCAGAACCAGACATGCAACAACACACTGATTCCAAATTGGGAAAGGAGCACGTCAAGGCTGTGTATTGTCACCCTGCTAATATAATATATGCAGAGTACATCATGTGAAATGCCAGGCTTGATGAAGTACAAGCTGGAATCAAGATTGCTGGGAGAAATATCAATAACCACAGATATGCAAATGACACTACCTTTATGGCAGAAAGTGAAGAGGAACTAAATAGCCTCTTGATGAGAGTGAAAGATGAGAGTGAAAAAGCTGACTTAAAACTCAGCATTCAAAAAACTAAGATAATGGCATTTGGTCCCATCACTCCATGGCAAATAGATGGAGGAACAATGGAAACAGTGACAGACTTTATTTTCTTGGTCTCCAAAATCACTGAAGATGGTGACTACAGCCATGAAATTAAGACACTTGCTCCTTGGAAGAAAAGCTATGACCAACCTAGACAGCATATTAAAAAGCAGAGACATTACTTTGCCAACAAAGGTCCATCTAGTCAAGGCTATAGTTTTTACAGCAGTGACGTATGGATGTGAGAACTGGACTATAAAGAAAGCTGAGTGTCGAAGATTTGATGGCTTTTGAACTGTGGTGTTGGAGAAGACTCTTGAGAGTCCCTTGAACTGCGAAGAGATGAAACCAGTCAATCAAAAGGAAATCAGTCCTGAATATTCATTGGAAGGGCTGATGTTGAAGCTGAAACTCCAATACTTTGGTCACCTGATGCAAAGAGCTGACTCATTTGAAAAGACCCATATGCTGTGAAAGATTGATGGCCGGAGGAGAAAGGGACGACAGAGGGTGATATGGTGGGATGGCATCACCGACTCAATGGACATGGGTTTGGATGGATTCTGGGAGTTGGTGTTGTACACGGAAGCCTGACGTGATGCAGTCCATGGGGTCACAAAGAGTTGGACACGACTGAGCAACTGAACTGAAGAGATAGTTGAATTAATGTAAGGATCAAAACACATGTTAATTGAATTGAATAGTTGGCCTTAAACTACACTACAGAATTTATTAGAATCTAATTATGATAAAGAAAGCAACATATGCCAATAGGAAATTAATTATTCAAGATATGATATTGGGAGAATAAATGTATGAGAATGATGAGGTAAGGTTTTTTCCTTATATAGTCCAATTAGTATTTAAAGAACTGGTAGAAATAAAGATATTCTGCAAAGAACTCTACTAAAGGGGGTTTCGCTGGTGACTCAATTGGTAAAAAATCCGCTTGCAATGCGAGATACTGCCTGCAGTGCAGGAGACCCTGGTTTGATCCCTGGGAAGTCTGGTGGGCGATACTCCATGGTGTCGCAAAAGAGTTGGATACAACTTAGTGACTAAACCACCACCACCAAACATACCCAACCTGTGCATGTTCATTTGTGCATATTTTGGAAGAATGATTTTTTTGAGTACAAATCAGTCAAAAGATATCTAAAACATGTACTTTAGTAAAACCATAAAATGCAAGATAAATATTCTAGCTTTTTGAAGAATGTACAACCAGGAAATATCCTTTTTATATGTATATGTAGATTGCTAACATATATGTATATATATCACAATTTCAGTGATATACAATTGTCAATGAAAAGAGATTTCGGGGGATGAGAGTGGGATCAGGAAAAGGTCAAGGTGGGATTCTGCTTAATTTTTGTTTTTCAGTGTTTTACAAGGAGGAGAATCAATTTTGTTTGTGTAATTAAAATTAATTAGTTTTAAAGATAAAAATTAAATCCATGGATAACTTCATACAAAAATCATTGTATTATATGCACATTACACAATTTAAAAAGCAGAGCAAAAATTTATGAATCAAATGAAAAACTGAGATATTATTGCAATACATATTTTCACATTGAAAATGTCATTAAGAAACTTAAAAAAAATGCTTCAATATAGAAGTGGCCACTTGATATGAACAGTTTACAGAGGCCAGAAAATGCATTGGAAAGATCAATTCTGCAAGTAATCAGGGATGCAAATGAAAGTAATATTGATTTTTCACTCACCACATTGAAATAGATTTTTTAAATGTATTTCAATACTAGAGAGAATGAATTTTATGAGCAGTTTTATAAACTCCTAATGTGAGTGTGAATTTGGGTAAGTTTACTATGAAACAGTTTATGGTTTTTGTTTTTTTGTTTGTTTTTAATTTACCAAAATCCTTAACGGAAATTTATCCTTTGCTCCAACAGTATTACTTTTCAGTTCAGTTCAGTTCAGTCGCTCAGTCATGTCTAACTCTTTGCGACCCCATGGACTGCAGCATGCCAGGCCTCCCTGTCCATCACCAACTCTGGAGTTTACTCAAACTCATGTCCATTGAGTCAGTGATGCCATCCAACTATCTCATCTTCTGTCATCCCTGTCTCCTCCCTCCTTCAATCTTTCCCAGGATCAGGGTCTTTCAAATAAGTATTACTTTCAGTTATCTATTAAAATTTTAAGAGAAGAGCGACAGGCAAGTGTTTGTACAAAATGATTATTGCATCAAAATTTATCATAGTATAAAAAAAGGAAAGCAATTCAAGTTCCAAGCAATAGAGGACTTTAAAATGCAGACTATCTGCATGAGGGCCTGATAGGCACTAATTAAAAATCATGTCATAGAAGACTATGCTTCATCATCATAATAAGTGAGAAAGTAGAATACAAAACTTAATCAGTTTTTGTTTTAGGCTCCTCTGTCTATGGAATTCTCTATCAAGAATACTGGAGTGGGTGGTCATTCCCTTTTCAAGGGGATCTTCCCAACCCAGGGATCAAATCCAAGCCTTCCACATTGCAGGCAGATTCTTTACTGTCTGAGCCACCAGGGAAGCTCTTTATTTAATAGGCATACATTGAATGCTCATCAAAATCCTTGCACAAAATAGCATCAAGTAATCAAAGTGCACATGTGTGCCCAAGTATGTGTAGACATGGAGATAAAGCAGTATATATTTTGGTTATTTATATGTAATTATATATAATTGATTTAAAGTTATTATTCATTTTCTTCATCAAACTCTTCTGCTCTTAAATGTTTTTCTTTTTAATGAGCATCCACTGTTTTCACCATCAGAAAAAGAAAAACAAGCATTAAAAATAAACAAAGCACACGTGCCCTTTCCTCAGTGAGTTTCTGCGCTGTTGCTGACAGCCCTGCATCCACTAAACATTCAAACAGGCAATTCTGACAGATTCTGGAGGCATTTAACAGGCATTTTTATGAGCATTTAATGACCAAATATTTACAAATTCTCACGACACCTCTGTGAAATAGGTAAAGGAAGCACATCACTCCTTCAAAACGCAAGTTGTGTTTGAAGTTCCTCCTTCACTAGTCTTGTCAAGACTGTCAGATCTCCCCCATGCTACAAATGGCGATAGCTGTGATATCGCCATTATAGTTCCTAGTAATAAAAATAGTAGAATGCCACAATAACCAGAAATAACTTTACCCGAAGGGGAAACTGATGCCTGCTTTGGTCACCTATGTCCTTTGTAGGGTCAACAAAGTCCCCACAGATTCCCCAAATCCATCTCCATGGATTTACTGATACAGGGACTAAGAGGCACCACGTCCTTTCACTCATTATTGAAGCAAATGTGCGTTAAACACCTACTTTCACAATTGCTGGTGATAACAGCAGTGAAAAACAACAGAACCTAAGTTTATGACTTCAGGGAGCTCGCAATCTAGTGTAACTGAACCTGGCATTCCCCCTCCCTCTCCTCTTCCCAGGCCTCCCAAAAACTCATACAGTGGTTTCTTAGTTTCTTTAAAGTTTCCAGAACAATCTAGATATGAAATAGTACTATAATGAATATGCACATATCTTTTGCTGAAAATTAACGCACACTCCTAACCGGTCCTGTCATAGACTATCCCAACCTCATTTGTGGTCTGGCATTACTTTCGGAGACTATATCCTGCCAATCAAACCCTAAATCTGTTGCCAGTAGAACAGTGCTGGTGAATATGGTAGCCACTAGCTACACATGGTGGCTATTTAAATTCAAATTATAATTAATTCAGAAGTTCAGTTCCCATATTAACCACCATTCAAAGAATCAATTACCACATGGCTGGGGCCATTGTATTGGGGAGGACAAACACAGAAACATCATTGTGAAAGGTCTGTTGGCTGGCACTGCTCAATAGTTGTACTTGGATTTGCATTATTTGTTTGTTAAATAGAAACTTTCCACAACCCCAACCTGTGCTTCTGAATCCTGTTTTCTAGTCCGTCTTCTCAGATCTAGGTTCTTCCCTAAATACCCCAGACTTCATCATGGTAATGAAATACTCAGGTGAACACTGCGAAGTGACTATGTTTATGAGACTCTCAGTCCATATTTTCACTATATTCTTCCCACCTTGCATTTTAAATGGGCACCAACTTTTGAGTTGTGGCTGAGTCTGCCATGCACAGATCTTTAAGGCAGTTTGGACCACTCTCTACTTTAGAAAGTGAGTGAGTGTGCGTATGTGTCTGACTCTTTGTGACCTCATGGAATGTACCCCACCAGGTTCCTCTGTCCAAGGAATTTTCCAGGCAAGAATACTGGGGTGAGTTGCCATATTTCCTACTCCAGCAGATAGATCTTCCCAACCCAGGGACTGAATCCACGTCTTGTGTCTTCTGCATTGGCAGGTGAATTCTCTACCACTGCACCACCTTGGAAGCATTTCAGAATTTAATTCCACTGAATAGTAACCTATTCATCTTTCCATTATTCATTATCTCACTGTTGTTAGCAACCCTGTTCTCAGCCTCTCAGGATTGCCTCATCCCTGGACCTCACATTTATTTATAATATTCCTGGTTCCAATGACATCTCCCATCTGTCTGTAATTTATATTCTTTGTAGGAGAAACTTTCCTCTGGCTTCCTTCAAAGGTATACTTACCAATTAACGTTGTCCTCAAGACTCCAGGCTTGCAGGTATAAATATTTATCCCCACAAAGTACCTGAATTTAAATGAATTTCCTTGAACCTCGACTTGACTGCCACTTTTAGAATCCAAATTCTTTGACCCAATCTTCTCCCACGGTCCTAGACTATATTTGTGGGAAGACCTTTTTCAGGGTTCTCCCTCTCCTCTTCCAGTCCCAGGAACTGCCAGGATAATATGCCTTACATCTAAGTCTTAAATCATTCATCGAACAACATCAAAAGCTCCTATGTCTTGAGCACAGCACTACAACAAGAGAATATCCAAAGAGGGACGAAACCTTTCCTTAAGGAGATCACTATGTAATTATGACATGAAATTCTTTGACATGGAAAGAAGCCTTTCTTTCTGCTGTAAGAGATCATGTTCAGAATATAAGTAAAGCTTCGAAGAAGCAAATCACTGATCACAAATTTACTTCTGTCATAAACAGAAAGACTGGTTCAGAATTGAGTAGAAGGAGGCCATTAAACAAAAAGATGGAAATAACAAAACCTTTGCAAAGTTAGTTATCTTTGTGAGATTCTGGTTTTCATATATTTATGCTTTTTAAAAAAATAAAAAAATTATGACTGAAGAAAAGAATATTTGCAGGGTTTCCTTGGTGGTCTAGTGGTTGAGAATCCGCCTGCCAATGCAGGCATCGTGGGTTTGATCACTGGTCCAGAAAGATCCCACTTGCCACAGAGCAACTAAGCCTGTGCGCCACAGATGCTGAAGCCCACATGCCTAAAGCCTGTGCTCCACGTGAAAAGCCACTGTGATGAGAAGCCCGTGCACTACAATGAAGAGTAGTCCCTACTCACTCAAACTAGAAAAAACCCACATGCAGAATGAAGACCCAGCACAAACAAAAGAAAATAAATAAAATTTTAAAGGAATATTTGCAAATTTTCTTAATTCTTGAGTAGTCTGGATTGCTCTGATCAATTAGAAACATTTCAACTTTAGACTCATCTTGACCATTTCCTTGAGTCCCTCCAAGTATTGGTCTCAGTATAGATATTCCTCCTTATTCAAGGCACCCTGTTAATGACTTTTATGATCTTAGACTGGTCTATTCTGAATAGTCATTCATTCATTTATTCAGCACGCATTTGTTAGTTATCCAGACAGTGTTAACCCCTGTCCTGGGTGTCAGGAACACAGTGATGGGCATGAGAGACAAATCCCTGGTTCCCAAACATGTTACACTCATATAAACCAATAAATAAATATTAAAGTATCTGGTACTGAAACCTGCTAGGAAAAATAAAATGGGGGGAAAATCAGTTGTTTCTTAGGGTACTTAGGGACAAGCTTTTTGAGGAGTTGGCATCTGAGTAGATAGCAAAATGGAATGAGATGGTAAACTGTATGAATTTGGGAGGAGTGTCTCACACAGAGAGAAAAACTAATGAAAAATCCCAGAGCTGGGTAGTGGTATACACTAGTTTATGTTTTCAAAGGATTTTTCCAGCTTCTGTGTGAATGATAGACTCCTGGCAAGACAGAAGCAAAGAGACCATTAAGAGGCTCTGCATCTTTCAGGTGACTCAAAGCTATTGTAAGTCCCACATGTCCAGTACTCCTGAGTCATTCTGAACCCTAAGTAGGATGTATTTTTTTCCTTATCTATCTCCTGTAATTTATTCTCAGGAATATATGTGTTTTATGTGTCTGTCTATGGGGTCGCACAGAGTTGGACATGACTGAAGTGACTTAGCAGCAGCATATATATATTTATTTATTTATTTTTTTTAATTCAGAGACTACCTAGAGACATTTACCCTTTCCAACATAAAACCTTGGGTGAGGCCATAAAAATTATATTCATGCCATCTTTCCTAATGAAAGCAAGCATATGCTTTCTTCATTAAAATGGCAGAATGGTAAACACAGACAAAATACATTAGTTACCATTAGCAACTGTATCAAAATTAGCAAATTTAGGTTATACTTGAAAAATTATATACATATATATATTTTAGTAATCATTTCCCCAGTATGAAGGCTCAATGCAGTTTGATGGGAAGGTCTAAAAATACACTTTTTGCATAAAAATCAGTTGAGGCAAATTAGCTGTAAGATGAGAAATTTTAAAACAGGGCTGGTAATAAAAAAAAGTATAATTTGATTCTGCTTCCACAAAGATGTTATTTTTTTGTACAAAAAAGTCTTGAATGTAATGATGATAAACACAACTGAGTTTAAGTTCTTTTAATTTTACTTTGATACATTGTTTTGACTTTATTATGGGCTTTGACCTACAGATTATTAAAAAAAACTTTAGCTCTGTTTCAGCATTATTAGAGAGATTTAAGTCTAATGTTGATAGATTATTCATTTTATATTTTATGATGACATATTCCCTCATATGTCACTACAAATGGAGATTTTAGCACTTTCATATGTGTATTTATTTTGACTAGTGAGAGAAGATCATAAAGCTGAGGACTGTGTGCTTAAGTAGCAAGTTTATTTGTGGAATATTTTTTCAAACATAAAAGTTATTATTTTTTATCACCCACATACTGTCATTAGTATAAGTAATTTACTGAATTTTTATCAAACTGTGTTCTGGTACCTAATATGAGACAGACATGAGATTTCTTATTGAAGGCACTCTGTTTTGCAGTGCCCTTCACAGGAGGAGTGGATAGAAAGTCTGAGATTAATAATATTTGGGGTAAAAAGTGAATAGCTTATTCGCCTGCATAGTTAATGCTTGGCTGTTCCTGACTGGATACTGATCTAGTCAGGATGCCTGTAATCCTGGAAGTCTGCCATTGGCACAGTGCTCGCCTTCTATACTTTCTTTGGGTCATTTTTCTTATTAGTTTGGTATAGGTAGAAAACAAATTATAGTTGAGTTTTATTTGTTTCAGAATTGAGGTCAGATAGCATGAATCCTTGCATGCAGTGTTAAGTGAATCTTCGTATGATTTAATCAGATTGTCAACAGCACTTTGCACTAAGTAGTTGATTGCAGAAAATTCAGAATTCTGACTTCCTTAACTCACGTAACATGATCAGTTCAGAAAAAAACATACTACCTCATGGGACAGTTGATCCTGCTAACTTGATTTTCCCAGAACTGGAAAACATCATCTTAGGCAACACACATATGTAAACATCATTTTAGGCAACACACGTATGTAAAACTATGTGTTCAATAAAGGCTCCAGCGACTTTGAGCATCTGCTATATGGCACGCACTGAGCTAGTTGGTTACACCAGCAATAAATATTTATCGGGTATGGTGCAATTCATTTGTTATTGATCCTCCCATCGCTGTATTATCAACATTTCATTATTAACATGATGGCAACAATATCCAAAAAGCAAAGTTATTTCAGTTTCAAGGAAGGAGTTGTGAGAGAGGAGATCATTAAAATAAGGCACAAACCGGAGCCAAGGAACTTGGCAGGATGGTGGGTTCTGTCTGTTTGTCTTCTGGGAAACACTTTTCTGTGCTTACGAACCAATATGGAGCAATACCCTAGTGTTTTTCACACTCCACGTTGCTCCATTCGTGTTCCATTTCCCTGTGAGGAAAGTGAACCAAGGAAGTTGGTTTCTCCTTAGGTTACGTGACCTACTGTGATGACTAGTAAAGCTACCCCTTCTATTCTGGCTAAAGTGCAAAGGTGACATGTGATCTAGGTGAAGTGGATGGTATCAGCCTCTGAGGTATCTGGAATTGAATTCTATTCAATAAGTTTTCTTTACGTTGGCCTCTGAAAACCCAATTCCAACGAATTCCTCTCTTAGTGGACACATTACTTCTAGATAAACAGTGAGGAAGCAGAACAATTGTCAGGGCCATAGTGGTACTGAGTTTCCGTTCTGGCTTGAGTCTCCAGAGCACCGAGATCTGAATACTTGAAGAGCTGTCGATATAGTTTCACACTAAATAGCTGTACTCCACTGCCTATAGTATGTATCACTGCAACAATTCTCTCTGTCCTATAAAGAGATATAAGAAGCTTTTGCAGTATAAAGATCATTGATGGGTTTACCATTTTGTTATGTATTTTTCTAGACAACCCTATCCAGTGCTTGTACATTGTATTTAACTTGACAACATGAATATAAAAATGAACTCAATAAACTGAGTCTTAGTGAGACATTATTTTCCTTCAGTTACATTAAAAATTTGATGGACCAGGTGTCCCATATTCCATTTTTTGTAGATGAATAAACTGAAAATCAGAGATGGCTAATGACTTTCCCAAAGTCACATAGCTATTACTGGTAGGTATCAGGATACAGTCCACGGAGTCACAGAATCAGACATGATTTAGCAACTGAGCACGCGCAAGATCGGGATATCCTTTTCTCATTTCCACTAATCAGTCACTGAATGTGTGATACCCTGCGACCCTTTTCTTGGCCCTAGGGTTGTCTGAACCTGCTCAAGTTTTTCCTAGTATACGTATGGTTGGTGAAGGTACACAGTCACCTCTCCATGTCTTTTAACTAACTTAAATGGATTAATTTCTGAGCTAAATAGCACTAGATCTGCCACTGGAAGCCAGGGGGTTATAAAGGCAAGGACACAAATTAGAAATGGAAGGAACTGTCTAAATGCTAACATGCACATTTTAGAGTGTACATAACAGAAAGTACCCGATTATGGAACGAAGCAACTGGGAACATGCTTAACCTCAAACTTTGAGAGAAAGAGCAGTCCAGAAGCTGGAGTATGTTTCCAAAGTGTCCATAGGTAGCAAACTGAGACCAGAGCACGATAAAGAGGAGGTACATCTAGGGTGACTAGAGGAAGTCTGATACAGTCCCTTTAAAAGATAGTGTATGTGAACATCCTGGACCAGAAAGGGATGCTCAAGGATTCATGGGGTGTGTCAAAGGACATAGGAGCCAGCTTGTACGGACTTGCAGTGATAAAAGCTGGGCCTCAAAAGTAATGATAGCTGCTGCTGCTGCTAAGTCGCTTCAGTGGTGTCCGACTCTGCGACCCCATAGACGGCAGCCCATGAGGCTCCTCCATCCCTGGGATTCTCCAGGCAAAAACACTGGAGTGGGTTACCATTTCCTTCTCCAATGTATGAAAGTGAAAAGTGAAAGTGAAGTCGCTCAGTCATGTCCGACTCTTAGCAACCCCATGGACTGCAGCCTACCAGGCTCCTCCATCCATGGGATTTTCCAGGCAAGAGTACTGGAGTGGGGTGCCATTGCCTTCTCTGAATGATAGCAGTGTTTTATAATCTAATGAATAAAACAAGAATTAATAAGTGCATCAGTTCAGTTCAGTTCAGTCGCTCAGTCGTGTCTGACTCTTTGCGACCCCATGAATCTCAGCACGCCAGGCCTCCCTGTCTATCACCATCTCCTGGAGTTCGCTCAAGCTCACATCCATTGAGTTGGTGATGCCATCCAGCCATCTCATCCTCTGTCATCCCCTTCTCCTCTTGCTCTCAATCCCTCCCAGCATCAGAGTCTTTTCCAATGAGTCAACTCTTTGCATGAGGTGACCAAAGTACTGGAGTTTCAGCTTTAGCATCATTCCTTCCAAAGAAATCCCAGGGCTGAGCTCCTTCTGAATGGACTGGTTGGATCTCCTTGCAGTCCAAGGGACGCTCAAGAGTCTTCTCCAACACCACAGTTCAAAAGCATCAATTCTTCAGTTCTCAGTCTTCTTCACAGTCCAAGTCTCACATCCATACATGACTACTGGAAAAACTATAGCCTGACTAGACAGACCTTTGTTGGCAAAGTAACGTCTCTGCTTTTGAATATGCTCTCTAGGTTACTCATAACTTTTCTTCCAAGGAGTAAGTGTCTTTTAATTTCATCACTGCAGTTACCATCTGCAGTGATTTTGGAGCCCCCAAAAATAAAGTCTGACACTGTTTCCACTGTTTCGCCATCTATTTTCCATGAAGTGATGGGACCAGATGCCATGATCTTAGTTTTCTGAATGTTGAGCTTAGAGTAATAAATAAATAAATGAATGAATCTATAAATAAATGAAAAAGAGAAAAGTCTTCCTTTCCATGGAATTCTACCTAATAGTTATTAGAGAAGTAGTGGAGTTAGAAAATTAGTATTGGATGCTAAAATTAGCAGGTGAATGCTTGTTGAGACATAGAGTGATTACAGCACCTCAACCACAAATTACTTAGCATCTTCATAAATTACATTATTTTTAAAGGGAAAATAGTAATCTTACAGTGAAGGACAACAATTTAACCAAGTGGTTCAAAGCTAATATCACCAATATACCAATACTGGGATGAATCACTAACATGTGTCTCTTGCTGTGACACATGTAGACATCCAATTTATAATACTTCTGCCAAAATGTATAATCTAAATATAAAGAGAATCAATATTGGACAAGCAACAACCAAGAGCAATGCTACAAAATAACTAGCACATGCTCTTCAAAAGTTCTAGGTCAAGAAAGAAAATAGAAAGGCTGAGTAACTTTTCCAGATTAAGGGAGAACAAAGAGACAAGATTCTGAATTAGACCCTGAACTGGGAAAAATAGTTAAAAGGAAATTAATGGGGGAAATTAGTGATATTTAAATGTAGACTCTTAGATAATAGTATTACCTCATTTCTTAATTTTCTGATTTTGATACTGAAATATTTGGGGGAAAGTGAACACAATGTCTTGAGCTTACCCTCGAATGAATGAGAAAAAATAATATTCATACATGCATGTAAAATAATATATGGGAGAGCAGAGAGAGACTGATAAAATAAATGGGTCAGAATAAAAATGCTTGGATAATTGGGGTAAGGGTTATGCATGAGTTTCTTATACTGTCCTTGCAGCTATTCTGTAAGACTGAAAGTATATCAAAATTAAAAATTTCCAAAATCATGCACATTATGTGTCTGACTAGATTCCATCACAATAAGTCATGAAAAATTCCAACTAAGTTAAAGAATTCAAACACTACTGAAAGCAAATAAGACACTGAACTAAGGGGTGGTTAAGCCTTGTTCAGTTGAATCAGGCTGAAAGGGAAGTTTGTGTTAAAGACAGTTTGTAGATGCACAGCTTATAATGAGCTCCCATATTCATGCCCCCATAACTGGACTCATCAGAACATATTTTCTTCAGCTGTGAAAATAGGATCAAAATAACTAACTTGCAAGGGCTTTTTGTTAGGTTTAAAATAACAGATATACAGCAACCAGGATTGTGCCTGACACATAGAAAATACTCAATAAATATTGCCCATTTACTATCCATCTCCACTGGATTTCCCAGATTTTCTTTAGATGTCACATGTAAAATTTCTCTAATTCCATATCAAGACTATTCACCCTTGAGCCCATGGCAACTTATTCCTAAAACTTAGGCTACTGTTTCATGACCCATAAGAAATAGCTCCTATCATAACCCTGAAGGGAAGAAATATAACACTTGAGAGTTAGGATAATAATGAACACTTTTCTTTCCATTTCAGAATTATTCAAATGTATAGTCAATGGATCCCAGTGGAAGCATATTTCTCTCTTTAATTTCTGCCTGAAGACTTTGTACCACATTTCTCCCTTAGAACAAACATGGGAAAGTGTTCTGGGAAAAGGAGTATTTTAGTGAATCAATAAGTAGGATGTTTTCTTTAAAAGGACTACAAATTCTTTCCATGTTTTTTTCCTTAGTAACATGGGTGCACATGTTTAGAATCTAATCAGCCAAATTAATAGACTCCAGTGGCAAAGAAGTAAATTGAGAACTTGGATTTTGGCATTTTTATATTACTTCCATAATGGGTATTTCTATTGCTTGGTGATGTTTTAATTTTATTCTACAAATGTAGTGAACACTAGCACTGGTACAAAAACTAAGGGTGTGCCTCAAGAAGTAGAAAAACACTCTTTACCCCAAATTATGCTGTGCATATTTCTTCCTTTCACAAATCATGGAAAAATGCAATGTGATAAAAAGGTAAAATGAGTGACGCATAATTTATTACATAGAAGTTGAGAAATTTAAGTGAGCCAAATGGAGAAACCAACAGAATTCAAGAATCTTAGGGGTAGGGTGGAGGTGGCAATTACAGATTTCAGCTACAACTTTGTTAGTATTACTTCCTCTCTCCTGGGTAGCTTCGCGTAAGTCACTTAACAATTGTTCTGCACATTGAAATTACATCTATACTAATAAAAAAAATTGTTCAAATAATGCCAGGCATAAACTTTAACACTTTAATAAATTTATGATGGGGTACTTATCTCTGTGTTTGAACACATTGGCAAGCCTGTTGTTCCTTAAACATCAGCACTTAAAATTATGCACAAAAATGCCCCATTCCTTTGTGTAGCTGACTGGTAGAATTTGCCACTTATACCAATCAGTTCCAACCACTAGTCAATCAAGTAGCAAGCAAGGGAGAAATAAAACTCAATCATGCATTTAATAAATATTTGCCGAATCAAATTAGTAGTTTTAAGAGAGGCGGGATGTAACATGGAAACAGAACTGGATTTATAGCCAGACAAATGGTGATTAAATTCTATCTCCTACTTTAAAAATATGTGACCTTGTTTATTCATCTGTAAAATGGGAGTAGTTATGCCTTCAGAACCAATCTCACAAACTGTTTTGAAGGTTAAATTTAATGATATAAACTTATTTTCTAATAAGTGTATGTCTGTGTGTCAGAATAATTCCTTTCTTTTCAGTAAAATCATATTAGTCACATGTTACATTATTAAATCATTGCTTATTTTATATCCCTACTATATAGTTTTAGGTTGCCTAAGCAGAGACATTACTTTGCCAACAAAGGTCCACCTAGTCAAGGCTATGGTTTTTCCAGTAGTCATGTATGGATGTGAGAGTTGGACTATAAAGAAAGCTGAATGCCAAAGAATTGATGCTTTTGAACTGTGGTGTTGGAGAAGACTCTTGAGAGTCCCTTGGACTGCAAGGAGATACAATCAGTCCATCCTAAAGGAGATCAGTCCTGGGTGTTCATTAGAGGGACTGGTGTTAAAGCTGAAACTCCAATACTTTGGCCATCTGATGAGAAGAGCTGACTCATCTGAAAAGACCCTGATGCTGAGAAAGATTGAGGGCAGGAGGAGAAGGGGATGACAGAGGATGAGATGGTTGGATGGCATCACTGACACAATGGACATGGGTTTGGGTGAACTCTGGTAGTTGGTGATGGACAGGGAGGCCTGGTGTGCTGCGGTTCATGGGGTTGCAAAGAGTCGGACACGGCTGAGCGGCTGAACTGAACTGAACTGACTACTTGTGACTAACACAAAAGTAGGAATAAAACTTATATGAAACAACTGAACTATTTTTAAGAAAAGGGACAGACTTCTAGCTCCTCTCAGAGAATCATTTAAGACTGAGGGTAGGAGAGGCCATAGATGAAAGAATTCTAAAGTATAGCACGTCCAGGAGTGATGCTCATGTAGCTCATAAAGCTTAAATCCCCTCCAGTGAAAAAAAAAAAAAACCTCTAGGAGGCCTTGTCTGTATAACATTGTAGTGGCTACTGCCACTTGGGTCAAGTGAAGCTGGTTGTGCTATTCTGGTTATTAAAAGTCAAGAGTGTTTGGACTAGCTGAAAAAAAAAAAAAAGACTAAATTTCTTTTAAATGAAAAATTACTATAATGTAAGCTCAAAGAAGGTAGGATATTGTTCAAAAAACAATGGAACCCTAATACCTAGAACAGTGTTGGGTACGAATAGGTTGTTAGCTTAAGGCAAGGAAAAAAAAAAGTTCTGGTGAAAAATTCCCTGCTGGTCAAGTGGCTAAGACTCTATGCTCCCAGTATAGGGGGCCTGGGTTTAATCCTTGATCAAGGAACAAATTCTCACATGCTGCAACTAAGAGTTTGCATGCCACAACTAAAGATCTGGCATGCTACAATGAACATCAACGATCCCACCTACAGCAACTAAGAGAGCCAACACAGCCAAATAAATAAATAAAAATAATTTTTAAAATTTCTTCTGGTACATATATACAATGGAATATTACTCAGCTATTAAAAATAATGCATTTGAGTCAGTTTTAATGAGGTGGATGAAACTGGAGCCTATTATACGGAGCAAAGTAAGTCAGAAAGAAAAACACCAATACAATACACTAACACATATATATGGAATTTAGAAAGATGGTAATGATGACCCTATATGTGAGACAGCAAAAAGACACAGATGTTAAGAACAGACTTTTGGACTCTGTGGGAGAAGGCAGGGGTGGGATGATTTGAGAGAATAGCATTGAAACATGGATGTGAAATAGATCACCAGTCCAGGTTCAATGCATGAAACAGGGTGCTCAGGGCTGGTGCACTGGGATGACCCTGAGGGATGGGATGGGGAGGAAGGTGGGAGGGAGGGTCAGGATGGGGAACACATGTGCACACATGGCTGATTCATGTGAATGTATGGCAAAAACCATACTATTGTAAAGTAATTAGCCTCCAACTAAATTAAAAAAAAATTCTGCTCAGGGAGTGAGCCATATTGAATAGTGATCCATAAAGACACTCCTTGAAAGTGTCGGTGGTAGACGACTCATGACAAGCCACTCAATATTATACTGTTCCTGTGTTGATACTCTAAATGTTTTCATTTTCTTTTAACTGAGGTGATATAATCTCATATTCTGAGAAGATATGAACCAATCCTTCATATCCATGCAGGAACTCCCTAACTATGTATCACAGGAGAATTTGATCCTTGCAGACTTCAACAACTCAATTATTACAAAGAGAAAAACAAATCTTTCCTTGGGTACTCAATAGAAAAATACAATTTTTGTTCTACCTAAAGCCAGGATGTGTAGAGCTGACTGATTGGCAAAGACTCTAATGCTGGGAAAGATTAAGGGCAGGAGGAGAAGGGAGTGACAGACAATGGGATGGTTGGAGGGCATCACTGACTCAATAGGCATGAGTTTGAGCAAACTCCAAGAGATAGTGAAGGATAGGGAAGCCTGGCATGCTGCAGTCCACGAGGTCGCAAAGAGTTGGACAGAACTTGGTGACGGAACAACAAAGCCAGGAAGCCTTTCAATATTGTTCCTGCTACGGCAGCAGAAAGTGTTCTGCAGAAACCCACATACAAGCACTTGGTGGACAGCAGTAGCAGAATGTTTGCCCTGGAAGAGCAGGGCCCTGACTGTTCTCTTTCTTGTTGTTGTCCCTGTTGTTTAGTTGCTAAGTCGGGTCCAACTCTTTTGCGACCCGAAGGACTGTGGCCTGCCAGGCTCCTCTGTTCATAGGATTTCCCAGGCAAGAATACTGGAGTGGGTTGCTGTTTCTTTCTCCAGGGGATCTTCCTGACCCAGGGGTCAAACCCACATCTCCTGCATTGCAGGTAGATTCTCTACCACTGAGCCACCAGGGAAGCCCTCTTTCTTACATAGCAGTAAATACTACCAGAAATGGTCAGAACAATGCAAGTAATGTCAATGAGTTCTCTTAATGGAAACCAAAGTGTTTGTACTTTAAATCCTGAGTTCTTTAATAGTAATACAATGCTCTGAAACAAAGAAGGGAAAAAAAGGAGGAAGAGGAGGAAGAGGGAGGGGGAGGGAAAAGGGAAGAGGAAGAAGAAGAATGACAATGGCTGTCACATAAGTGATCTTCTGACTGGAGGATTAAAGAATCAGGACTAGAGACATGAGCAAAATCCATATCAAAACCAACTCATTACAGAACATTAGTATTAGATTTAATACAAGAGTCACAGTGTAATGATTTCTGATTGAAAAGTGTCTATATTCCCAAGTTATATGTTTAGCAAACAGTATACAATTCACATTCGGTAGTACAGGCTTAATTATTTTCAACTAAATCTTTGCCATCTTAACGTTGACAGATAAATTCTAATTTAAGGAGAGACATGAGAGCAAGTGTACCCACTTGTATAAGAATTCTTACAAGTTCTTATAAAGTAATAACAACAAAAATATATTGTAGACAACCATGTGTATGGTAATTCAGTAAATGAAATGGTTACGTGCTCCAGAATAACAGAGGAAAGCCTCCACAGGGTAACCTGCTGAGTTACGCTTGTTGGAGTAAAGTTACTAAAGTTGAGTAAGCCTAAAGCTGAGGTGTTGAATTTTGGAAAACACATATAAAGAATTACCCTAAGGTAATGAAATTCATGCTTCTTTCTTCTTATATTGAATGACTAGATTCTAGACTAAAGGATCGGAGAAGGCAATAGCAACCCACTCCAGTACTCTTGCCTGGAAAGTCCCCTGGACGGCGGAGGCTGGTGGGCTGCAGTTCATGGGGTCACGAAGAGTTAGACACAACTGAGCGACTTCACTTTCACTTTTCACTTTCATGCATTGGAGAAGGAAATGGCAACCCACTCCAGTGTTCTCGCCTGGAGAATCCCAGGGATGGTGGAGCCTGGTGGGCTGCCGTCTATGGGGTCGCACAGAGTCGGACACGACTGAAGTGACTTAGCAGCAGCAGCAGCAGCAGACTAAAGGATATCTATCATGCTGAAGAATTTAACCCAGACTCATATTATTTGCTGTTTTGATAAGGACATATATTAGAAATAAACCTGAAAATCCAGTAGAGTTCATAAGCATTTCAGGATGCTGTCTTACATTTTATTTATATTCTTCTAAATTATTAGGTACCAATGTGCCAAGCTGTTTGACTGTAAAAAAGGGGGAAAAAAAAAAAAAAAAAGAAAGAAAAGGAGCTGACTTTTTCCTGAGGGATTATTTTTTCCTACTCATGTTCCTATCAGAGTATATGGTACTTGCAGAAAATAACAACTAATTATGTGGTTTCCGTTATAAATTTCCTACCACTATTTCGGATGAATATCCCTTGTTATCTTCAAAAGGTTATACAGCANAAAAAAAAAAAAAGAAAGAAAGAAAAGGAGCTGACTTTTTCCTGAGGGATTATTTTTTCCTACTCATGTTCCTATCAGAGTATATGGTACTTGCAGAAAATAACAACTAATTATGTGGTTTCCGTTATAAATTTCCTACCACTATTTCGGATGAATATCCCTTGTTATCTTCAAAAGGTTATACAGCATTTGAAATTCAAAAGGAAGGTGTTACCTGCTATCTTGCATAAATCTCTAACAATTGCAAATGGAATATATTATCGTCAGATCCGATTGCTTATGTCCAATCTTGCCTCATCCTAGCATTTGTAAAGGTAAATGCATAGTAACTTGCTTCTTTTTTTCTTGGAATTCAAAATTGTGCATATAAATAAGAGGACCCATGTTGTACAATTCCACACAGATTGTCTTTTTCAGTTACTGCTCTCATATGAGTACATTACACTGAATAGTGAGAAGGGCTGGAAAACTTTATTAACCCTAACTGAAATGTAACAGCAGATTCTTTTTAAATGCAAGTAGGGGAAAACAAATATCAACTTTATTCCTACTCTTCAATAGAAGAATTACAAATACACACAATACTTGTTTGAATGCTCCTTGAATCTGTAAGGTCATTGCATTGAGAGAATGGTATGAGATTTTATACTGAAATCTCTTTGTTGGGAGTTTTCCAGAGTGTAAATCCATTTGGACTGTAATTTGTATATTCTTAACAATGCAAATTAGTATACTGGAATTACGTTGCTCAGTTGAGCAAATATTTATTGGGTACCTACTCTTTCGGATCACCACACTAGGTTCTGTGGGGACAGGAAGTCAAGCAGGGTCCTATCCCTGTCAAGTTCACAGTTGAGTTGGAAAGAGAATGAATAAATTTAAAATTCATATGGGCAATGTTTGAACCTTATCTAAGGGGACTTATGCTAAATTACCAAGACCTTATTTAGTCCATAACTTTTAAAGCATAAAGCTAGAAGATTATTGTTAGAATATATGGTTAACGCATCATATATGGTAAGCACTAAAGACATAATCTTACAATCCTCTTCATTTTCTGATTTTTTTTTCTTATAAAGTCAATTTGTACACAGCTCATCTATTTTCTTTATGTTTTTAGCCTTGCAAACTCTAAGGCTTAACCAGTATGTAGATGGGAACAATGCATGGGGTTAAATTACTAACACTGCCGGCAGAGATCTTGCTGAGGCACCAGTAAGGCCATTGAGAGCACAGATAATATTTTTAAGTATCCAAATCTGGCTCTTGTCCCTGATTCTGTGGGACACTTGTTCAGAGTTTAATCTATGGAAAGTGCAGAGAGGCAGGACATTGTAGGGGCTGGCCAGCCTGCCTCAGGGATGTTCCATGAACATATCATTGAAGATTCAGAGTCACAACAGTTTTCCCCTACCGCCTCTTTCACTTGGCTGCTCTCCAATTACATTTTATTCAGGAAAAGTCACTGGATCTATGTTAGCCTCAGGACAACATTTAAATTCGTGTCACTGGAGGCATTCAATTTCTACAATCAGGGGTTTCCTTAGAGCTGCCCCAATGATGCATACTCATCTTGCCACTCTGACTCTGCACATCTGAACAGTAGCTCCATATGCTATGTGGACAGTGGTTAAACATGCCATTTTCTGAGTGGCAGTGAGCATTCAATTTCTACAATCAGGGGTTTCCTTAGAGCTGCCCCAATGATGCATACTCATCTTGCCACTCTGACTCTGCACATCTGAACAGTAGCTCCATATGCTATGTGGACAGTGGTTAAACATGCCATTTTCTGAGTGGCAGTGTCTCCACATCTGAGTGCTATCAGGCATGGCCCTTGTAGGTCCCTTCCTTTTCTGGCCCTTCCTTACAGACCTGGCAGTACCTATCAGACCTCCACATCACATTGGGATCCTTGGCACTGGGCTTCCTATGTTCCTTGGGTTGATAAGACATTGGTATGAGGTGATGATCTGAGATTGGAATACTCTGAGTGAAGAAGAGCTAATTCATTAACCATCACTGCCTATTTCCCAAATCACGTGTTTACCTGGAGCAGAAGTGGCAATGACATATTTAGCTAATTCTGATATCATTTGCAGGAGGAAAGAAGATAATCCCCTGGCTTCTGGGAGCTCACGTATCACCTGGCAGATTAAATATGAGAACTGTATTACCTGAATGGAGAAAGAAGGTAACTGAACTGTACAAACTCATTTAGAAGTGTATGGATTCTGTGTTGCAATATATATTGATTGGCTATTGTCGGACTTAAAACCTTAATCTGTTTTGCTAACATAACAGCATGCAAAGCTGCTGGGCATATAATTTACTGCCTATACATAACACAGTGCAGGGTAATGGCACCACCTGTCTCAATCTTACAGTCAGTCACTAGGTACCTGTACTGGGTCAGGTTTCATGCAGAGTAGCAGGGGTTTTACAGGTAAGTAGAATCCCCTCTGATTCTTTAACCGCCCTTCAGGAGCTCAGAGTGACCTGAGAAAGGAAAGGTGTATATAATGAGATCTGTGTGGACAGAGCATGAGTAACAGCACTGAATATATTCTTCTTTTTTCTTTTTTTTTGACTTGTGGGATCTTAGTCCCCAGCTAGGAATTGAACCCAGACCCTCAGGAGTAAAAACACAGAATCCTAACCACTGGACTGCCAGGGAATTCCCAGGGCTGAGACTTCTATGATGGGAAATGAGATAAGGCAGGAAGTCAAAAAGGGGAAGAACTGTAGGGCAGAGGTAGAATGTATGCCTGAGGTCATTTTAAAGGATACTTAGCAACAAGCGCGTGAGATGTGACAACCACAGCTGCCACCACACTCTTTGTGGCTGTACATTTCACACATACACAAAAATGCAGGCCACTTTTTCTCAAGTCATCATCTCTTTGGAAAGCACTCTGCTGTTTCTGTCTTTGGGAGGAGTCAACGCTCTATACATGATAGGCAGACCTTCAAGATGATCTCCAAGATATTTGCTCCCTGTTGTTGCTCCTGTGATCAGGTTCCTTATTACATATCGAAAGGGAGACTATTCAGGTGAACCTAATCTACTCACAGGAGCACTTTATTTATTTTTTTAATTTTATTTACTTATTTATTTTTAGCTGTGCTGGATCTTCGCTGCTGTGCTGGCTTTTCTTTAGTTGTGTCGAGTAGGGGATATTCTCTAGTTATGGTGCGCAGGCTTCTCATTGCGGTGGCTTCCCTTGCTGTGAAGGATGGGCTCTAGAGCTTGTGGGCCTGTGGCTGTGGCTCCTGGGCCCTAGAGCACAGGCTTAATAGCTACGGCTCCACAGCATGTGGGATCTTCCTGGATCAGCGATCGAACCCATGTCTCCTGCATTGACAGGCAGATTCTTTACCACTGAGCCACAAGGGAAGCCCATGTGAGTCCTTTAAAAGCAGAGATTTTTCTCAGGCTGCAGGCAGAAGGAAAATCAGAGAGATTCCAATGGTAAGCGGGAATCAATGGGCTTTACTGGTTTGAAGATAGAGGGGCCACGTGAGAAGGAATATAGATGACCTTAAGGAGCTGAGATGCACCCTTGCTGATAGCCAATTAGGAGATGGGAATCTTAGTCTTATATAGCCCGCATAACTGAATTACGCCAGCAGCTGGAATGAATCTAGATGTGGGTTCTTACTCAGAGCATCCAGGTTAGTCCAGTCTAGCAGATACCCTGATTTTAGCCTTCTGATACCCAAAGCAGAGAGCTCAGTTGCCTGCTTGGACTTCTGACCTACATTATTGGGAGATAATAAATAGACACTATTTAAGGTCACTGAGTTTATGGTAACTCCTTACACAGTAACAGAAAACTAATACACCATGTGTGGGCATATTTGCATTACGCCTAGATTCTCTGTTAAGCATTTTAACTTGTCAGTTCCTTTGCATATACATTCTAAAATGACAGTGACAGCTAAAGAAGAATAATGCTGTCTTGTGTGTAGACAGATGAAATGCCTGTCTCTCCATCATTAAAGCACTTTGGTTGCTTTTTGGGAGCTGGGGGTTGTTGCAAGGAGCCACCTGCCTTCTGAGGTCCCACCTGTATAGAGACCATTTGCCTACCTAAGGGAAGTAGCTGAAGAATCGTGGCCCAAATGGCCTGACATTAAATTCAGTTCTCCATCTTAAATTGACTCTTTGATGTCGCTCGGTGAAGCTCAATGAAATGTACATTTAACATTCTTAGTTCTGTATATTTTGATCTTTCCATCTGACTCTGGTATGTTTGTGCCTCTCTCCTCTGGAAGAGTTGGTTTGCTTTTACTCCACTTATTTTTATTCTGTAGAATACTTGAAGTGGTTTTGGGAGCCTGTGAGGACAGTGTAATGCTTCCCTAACAGACATTCCAGATGGCCTAACCATTTAGGACAGGAAATGCAGATCCCTGCCACAAGAATTTTTGGAAGTCCTGCCATTTTCTCAGGATCTGGCTGGGATGTGGGCCAGACCCCTGAAGGCTCAGACTTCTGCTAATACCTCTTTTTCCTTGCGGAACTGCCAGAACTGGAGGAAATACTTTTTATTTTTCCCTTCAGAATGCACTTACAGCGTCAGCCTGAAACTTTTTGTAGTCTTAGGAATCAAATGCAGTGTAAGCTGCCCTTTCACTGGAGTTGGTTGATAATGTCTTCAGAATCCTCTCTCTTTCAGTTCTTGCAGAGTGTAACTCCTTCTCCCTTGTGATCGCACTTCTGCCAGGAGAATGAACAAGCACCACTCTGAACTTTTGACCTGGTACTTTCAGTGCATTTGAATCCATAAAACGCAGAGAAAATGGCCTTTGTCATCACTAACTTCCTCCTGCTCATCTACTAACTGGCACAATATAAGGGTCCCCGGCAAGGCAGTCTGGGGGACACTTGACATAGCCAAGACAGGACTGTCAGATGGTGTTTAGACTTCCTTATTAAAGCCTAGGTATAGCACCATGACTCCCCAGCCCACAAGGGGTTTTGTTGAACAATTCTGGCCCACTGGCCTTAATCTGTACCTTAAGTGCTATCCGTTTCTAAAAGCTGCTCTTTGAAATTGGTAGGAGCTGTATACCTAAAGGGCTTCCCAGGTGATACTATAGAGCACCTGCCTGCCAATGCAGGAGAGGCAAGAGACTCGGGTTCGATCCCTGGGTTGGGAAGATTCCCTTGGAGGAGGAAATGGCAACCCCTCCAGTATTCTTGCCTAGGGAATGTCATGGACAGAGGAGACTGCAGGGCTACAGTCCATGAAGTTGCAAAGAGTCCAGCATGCTAAGTCGCTTCAGTCGTGTCCGACTCTGTACAACCCCATAGATGGCAGCCCACCAGGCTCCCCCGTCCCTGGGATTCTCCAGGCAAGAACACTGGAGTGGGTTGCCATTGCCTTCTCCAATGCATGAAAGTGGAAAGTGAAAGTGAAGTTGCTCAGTCGTCTCCGACTCTTCGTGACCCCTTGGACTACAGCCCACCAGGCTCCCCTGTCCCTGGGATTCTCCAGGCAAGAGTACTGGAGTGGGTTGCCATTGCTTTCTCACGCATATACATGTAAAAGTCCTATTTTGCAAATAAGATCATCTATACCACTTTTCTGGGCTTCCGTGGTAGCCCAGATAGTAAAGAATGTGCTTGCAGTGCGGGATACCTGGGTTTGATCCCTGGGATGGGAAGATTCCCTGGAGGAGGGCATGGCAACCCACTCCAGTATTCTTGCCTGGAGAATCCCCGTGGACAGAAGAACCTGACTGGCTACATCCATGGGGTTGCAAAGTCAGACACAACTGTGTGACTAAGCACAGCACACACAGCACACACAGCACATACCACTTTTCTAGATTCTACATATGTACCCTGCTGATGCTAGTCATGACATAGATAACTAATGAGACCCTACTGTTTGGGTCAAGGAACTCTACTCAGTGCTCTGTGGTGACCTAAATGGGAAGGAAATCCAAAAAAGAGAGGGTTTATGTATACATATAGCGGATTCACTTTACAGTAGACTTACACAACATTGTTAAGCAACTATACTCCAATAAAAATTAATTTAAAAATAAAAATTAGTTTTTAAAAATAAGTAAATATAGCCGTGTTTTGCTCGCTCTTGGAGTACAAAGCAGTAATGCACCATTCCTTGGTGCAACCTTCACAGACAATCAGCACAGTATTGCAAAAGGCACCTCAACCAGGGAACAGGGATGTGGCCAGGAGGGGAAGGAGAGGAAGGACTCTGCTCTGAAGCTGCAGGCTTGGAGGATGGAAGCCAAATATAGAAGGGTCCTGCTGCCGAGTTGCTCCATATGACTGCCACCTACCCTTTTTTCTTTTTGTAAGAGGGACAGCAGGCCTTTGCTTTCCAACTTTACAGGTTATAAAACTGTGATTCAGAGAGATTGGTGTTGCTTTGGAGCCCTTGGGGTGTCTCCCTTTCGGTTAGATTGTAAATGACTGTGAAAATGTGTCTATCGTCTGTGGTCTCAGTTTCTCTCAATAGCTTTTCATCTAGTCACCTGATGAGTTACCCATGATTACTTTTAATCCACACCCACTTTCATTTTTCCCCATCTTTAAGAAGTCCCTGGGGTCATTATACAATTTAAAACAGCCACACTTAAGAGCTTGGAAAACTATTGGTACCAGTGGAGTTAACTGCACATGATTTTGCATTGACAAGAGCTGGATTTAAATGTAAATTCATTTTCCAAGTGATTTGTTGGAAGAATACTTCCAGAAGAATACTATTTGTATGTTTTTTGTCTTTGGAGATTTTCTTAGCCTTTTTACTTTTATTTCAAATCATAGCCCTTCATTCTTTCTTATAAATCCTCAAAAAATTCTACTGCCTTAGTGAATAATTGTAAGAAAAAGATTCAGAGTTCTAATATTTGTGGTTAAAGTGGGAACTAAGTAATAAGTGGGTAAAAGGTGCCATCAACTTGGTTTCTTTCAAGAAATGTACAAAGATGGAGCTGAGATAGAAACATGATTTTAATTATGGAAAATTGTTTAGCTTATCTCAGCCTCAGTTTTCTCATCTATAAATTGGGACTGATACCATTGACCTTAGAGAATAGTTGTGCAAATTAAATAAAATTATATATATATATATATAAAAACTTCTGAAGTTCTTGCTACTATACTCATAATTCATTAAATGTAAGCACCTATCACCTTAGATCCCACCCATGACCAGTCCACAAATGAACAGTTCTTTGCTGAACCAGGGGCTTCCCTTGTGGCTCAGCTGGTAAAGAATCTGCCTGCAATGTGGGAGACCTGTGTCTGATCCCTGGGTTGGGAAGATCCCCTAGAGAAGAGAAAGGCTACCTACTCCAGTATTCTGTTCTGGAGAATATTATGGACTGTATAGTCCATAGGGTTGCAAAAAGTTGGACATGACTGAGCGACTTTCACTTCACTTCCTGAACCAAGCACTGGCAAGCTAGGTGCTTAGGTGAAAGAGGAAAGAATATATGAATCTCAACTTTGAAGACGTTTCAGTATACTGAGAGACAAGATAAGGAACACAGAAAAGTAAAAATTTATGGGTCAGTTTCTGCCCCATATTTCTCAGTATCTCTGTGAAATATTCAGTTCTACCTCTCACCCGCAATGAGCTGTATCTATTTGTGCAAACATAGCTCCTTTCCACTGCTGTGAAGGAAGAGCTGATGTGTGGGTTTCTTCACTTTTCCCGGTGAGACCTGTAGAGACCAGGCTCACATACATCCTTCTGTGGTAAGTTCAGCACATCATGGAAACCTAGCATGAAGCTCATGAAATCTACTCTGCTGGGTGTTCAATATAGTGTTTATTTTAGCATATGCTGCTTACTTTTTTTTATTAATTATAGAAAAGAAAAAAACCTAACTCTGGGACAGTTCCAAGAGAAAATATTTGTTACTGAAATTTTTAATTATCAATTTGTCAACTTATGTTGACATTCCTAAAGCTTCCTTAAGGAACTTCCTCCCAAAGCAGACAGCTCCTCCATAGGAGACTCTCAATCCCCAGGTTTTAGATACATTTCCATAATTTAGATGGTCTAAATGACAACAAATCAGTTGTACACAATCCAATTGTACAGAATTCAGTTGTACTAGAACTTAATAAAGTTCTAGTAAGTCAGCAATAAAGTAGGTTGTTTTTCTTGTATCCTTTTCATTTTCTTTTCTTTTATTATTATTATATATTTTTTGGTGAGATGACCGTTTTAGCCAATGGAATGTTCACTAATGTAATATCCAGAGGAAATAACCATTAGGACATCAAAACAATGGAGAAGATACATGAAGTGAAGTGAAAGTCGCTCAGTCATGTCCAACTCTTTGCAACCCTATGGACTATACAGTCCATAATATTCTCCAGAACAGAATGCTGGAGTAGGTAGCCTTTCCCTTCTCTAGAGGACCTTCCCAACCCAGGGGTCGAACCCAGGTCTCCCGCATTGCAGGCGGATTCTTTACCAGCTGAGCCACAAGGGAAGCCTAAGATACATACAGTAGCAATCAATTCAAATGTCTTTTTTTTTTTGCCTTCAAAACACAAGGGTTAGGGTTAGGGTGGTGGTTCAGTGCTTAAGAACCTACCTGCCAATACAGGGGACATGAATCCACCCCGGGTCTGGGTAGATTCCACATGCTGCAGGACAGTTAGGGCCCTGCACCACAACTCCTGAGCCTGCGCGCTAGAGCCTGAGTTGCAGCTACTGAAGCTCACGTGCCCTAGAGCCCGTGCTCTGCAACAAGAGAAGCCACCACAATAAGCCCATTTACCACAACCAGAGTAGCCCCCGCTCACTACAATTAGAGAAAAAAGGAGGCACACAGCAACAAAGATCCAGTGCAGCCAAGTTAATTAATTTAAAAAATGAAAACAAAAAGCCTCCAAACACTCCCATGAAAACTGCTCATGGATATTCAGATGTGAGTTTTAGACAGGAAAGAAGACATTGACAAAGTCCATTTTCATTTCATCTCTAAAGACAATAGGAAAATAAAATTAGAATGAAAATAATACCTATAATTTTGCATTTGTATTGTGTGTTAGGAACTGTTCTGATTGATTTATATTTATTAACTTTTAGAATTCTCACTACTCTATAAATATTCCATTTTACAAGCAAGGAAACTGAGAAACCACAAGGTTAAGCAATCTGCCTAAGAATATACAGACTGCAGAGTTGGGTTTTCATAAATGTCTCCAGCAAGATAAAAGGAATTTAAATACAGTTCTCTGGCCATTTGCAGATGTAGAGAATGAATATCATTCCAAGCTAGTATTTCAACTTAGAAACAAAGATATGAGCTAGGACATGAACTGTCTACCGGTAAAGACTCACCCTTAATGCAGACTTAACATGTAAAACCTAACCAGATCAAGGTCACCAGAAGATTGGAAGCAGCCAGAAAAACTCTCCCGCCATCATTGGCCACTCACTCTAATACATTCTCACATCTGTGATAGATATTTCATTGGATTTTCTATTTTGCACCATGAATGTCTTAAGAGAAAGAGCTATGAACATCCTTCCTGGATTCTCTTTAAGAAAATTATAAACTCCTTTCATTCAAAAGTTACATTTTAGTCATCTCTTTCCAGCCCTTTCCTTTGAATCCAGTTCTAGCAACGTGCTTGAATGGCACATATTAGGTGGTCAGCAAATGGTAGATTAAGTTTTGAAGCCTATCATGCATTCAAGAATATAGAAAGTATTTTGCAACATTTGATTTTCTAATAAATCAAAGAGCATGAGAGGTACCCTTGGGGAAATAACGATGGCTATCCTTCACTAAGCTCTTCACTCCCTACCTTGACTCACATTCCTGATTATGGTTGAGCTTTGTGGCTATAAAAATGGGCACAGTATATAAATATTTAAAGAAAACATAAAGAAAAATAAGCTGCAAGGTGATTAATGGAGTTAGTTATCTAATTATATAATAATAGAGCATTATGTCAAAAGTACTTCATTAAAAAAAGAACAATTACCTATAATTAAATTTTAAATTTGATTGAAGAATGTTAATTCATTTCTGCATCGAGGAACTCCCAGGATCATTCCTTTCTAATAGTGCTGTTTCTTTAAGGACAAACCTTCCATTCACTTGTAAACATGTTTTTTATTTTAATAAAAATGTGTATTTTTAAAACATTCAACCAAAGATTCGGCTACAGAAAAGAAGTTACACTGTTAGAGGATAAAACAAGAGGCAGAGTTAGGAGTTGAATATCTCATAAGTTCAGTTCTATTTGTCATTATCTCTCTCTAAAATGGGGACATATAGGAAGAAATGCCAAATACCACCCACTTGAGAGAGTAGAGAGGCTCCAGTAACTAGTGAGACAATTGAAGAGCATGAAAAAGTATAGTTCTTATTTTTCTACGAGTACTCTTTTATGTTAATTATACAAATGTAGGTGAGGTGCTCTAAGTAGTTGACCCTTCTGAATCCTTTACTAGCTTTTATGTTTCCCTGGAAACTGTTTATTAACTATAACCCAGTGGAATTGGTAAATAAAAAGTAATCATTGCATTTGTAATTGTACTGGTGCAGATATCCATCATCACCGAGGACGAAAGAATAAAAATCAGAAAAGTTCTAGGGATTCCCTGGTGGTTCAGAGGTAAAAAATCTGCCTGCCAATGCAGGGGACAGGTTTGATCCCTGGTGCAAGAAGATCCCACATGCCTTGGAGCAACAAAGCCTGTGCACCACAACTATTGAGCCTGTGCTCTGGAGCCTGGGGGCCACAACTACTAAGCCCATGTGACATAACTACTGAACCCCATTCATCCTAGAGCCTGAAATCCCCAACAAGAAAAGTCACTGAGAAGCCCTGAGAAGGAGAAGCAATGAGAAGCCTTCATATAGCAAGGAGAGAAGAGCCCACACAGCAACGAAGACCCAGCACAGCCAAAAATAAATAGACAAGTAAATGAAATTCTTTAAAAAAAAAAAAAAGCTTCACTCCCAACTCTTTCCAAGGTAGGTTGGCCAATGTACAACTTCTCTTATTTTCTCTGTGAATTCACAGCATAAGGCTAGTGTACCTTCCTCTCCACTTCACAGGGTGGTGGTTCTGTTTGTCAAATGAGTAATATATATGATGTTATATCTTAGAACACATAAAGTATTTTCCAGTAGAAGTTATCAGATCAACAATGCCTACCTGTAGTTGCCTTACCTTGGACAAGAGGACACCAGCTACCCTGACATGGATCTTTTTCAAATGCTTAAGGCATGAGACACATGTTATGCTTTTCATAATTCCAGTTGCCATCAAGAATTGTCGATGACTTAGAAAGAACATTGATTTTTCTGGTGGTGTTTACATGCCTGCTTTCTGCAGCCATTAGTGGTCCTCATAGAATTGATAGCTTTTTGAACCATGTCAATGAGATTATTGATTCTTGGAAGGGTCCTAATCTAGGAAAACTTTTTAAATGTTTGCTATTGGCTTTTATTAACATATAATGTAGCAACAGGATTGAAAAATTCAAGTATTGTGTGATTGCCTGGAAATCTCAAAGTAAAAATCAATGTAACTAATCTATTTAATAAGTCATGAAACACACACAAAGTGGAGGAAAGTCAGTTCAGATTCCTTAGCAAGAAGGCAATCTTGTGGGAATGTGCTTTGCTGTGCCAGCCAGCCTTCCAGCCCGTTCCCTGCCCTCATGAGCTCAGCTATCTTAGCCAGAATCTAACACATCCACTTCCCTCTGGCTCTTTCAGTGCTTCCTCACCCATAAGGGTGGCCCTTATTTTCCTGCCTTGTCACATACAAGTTTCCAGTCCAGTCCCTTCCTCTCTTCACACTACAGCTTCTTCCTCTAATAACCCAGCAGATTGGAAAACACTATCAGTCAGCTGTTCATGATTCTCTGTGAAGTCTACATCCTACCATCAGGCAAGAAATAGGAGCTGTAATATCCTCAGGAACACAAGCTCAGTGTTATGGCTTATAGTGTCTAGGGCACTGGGCATGGAAAAGTCACATACAATGATTTTAAACAACAAGACAACTTACATTTAAATGTCCAAAGTGACTGTGAGTCAGATATAGCTTACTTAGCACAAAATTAACCACCAGAATGACCCACAAACATTTCACCCCCTCCAGCATACACTTTGAATGAACAGAAACTCGTTCACCTCTTTTTCTTCAAATTCAGAGTGAACACGGTCTATCCTTATAGTCATACTTTTTTTTTTTTTAATATTGATATAGGAAAGAGAAATTAAATTGTACCACGGACAATAATCTAGTCACAGTGAGGAAAATCTCTCAAGTAATAATTTTGGAATTCCTACTAAGTTATCAAAAGGAGGAGAAAAATCCAGTTCCATTTTTTCTTTACAAATCCATTTATCTCTAGTCCTAAGGAAAACAATGAAATGTACTATTAAGGCGGATAAGTCTGGGTGTCCCTTGGTGATAATAGAGCCATGAGGGGAAATGAAACAGGGCAAGAAAATGGGATCACTTTTATATCCAAATTTCAAAATGGGTGGCTAAAGGGTAACCAGTGGTTATAATGCTGATTTTCAGAAAAGCCTATTGAAAGTCTTAGGGAGTTAATCTGAGCTTTGGGCATCTTATTAATAAGAAGATATCAAGGTATCCACCAAGCGATGTCTGTCTCTATCAGGTAATAACTGAGGAAGTTTTACCTAATACATATGCACACACATAGCATATATACATTTGCCAATACTAACTAGCTAAACAAGAGGTGATTAGTAACTACTTATATTCTCAGAGTGTGGAGGGGCTTGGCACCCCTGCGTGCTGTGTGCTAAGGCAAATAAAATGCTGCCCATAAGGGAGACCATTTACCTCTATACTGATCACATATAGACGTATGATCTATATAGTAAATACTATCCTAGGTACAAAGGAATAGAAGATTTAAGGACTGTACAGAGAGGTTTGAGAACTAGGTTCTGTGCATGGGTACATCTTTATCCTTCCCTTCCAATCACCCCACTCCACCAACCTCACTCCAGAGCACAGAAAGCTGTGAAGCTATCTGTCCTACCATTGTGACCATTTTTGTACAGGTCTTTATTCACCACAGAGTAACTAAACAATCCTAGCGGTTAGAGAGGAGGCTTGGCTGGGTGTGAGCGGTGTAACCTGGATTAGGCATACACTGCTTGCTGGGAAGGTAAGAGACCACTGTAAATAATGAGCCTCCTGAACAACACTCTACCACTGCCTCCCAGACCTTTCTCTCTTCTCCTTTGAAATGCCTCAAATCCAACCATAAAATACCTCTCCTTGGAGTGGTGCATGGTGCAGCTAGAGGAACGTGAAGGCATATTCCTGACAAGCTGCCAATCGTTACTCTGTGAGAAAATTCTCCCATTATGGAGGTGGCAAAGCCAGGGAGAGTTCAGCCAGAGCAGTGACCTACAGGGTCTTCATCTGCCACAAAACCATTCACTACCATTAATTTTGTAATAAAAATTATTATAAACATATTGTGACATGATTGACACAATGTTCCTTGCCTCTCCTTTTTCACATTTAATTCCCAGAGTACAGGGACTGTGCTTTAAATCACCCAGTTTATTGATGGCAAAGCCAAAAACGAGACTCAGATATCTTAATCTAATTTTATTTTCAGTAATTCTAGAAATGTAGATCAGGAGACCTACATTCTAGTCCTGGATCTGATTCCACATCACTGTTTGGCTTGGTACCAGCCACTTACCATTTTTTGATTCTTCCTATATTTAGCAAAATAAGATGAAACAGATAAGCACTACTTTTTTTTTTTTTCTTCCAAGTTTCCATCTGGGATCATCTGTACTACCAGGAGGGCTTCCCTGGTGGTTCAGACAGTAAAGAATCTGCCTGCAATGCAGGAAACCCAGGTTTGATGCCTGGGTTGAGAAGATCCCCTGGAGAGGTAAATGGCAACCCACTGCAGTATTCTTGCCTAAGAATTCCATGGTCAGAGGAGCCTGGTGGGCCACAGTCCATGAGGTCACAAAGAATTAGACACCACTGAGTGACTAAGCACACACATACACCCACATATTACCAAGAAACGTAAATCTAACCATTCAAATTCTGATTTCTTTTAAGACAATGGAGTCTGTAATATACAGTTCAGTTCACTTGCTCGGTCGTGTCCGACTCTTTGCGACCCCATGAATCGCATCATGCCAGGCCTCTCTCTTCATCACCATCTCCCAGAGTTCACTCAGACTCATGTCCATCGAGTCCATGATGCCATCCAGCCATCTCATCC
>SJYT01021034.1:0-49448 GCA_006410635.1 Cephalophus harveyi
CCTGCCCACCCCCTGATCAATGCCTGCACCTGCTGCCCATCACAGGTGCAGAGCTAGTTTGCTTGCAGAATGACAGGAGTGACTGACAAGAGCAGCTGCCCTCTACTCTGAATGCTTGCTTTGTATTAGAGTATAGTCAACTGACAATATTGTTAGTGCCAGGTGTAGACCAAAGTGATCGCATTATGCATATATATGAATCTATTTTTTTCAAATTCTTTTCCTTTTTGTGCAGAGTTCCCTGGTCTATACAGTAGGCCTTTGTTGGTTATCTATTTTAAATATAGTAACATGTACGACTCAATTCAAACCTCCCCATCTATTCCCCCTCCATCGCTATTTGCAGTAGCCAACATATGGAAACAACCTAGATGTTGACATATGAATAGATAAAGAAGTGGTATTTGTTTTTGTTGTTCAGTTGCTAAGCCATGTCCAACTCTTTGCGACCCCATGGATGGTAACTTGCCAGGCTTCTCTGTCCTCTATGTCTCTCAGAGTTTGATCAAGAAGTGGTTGTACATACACAATGGGGTTCTGGGGTAGCTCAGTGTTAAAGAATCTGCCTGCCAGTGCAGGAGATGCAGGTTCATTCTTGGGTCAAGAAGATCCCCTGGAGAAGGGAATGGCAATCCAGTCCAGTATTCTTGCCTGGAAAGTCCCATAGACAGAGGAGCCTGGTGGGCTACAGTCCATAGGGTTGCAGAGTCGAGCATGACTTAGCAACTAACACACACATACACATACCATAGAATATATATTAAATGGAATCTAACCCAAGCTAACAAGCACTTAGCAAGTGTTTGATGATTAAATAAATGAAGAAGGAAAAATATCCATGTTGTGGAGCAAAAGCCCTACATATTTTCTCTTTTATGCCTCTCGATGAAATCTGATGAATCATTTGTGGATTTTGCCCTGGAATCACTAAGTCAATTTGTTCCTGCATCCTGCCCTGACTTCATGTTACCAATTAAACCTCAGCAATTCACTCTAATCCTTAACATGCATCAATTTAACCATGTAAGGTGGAGTGACCTGAAAGGCTGTGTAGATATTTCAACTCATCTATATAGTGAGGGCCATTTCCTACATCATCTCTTAGAATGAAATGACTTACAAATTTCGTTTTTCACCAATTTCATTTATTATTGACTAACAATGTTTGCAGAAAACCTCAAAGATAATCAAGATATTAATTCTGCAGAATGCTGTAAGTGTCTAGTTAATTAAGATCTCAGCATTACTGGGTAGCACACAGAAAGAAGGGTACCCGGAATAACTCAGCCAGCTCCTTCCCATCTGCTTTGCATCACTGAATAATATCGGGGGCTCCTGTTTATTCTGGGGTTATAAGCGCTCGGTCTCAAAGGATTCTTAAATTGCTTCCCTTTTTACACGATGGTAGCTGTAGACTTCAGAGAAGGCAGTGGCACTCCACTCCAGTACTCTTGCCTGGAAAACCCCATGGATGGAGGAGCCTGATAAGCTGCAGTCCACGGGGTGGCTAAGAGTCAGACACGAGTGAGCGACTTCACTTTCACTTTTCACTTTCATTTTTCACTTTCATGCATTGGAGAAGGAAATGGCAACCCACTCCAGTGTTCTTGCCTGGAGAATCCCAGGGACAGGGGAGCCTGGTAGGCTGCCATCTATGGGGTTGCACAGAGTCGGACATGACTGAAGTGACTTAGCACCAGCAGAAGCTGTAGACATATTTTTCTCTTCCTTAATTCTTGCCGTTGTTGTCTACAGAATACAACGCAACAGAATACAATTTAGCAGCCCTTAGTGTGAGAGTCAGGAGGGTAGGTTATCCATTCAGTTCAGTTCAGTTCAGTCGCTCAGTCGTGTCCGACTCTTTGTGACCCCATGAATCGCAGCACGCCAGGCCAGGTATTCCCATCTCTTTCAGAATTTTCCACAGTTTATTGTGATCCACAGTGTCAAAGGCTTTGGCATAGTCAATAAAGCGGAAATAGATGTTTTTCTGGAACTCTCTTACTGCCCTTCTAACTCAAAAATGTAAAACTCTGTAGGGACAAGGACAAACAAAAGCCTTGGTTGTTATTTTTCAGCTAGAGATTGTTCTCCCTGTGTAAAGTTAAAGACAAATGACTTTACAAATCCAATATTGATTTGTTGTAACTCACTCAGAAGAATTGATGGCACATGCTGTGTATTAAGCATCTGAGTAGGGACAAGGACAAACAAAAGCCTTGGTTGTTATTTTTCAGCTAGAGATTGTTCTCCCTGTGTAAAGTTAAAGACAAATGACTTTACAAATCCAATATTGATTTGTTGTAACTCACTCAGAAGAATTGATGGCACATGCTGTGTATTAAGCATCTGCAGTTACAACAGTTTATACCCAAGCAGGATAGGACATTTGGTTCAGAGCCATTATTTAATGTAAAGCTGATTGAAACATGGTGGGAAAATATAATGCATTGTGTTATAAACCCTTGGGAAAAAATAACAACAGCATACTATGAAATAAATAACCCTAAAATTCTTCTACTTTTGATTATAAGCCATTTATTTCATTGCCTTTGTTTCCATGGGCAATCAATTTTCTTCCACCTCTGAAAAAATATCTGAAGTGAAACAGAATGATATTTATTCAAAATTGCCAAACAGTCCTGTTAATGAAAGGCAATTGATCAAATATTGTCTTTTATAATATATTGACTTTCTTTTTTGCCTCAGACACAGTTATTTGGAAGGGCACATTTTGCCAGTTTTGTAGTTCCATTTTTGGGCAACAGTGTAAATGATGCCTTAGCTACATTGTACAGTTAAAGATGCACTTGTAACAATGTAATGTTTGATTTAGCTTCTTAACATGGTGTGGCTCATTAATCCACTTTCTAAAATACGTCCTTATAAATGACCATCCTAGCTGTGCTGGGTCACACTGTGTTATCCACTCACCACTAAAATTGCTACATCCAGTCCTTGTCTTCTTATGTTTGGGATAATTTAAGAACAAATGGCATATATTCGTATGTAATATTCCATTTTTACTTACATTCCAGGGTGTTAAATGGAAAAAAAAAAAAAAGAGTTAATCTTGTCTTTCATAATTTCTTCCATTCCTGTCAGCCTCCACACTTAGCAACATAATCACACACAAAAATGGACTCCAGCCAGAAAAAGACTCTCCTTTCAATCCTCTCTGTAAACAGAGATCAGTGCAAGTAAGGAATGGGAGAAAAAGAAACCATTAATCCCTTTTTGATAGGGGTAAAAATGAGAGATAAAGGAAAGACAAAGCATCTCAATAATAGTCACCATTTGGAAAGCAGTTTCAGTGTGATCCACTGCTGGAGCAGAATGAAGTATCTCTGATTAATGGCCCTAGACCCCTCTCTCCATTTCCACACTGGTGCATCCACCTGCCCACCCAACATTTGCACACGCAAGTGTAATAAGCATCTCTTTCCCTCTGAACAAAGGCGAGTGCTCTTCACTGTTGAGGACCCAGAGCCTGGCGCCATCCCTGCCCCGGATACCAGCCAGCCTGCTGCCCCAGCTACGTCAGAAGCCAACCACATCTCTTCACCCCAAATCACCACTGTTCTCGGGTGCGTTGCTCACCAGTCTCACCCCAGATCCCTATCTCTGCCCATTTCCCTGCAGTCAAGACCCCACACTTCATTCAGAGTGATCTGTGGAATCTCATCACTCTTCTGCTAAGGACCCTTTGAAGCTTTCCTATCACCGCCCAAGTGAGCCCACGTCCCTTACAGAGACCTACAGGACCGCCTCACCCCTGCTCCCCATCTGCTCTCCCCCAGCCCTTGTCCAGTAGCTTTGGGTCTGGTTCTTAAAGCTCCCGCCTCAGTCTTCGTTCCTCTGTCTCCTCAGGCTGAGATGGCTTCCCCAAGGCGCCTTGTCTCTCCCTTCCTTCACATCATTTCTCAGAGCTTACCTGCTCCCTAGGCTCTCACTGGTCACCCTGCGTACCTTTTGCACACCTTGCCCAGGCATCACTTTACCCCTCTGGTTACCTGTTCTGCTTTTCTCTGTATCATTTGTCACCGTATGTCATACATATGAGCTTCCAGGTAGTGCAGCGGTAAAGAATCTGTCTGCCAGTGCAGATGCTGTGGGTTCAGTCCCTGGGTCAGGAAGATCCCCTGGAGAAGGGAATGGCCATTCCACTCCAGTATTCTTGCCTGGAAATTCCATGGACAGATTGGGCTACAACCATAGAGTTGCAAAGAGTTGGACGTTACTGAGCACATACACACACATGCATCATACATATCAGACTTATTTTTATGTGTTTATATGTGCACATTTAGCATATGCATTTATATGAATATGTGGAGGTGTATGTGAGAATATTATATATTATATAGTATTGATATATATAATATGCATATTCTACATTGTGTATAAATTATATATAAATATATCAAATATGATATAATATAACATGAATATTATATAATATATAATTATAATAGTATATTAAATGCACATACATTATCATTTGCTCCTCTCTCTTCCAATGCCCCCATTAGAATACTGACTCTTTGAAGGAGGGTATTTTTGTCTGCTGTCTTCACTGAGACCTACCAAGTGCCCAGCAGGGAGGCTCAGGCACACAGCAGTTGCTCAGTAAACACTTGTCCGTTGAATGAATGAGTTTCCTAGTTGTGCGGAGGCCTGAAGGAGCATGGCAAGGTGACGTCACACTCTCCTTCAGTGAGGTCTTTGTGCTCCATGCCATCTTCATGCCTTCAGCATGAAAACCTTGAAGAAAGGCCAACAGCTGTCATGGAGATGTTCAAAATGCATTCTTTTCCTAGAGGAAATTAGTCTCCTGGTCATTCAAGTCCTGTAAATGTTTATCAGACCAGGAGAGTTATAAGAAAGATAGCAACACTTATTGAGCATTGAGTAAAAATAGAAATTTATCAGTTTTCAGAATAGTAGTAGATCAACCCATAAAATGTAAGAATCCATAGACAGGATGTTAAACAACATTAAATTAGGTCTTTTGCAAGTCAAGACACCATGTTTTCTAAGACACTCTGTTTTCTATGTTGGACCTTGTCAATGATTGATTCCCTCGAATCTCTCATTTATAGACATGTGCTTGGCAATGGTTAAGAGAAAATCATTCTTATTACCAAAATTGTATGTAGTATATGAATGAGGCTGCTGCTGCTGCTGCTGCTAAGTCACTTCAGTCGTGGCCAACTCTGTGCGACCCCATAGATGGCAGCCCACCAGGCTCCGCCGTCCCTGGGATTCTCCAAGCAAGAACACTGGAGTGGGCTTATGAATGAGGCACAACTAATTAAATAACTGGTCAACTAAAATAAAATACCATAGTCTTAGAATCCCTATACCTGCTGCATGGAAGGAAACATTAAAACCGTGAGTTAGTCTTTTTCAAGTTTTTGTAACAAGGTGACATTACCTGGTAGTAAAACCTCATTGTCAGCCTGGGTTCTGTGCTCTAGTAGGTTAGAAAATACAACACTCTAATTTTCCACTATGCTACTGCTGGATGAATTCATTTGTTACTGAGTTGATGACTAGGACATGCTGGCTTTCAGAAAGGGCATTTGAAGAACCACAGAGAAAGCCAGCCCTGCCACTCTCCAGGTGCTTCTCTGGATTTGGAACTTGAAGAGGGCTGTGGTCATGAGGGAGATGGGATGAGGGGAGGAGAATGGAGTGAGGCTGTTAAGAAACTTGAATGACTCCCTTAATAGGGCTGCTAAGACAGGCTTTTCAGGGAGCAGAAGTCACACCACGACCCTCAATCTCATCAGCTATAGATGATGCTTTGTGTGGTTTCCACCTCGGAAACTTTATTCTAGAAATAACTTGAAGCTAGCATTTTCATCAGACCACACTTCTCCAGGTAACTGGATACATTATTGTTTTATGAATCCCCACGTGAATCATCTTCAAAAATTAACAGGATTTGCTTTATCCAGTTACAAAAAAGGGCACACGTTTTGTTTTGCAATAATATTTTTATAGTCACTAAGCTTGTACTACATTGCTCAAAATGTCACCCATCATCAGGTTTTGTTTTTAGGGGACTTTATTGCTCTGGTATTAATGGGTGATTTATTTGAATGGTGGTAGACCAAAGTGATTTGTAAAACTGCTAAAACAAGGCACATCTGCTGTGCTCTGTGCTGGATTTCTGGCACTGAGTGCTCTTGATCTTGCTTTAAAACAGGTTTTGACAGTGGAAAAAATAATAGCTCCATTAACCTCTAACAGTTCTATCAAGGTTTAATAAAACACAAAGGATAATTGCCCCTATCTGCTTTGTTTCATCATAAAATGCAACAATATGAAGTTTTGCAATTCTTAAAGAACCTTGTTTTCTTAACAAAGATCCATTCCCATCTAGCATGAATATAGTAGGTTGTACAAATTGCTTCATAAATCAGGTAAGTAAATTATGCTTGCAGTTTCTAAATAGGCCTTTGTCACTGCAGGAGCTAAAATATCTTTTAAAATGCCAAGGAAAAACTTGCTGGGAAGAGAACTGCTATCTAGATACATTGGGAGGAATGGCATCACTGGTAACTAGAAGCAAAGCTAGGCGGTTCATCAATTATTTATCACATCATTTACATATGTAATTTCTTAAGTAACCAGAAAAAAAGAATCTGTTAAAATATGGGAAGCAAGATATAGCTTGGTTCAGTTGTGCTGTAAACCCAGTAGGAAGTAAAATCCTATATAACTGGGTTCAGCATATAGTTACAGAGCATAATCAATTAACTAAAGGGATGTACTCACTCTGCAAAATGACTACAGATTTGTCCTTTTATTTCAAAAAGTGAACGGGAAACACCCTACAGATTATAGCAGACTTGAAAGAACAGTATATATCTTAGCATTTCCATCACTTACCTTTTAGAAGCCCAACATATTACATACATCTTTATTAAATTTTATAAAATAACTTAATCTTCCCATATAATTGGATTAAATACACTCTGAAACTGTAGAGAATTGTGGGACTGTTGGTGTTTGTGTGTCAACACAGGTACCTAATTCCAGTAGCTGTTAGGAAAGCAAATTGCTATTACTATTTCATCGTAATTTAATTATCTTATATGATCAAATGTTTGCTACTGAGCAACTTCAGTCAGAAGCTCTAAAGATTAAACTAATTAATCATGGTAGCTCCTTTATGAATTAAATTAAAACCTTCCATTCTATACACAAGGCAACTAAGTCAGCCAGTTAAATTAATTAGCCCTGATATAAAGATAGATAGGGGAGTCTGGACTTAAAAACCAAGAAGTTCTCAGAACATCAAGGGGAATTCAGAAAAGACTCACATTCCTTAAGCCTCATCATTTTATTTAAAACACATTTTTAAAGGTGTGAAGAGAATACTGAAAGTATTTTCAGATTAAGTCCTTTCATAGAATCACAGAATTGTAAAATTGAACTTGACTTTCAGCTTTCAGGGTGACAGTCTGTCCAGACTGATAACCCTGCCTCACTGAATTTCTCACAAGAAGAAATTCAGAGATAAATGAACTGACGTTGATCAAATGGTGATAATGCTGATAATTTATCTTGATTTTAAGGGAAGTAGTTAGTGTGTTCATGGAAAAGGTGAGAAGAAGCATGGTTTCTGCCTGTTTATTTCGACTGAGGGAGGAGGGGAGATGCGCGTCTTCATTCAGTTATTCAGGGAACTCTCAGGCAATCAGGTTCAGGTAACAAGCTGGTGTACTCACACCTACCTGCATCACAGGTGACCCTCTAAAGACTGGCACACCTATCATGTATCCTCCACATTGTCTCTGGGTTGCCAGTCTCTTTTTTAACAAGAACAGCAACAACAACAAAAAGAAACTTTATTTTGAAATAATCATAGATTTTCAGGAAACTAGTAAAATCTACAAGAAGGCCTTGTATCTTCACCCGATTTCCCTAATTGTGGGATAATCTCAAAACTGGAGAAGTGACTTTGGGACAGTCCACAGAGCTTATTCAAACTTCACCAGTTTTACCTGGGCGCTCTCGTGTGTGTGTGTGTGTGTGTGTGTGTGTGTGTGTGTGTGTGCGCGCGCGTGCATGCGTGTAGGTCTGCACACTTGTGTCACCTGCATGGAGTCCTACAGTCAATGCACAGAGAAATGTCCCCCGCAAGGCTGTCTGCACTGCCCTCCTGGGCTAGTCTTCACTCGGTCAGTTTGTTGTTTCAAGAGTACCACACGCTTGGAACCGTACACCGTGTTGCCTCTTGTGACCGGTTTTTCCCCTCAGCACAACTCCTCTGTGAACCATCCGAATGGTTGTGTGTATCAGGACTTGGTTCTTTTTCATTGCCATAGGATTCTCCACAGCAGGGATGGATGTATCACTGTTTAACCACTGGCCTGTTGAATGACATTGGGTGTGCTTCCAATTTTTGCTCTTAAGAACAAAACTGTTATTGCCATTGTGATATGAAGTTTTCCCATGAATTTGGGTTTTCATTTCTTTTGAATAAAGTCCTGGGAGAGTAATTGCTGGATCATATGATAGCATGTCAGTTTTATAAGAAACTGCCAAACAGATTTCCGGAGCAGCTGTACCATCTTATGTTCCCAAGACAACATATATGTGATGCAGTTTCTCAGCATGCTTGCCAGCATTTGGTGTTAAGACTTTTTTTTTTAATGGGCTATTTAGATAAGTAGCCATTGATATCTTATTATGGTCTTAAATTGCATTTCCTTAATAGCTGCTGCTGCTGCTAAGTCACTTCAGTCGTGTCCGACTCTGTGCGACCCCATAGACGGCAGCCTACCAGGCTCCCCCGTCCCTGGGATTCTCCAGGCAAGAACACTGGAGTGGGTTGCCATTTCCTTCTCCTCCTTAATGGCTAATGATGGTAAATATCGTTTTACCTGCTCATTTGCCATTTGTATTAAATCTTCTCCAGTGAAATGTTAGTTTACGTATTTTGCCCATTTTCTTTTTTTTTTTTTTTTCCCCTTGAGTTGTGAGCATTGTCTGTAGTCTAGATACTAATCTTTTGTTGGGTATGTGGTTTGAAAATATTTTCTATCCATCTGTAGCTTGTCTTTTCATCCTCTTCAAAGGGTCTTTTGCAGAGCCAATCTCCTTTTTAGCTCATAGATTTCCACGTAGAAAACATAGATTCTAGTTTCTTTTAAAAGCAGGAAGGCTTGATAATGCTAGGTCTGCAGTCATGCCCGACATCTGCAGGAAAAGCTGGCTGGTGGCTGCCCTGTGCAGAAGAGAGGTGGGGAGGGTGGTGGGAGGGGGGTTCAGGGTTGGGAACTCATGTACATCTGTGGTGGATTCATGTCAATGTATGGCAAAGCCAATACAGTATTGTAAAGTAAAAAAAATTTTTTTTTAATTTAAAAGAAAAGAAGAGGAGTGAACCCCATTGACCAGAACCCCATGACCTGCTTACCTCCTGCAGGCCATTTCAGTTTATAATCCTAAATCTTAAATCTTGGCTACTTATGTGGCCTGTATATAGAAGGCAAAGAAACTGTGAAAATGTTCTCATAATCTCAGGATTTATAAGATTTTTCATGGGAATTTAAATGAGCTGTATTAATCATGACATAAGAGAATTCAAATTATGGAAATAAAGCTTAATTCAAATGATAAAGAACGAAAGAAACATATTTTACAAATTCTTGTTTTTTCTAAGATTCTTAATCTTTTCTTTCTGATTTAGCATACATTTTTAGGTTTATAATGGACAATTTTGTTTCCCTTTCTTACTCTCTTGTCTTGAATGCAAAATGGAACAGCCTTAGTATAAATCATCAATGATATATAATGATGATATTTAATTTCAGAAGTATTCACCAATTTTTTAAACTAATCTCTCCAAATTAATTGCTGCACTAATTGGACTAAATTAGATAATTTAATTACAGCAAATGATCCTGTTTATTTGTTGTAGTACATATTTGGTCACATCCCTTGGGTTCAATGCATTTCCATTATTTTCATAAAGAGGAAGCAGATGGAGAGAATCACTAACTAGTTGTTTATGGCAGAAAGAAAAGCAAGTTATGTTTTAAAATAAGTGAAAAATATATGGAAAGTCAAGGAGATAAGCTGAGATTAATTAGTAAAGTGCTTTGGAAATGGAAAGCACCATATTTTGTGACCACTGTATATTGCAATTATTATTATAATACTTTACAGGGACTTCAATTTTTCTGTTTAAATCACCTATTTTGTAGTTTGAATTGTCAGTCTGAAAGGCATATAAAAGTATACACCATGTGACATCCAAGCTAGATGCTTTAATTATATATCTGGGAATGTCATAGCTTTAAGTAAAAATCCAAATGTATGTAAGAAATTCTCCACACACACACCCCCCACCAGCCCCAAGAAAATCTTTACAGTTTTGTCATGTAGATGTACATATAAAAATTATTTTACAACTCTTTCTAGGTTTCTGACATTGGAAAAAAGTGATCTCATATAGTCATGTGTACTTTTTGTAAGGGCTAATTCATATATTATTTTTTTTAAGATCTGTAAGAATTAGAAGATCTTACTTGCATTAAGTTAATATATCATATAAAGAATACAGTGGTACTGCCAATACAGTATTGTAAAGTAATTAGCCTCTAATTAAAATAAATAAATTTAAATTAAAAAAAAAAGAATACAGTGGTAATTTCTGTGAGCGACCCCATGGACTGTAGCCTGCCAGGCTCCTCTGTCCATGGGATTCTCCAGGCAAGAATCCTGGAGTGAGTTGCTCTGCCCTCCTCTGAGGATCATCCCGACCCAGGGATCAAATCCACATCTCTTATGTTTCCTGTATTGGCAGGCAGGTTCTTTACCACTGGGGCCACTTGGGAAGCCTGTGAAATAAATAGTATCCTCTGATAAAGTGTAGAAGAATTTGCTGATTGATCTACTATTTATATCCTCGTCACTCCAGGCAAGAATCCTGGAGTGAGTTGCTCTGCCCTCCTCTGAGGATCATCCCGACCCAGGGATCAAATCCACATCTCTTATGTTTCCTGTATTGGCAGGCAGGTTCTTTACCACTGGGGCCACTTGGGAAGCCTGTGAAATAAATAGTATCCTCTGATAAAGTGTAGAAGAATTTGCTGATTGATCTACTATTTATATCCTCGTCATCATGTATTCAGTACACTGAGAATAGGGTTTAGCAGTCTATAGTCTATCCTTCTAGCCAAGCACACAGCCTTCCTTTTTTCAGGCACAATTTTCTAGAATCCATATAAAAGTCATTTATGACTTGTTCTGACCCAATTTTAATTTTATGTTACATGCTATTTACATCACAATGGCATATTTAAGATTGCTTTAGTTGAAGTAATAACTTCACTTCTGTTTTTCACTCCTTTTAGCAATGAAAATGACAAACTAAAAATCTCTTCTCTGGATGTTCTTGTAAAATATGTGAACATTTTTCTCCAGTACTATCATCCTTCAAAATAATAATTTCCTTTTATCTGGTGGAAGACAAATAAATAGATACCCTGTTAATGTTTGCTTATATATCTGTGATATACTCTAATCATAATAATCTCATGATTTTTATGTTACTATTCAGTCTATTACGAGGATTAATTGGAGTGTATTTTGCTAAAATGAAGCTTAGTGTATGAGACGATCTGAGTAGTTCCTTTTTTTGTTTTTGTTAACTCAGCATTTCTTATTGGACGTGAAGTGTATAGGACATTAATTTGCAAATTCTTCATTCAGTTCAGTTCAGTTCAGTCGCTCAGTCATGTCTGACTCAGTGTTCGCTCTGAGTCATGCCTGTGGGGATGTGAGAGTCAGTGCTGGGGGCCAGTGAGGATGCACAGCCACACGGCTGCCGGTGAGACCTCAGAGGCGGGCTCCAGGGGTCTTGGCCCAAACAACTGAACACCGTTGTTACCGTCATAAAGAGGGAAAATAGGAACCAACAGATGTTGCAATTATTGATCATACCTGTCTCAGAGAGTCGCATAATGAATTACAAAGTTGATTTGAGGTCTGCTCCAGACAGAGAAGATTCTAAGTTATGGCTCTGCTAATAATGAGACTGGAACCCAGGCATCCCAGCTTATGATCTGGGTGAAGACCGCCCTCCCAGAGAAATGAAAGAACAACAGAGTCAAGCTAATCCCAGAGTGTATTGATCTTGAAGCCATATAAATTATAGATTCAAATTCCTTCTGACAATATTCAAGTTATATAGTCTCTTTAGCCATTGTTTTAATCACTATAACTGCCTCCTAGCTTTTTTAAAATTAAGAGGAATTAGTAACCAAATAAAATAGTACTAAACTTTAATTTCCTAATATCTGAAATACTAATGACAATATCTACCTTCTGTTACTGCTAAGTCACTTCAGTCGTGTCCGACGCTGTGTGACCCCATAGACGGCAGCCCACCAAGCTCCCCCATCCCTGGGATTCTCCAGGCAAGAACACTGGAGTGGGTCGCCATTTCCTTCTCCAATGCATGAAAGTGAAAAGTGAAAGGGAAGTCGCTCAGTCGTGTCCGACTCTTCGCGACCCCATGGACCACAGCCTACCAGGCTCCTCTGTCCATGGGATTCTCCAGGCAAGAGTACTGGAGTGGGGTGCCATCTACCTTCTAGGGTTGTTTTATTCACTTATTACAGTTCACATAAAACAGCCCAGTGCCCAAAGTGCACAAAGAGACACTTAATAGCAATATTCACTGTAATTATTTATTTTTGTTAAGACAGAAAATATGTAGACCTTTATCATAGTTGCATATAAAATGAAGCCACCACTTCATTCAGGTAGACTGTGAACATTTTATTTTGAAATGTCAGTTTTTAAATGCTTATTTATGTTCAAAGGGAAATTATAAACTAGATTGCACACCAGAAGTTTTTAACCTCTCTCCATTGGGACTGATATGGTGGATAAGACAGAAGAACAGCTGCAAAAGTACCACAACACTGAAGATGGCCCTTCAGCACCCCATGCATGTGCACACATGCACACACGCACACACACACATGTGTGCACACACACACATGCCCCGACAATGTAACTGATTGTGATTTTATGAAAATGTGATAATCATTTTTAAAAATTAATGCATTCAAATAAGTCACCCACTTTAAAACCTCAACATTTGATAATTTATAAAATAAAAATACAGTTATCCATTTTCTTTAAGAATTTGAATTGCATCAAGTAGCAGGAAAGTGTATTAAAGACTGCTTTGTACAAGCCCTAGCAAACATGAAATCAACTTTGGGCTACTATGTGTAATTCTCTTCACCTCCCTACAACTGTATTCATCCCTTAATAAAACCAAATAAAATGAGATTTTGAGAGTGGCAGTGATGTTTTTGTGGAATAACCTTAAATCAAGCCTAGTTAATACTGAACATTGCAAATGTTAGTTAACTTACAGGTATTTGATTACGAAAACCTATTTGGAACATGCCCCCCAGTCGCCCACAGCTGACAGACATCCACTGGACTGCCCCTTCCCAGTTGAAAACCCCTCCACAGAACTGGGAGTATTTACCCACATGCAATGCAAAGCACTCTCCAGTATTTTGTCCAAGGCTAGCAAATTTGAGATTTCTGTTTTAAGTTTATTATTGTTTTGTTTCCTAATGTAAGAAGTCGATTAATCCACAGCCCACCATGTAAAATACTACATATAGCGTGGGAAGTTGCTCATTATTGACATTTTATAGCATTCTCATTATTTTTAAGTTTTGACAGTTACGAATAAAGTGGCTATAAATACCCACGTGCAGGTTTCTGTGTGGACGTAAGTTTTCAGCTCCTTTGCGTAAACACCAAGCAGTGTGATTGCTGGGTCATATGGTGAGAGTGGGTACAGTTTTGTAAGAAATCAGCAAATGATCTTCCAAAGTGGCTGTGCCAACCTGCATTTCCACCAGCAATGAATGAGTTTCTGTTGCTCCACATATTCACCAGTATTTGGTGTTGCCCAAGTTTTGAATTTTCACCATTTTAACAGGTGTGCAGTGGTATCTCATTGTTGTTTAATCTACATCCCCCTGATGATTTATGATGTATAGTATCTTTCCATATGCCTGTTTGTCATCTGTATATTTTCCTTTTGGAAGTGTCTGTCCAAATATCTAACACAGTTTACTTGAGTTTTTTGATTTTCCTACAATTGAGTTTTTTTTGGGGGGGGGATTTTATTTTTTTTTTTAATTAAATTTATTTAGTTTTAAGAGTTCTTTGTATGCTTTGGATAATAGTTCTTTATCAGATGTATCATTTGTAAATATTTTCTTCACATCTGTGGCTTAGTTTCTTATTCTCATGTTATAGAGCAGAATTTTTAAATTTAAATGAAGCTCAACATCCCAATTTTTTACAGATTATTCTTTTTCATTTATATTTAAAAAGTCACTGACAAACCCTAGGTCATTTAGGTTGACTCCTCTTACCTTCTAGGAGTTGTATAGTTTTGCATTTTACATTGAGGTCTATGGTCCATTTTGAGCTAATTTTTTGTGAAGAATGTAAGATCCGTGTGTAGGTTAATTTTTTTGCATGTGGATGTCCATTTGTTCCAGCACCATCTGTGGAAATGTCAATCTTTTCTCCATTGTATTGCCTTTGCTCCTTTGTCAGAAAAGATCAGTTGGCTATAATATTTGTTTGGGTCTATTTCTAGACTTCCTATTATGTTGCATTCCTCTATTTGTACATTTTACCACTATCCCAAAGGCTTGATGATTATAGCTTTAAGGTTTACTCATTCTTTACAGTGTCAGAATTTGCATCATGCTATAGTTTCAGCTGGAACTTATAAAATATTGTGTTTTTTTTTTTTAATTGAGGAGGAAAGAAAATTTAGAGTGGCTTAGAGAAATCTTGCAGAAGGGACACTAAATTTCAGTTCACTCGAAATCTAGAATTTACGTACTTTTCTCAACAGTTTTTTTCCCACCATTTCATTTTACATATAATAATTATAAATAGTTGCTAAAATTTATTAGGCACGTGCATTGTAAGAAAGTTTTACACATACAAGAAAGAGTAATTTTTACAATCCATCTAAGAAATTACTATGTCCATTTTATATTATGGAACTGAGACTCACAGCGGGGTACCTAGGTTCACAAAGCAAATACCAAGTCTGGTATCTGAATGGTAAATTCCTCTCTGTAATAATTACCTTATCTTTCTAAATATTGCTGGAAGATCAATGTTTCTAATGGAATTTTGAAAAAAAAAACTTGAAGACTTACCACATTTAAAATTGGTGCTTTACATTTCTGTTATATTCCATTTCAAAACAAAAGAGACACTATTTCTGATTTTGGATAAAAATACTGTTGTACTCACTCACTTATCCATGCAACAAATATTCACTGTGCTCAACTGATGTCTTTTTATGTCCTTTTATTTAATCTCAACATGAAGGTGCTGCAGTTACTTTAGAACAGTTACACAGACTCAGTGTTCTGTGGTCCCAACACACTGAAATCTTTGTAAACAGATTTAGTGAGCAAAGAAATACTTTTGGGTTTTACTAAAAATTTCAGAATCCCCACCCCCTGGTGGGCTACTGTCCATGGGGTCACAAAGAGTCAGATATGGCTGAGCAATACGGCACAGCACAAAACTTTTAAGATATAAAAAGGAGAAGTACTCAAGTTCGGGTAAGCAATGAGAATGACCAGAAAGGAGGAATAAGGATTAGTGAAAGGAGGGGAATGGAATTGACTCCAAGGTCCATTGGTTTCTCATCACCATGGTAATGGAGACATCTGTCCTAGTGGACAGAGGACCAAGATGGATGGCCAAAGTTCCACCAGCTCCTGCTCTCCATAGAGCCTTAAGTGGGGCAGAAGTCAAGTGTTTTTACAAGTTAGACTTTACTATAACTCAAGGTCCTGCTGTCTTCAAGACAGCTGTTTGTTTGCAGAGGCCATCAGCCATTAATCAGAGAGACGGGGCCAAAGTTGCTGCCGGCTCAGCAGGCCCAGCATGTGGCTTTCAGAGCAAACCACCAGGTAAACAATACCGTGAAGTGGCTGAGCTCCTCAAAGAATTACCTAGAGACTAGTCTATTTAAGCCGGAAGAAAAATAGCACTTCTGCAGAGAATATCTGGGGCTTCCCCGGTGGCTCAGAGGTTAAAGCGTCTGCCTGCAATGCGGGAGACCTGGGTTCGATCCCTGGGTCAGGAAGATCCCCTGGAGAAGGAAATGGCAACCCACTCCAGTATTCTTGCTTGGAGAATCCCATGGACAGAGGAGCCTGGTGGGCTACAGTCCATGGGGTCGCAAAGAGTCGGACATGACTGAGCGACTTCACACCAGAGAATATCTGCAAGAAAAGTAGAGAAAATAAAAGCAGAAAAGTTTCCCATTGTAAATGTCTAAAGTTTTATAGCTTTCTCAATAAGGACTTTGCTTTCATAATTTATTTTAAAGGTAATATTCATAGGCTTAAAATAGAAGCAGAATTGATCCCCCCTTAAATATAGCTCCCCTGTTCTTCATCAGCTATGATGTTGCTCTCTTGTCCTACCCATCTACAAATAGGAGGCAGCCGCTGACAGTTCCTTCATCTGCTGTCCACAGGGTAACCATATACTTTATTCTCCAAACTTGGGACTTTTTTTGCTTGCTATAATTGTTAGATTGGACATAACAACAGCAGGTCTAAATTGGGACAGTTCCCAGGCACACCAGGACATAAGGCCCCCTACGCCGCACACAGTTACTTCAAGGAGAGAAGTGTGATTAGGTCACATTTGTAGTCACTGCTTTAAATCTAAATGGGATCCTGTATTTTTATTGGACTCAAATGGATATTTTATATTATAATGTGCTTCGATATAATTCTTTAGCCCTTCACCCACATTTCACTGACTAATCTACTGTTCATACATTTGAATACATTTCTGCAAAATATAGAAAAGACACTTACATTAAAAATTCCTCAGTATGCCACCAGATAGAAAGAACCAGGCCAGAAGGCAATCTTATAATTCATGTGGTCTTTCCACCTGTTTTGCAAAAGTAAAAACAAACTAAGGGACTTTGAGACTCTTCCCTAAGGTCACATTGCTACCTACAAAAGACAGACCTTTTATGAGTGCCTTTCCAAAGCACACTCCAAGCCACTGTCATTATCAGTGAGACCCAGAACTCAAACAGATGAGCCACATCTGACTCTGTAGAAACAAATCCAAACTTAGCACCAAATGATAGTGTCACAATGGTAGAATTTCTACCCTGCAAAAGACAATTAGACTGCTGAGTCATTCAGTTCAACACAATGAGTGAAATTAGCCCCCAGACAACTTTATTTTGTACCCATCTTTTAGCTAAAAAAATAAGAATGATGGCTTCACTTGTCGAGCTTGGAATCAGATTTTATCAGTCAAATTAAATGTCCCTGAAAAAATGTCATCAAAAGACTGGCTCCGAAAATTCATCTACATTTTCTGTGATGAACCTAACAAATTAATATATAATGAATAGATCTCTTATTTTTACTTCAGAAAGCAGGCTTGATTTATGTTGATCCTTCTTTCTTTCCATATTTATTGAGATGCAATTGACATATGATGGTGTACAAATACAAGATAGTGATTTGATGTAGGTGTATTTTGCAAAATGATTACCAGTATAATGTTAGTTAATACATCCATGTTATTGTTGTTCATTCGCTAAGTCACTTGCAATTCTTTGTGACCCCATGGACAGCAGCATGCCAGGCTCCTCTGTCCTTCACTCTCTCCCAGAGTTTGCTCAAATTCAGTCCATTGAGTTGGTGATGCCATCCAACCATCTCATCCTCTGTCACCCCCTTCTTCTTCTACCTTCAATCCTTTCCAGTGTCAGAGTCTTTTCCAAAGAGTTGGCTCTTGGCATCAGATGGTCAAGTATCAGAGCTTCAGTCCTTCCAATGAATATTCAGGGTTTATTTTCATAAGGAATGACTGGTTTGATCTCCTTGTAGTCCAAGGTACTCTCAAAAGTCTTATCCAGCACCACAGCTCGAAGGCATCAGTTTTTTGGCACTCAACCTTTTTATGGTCCAACGCCCACAACCTTACATGACTACTGGAAAAAACATAGCTTTGACTATACAGACCTTTGCTGGCAAAATAATGTCTCTTTCTTGATATGCTGTCTAGGTTTGTCATAGCTTTCCTTCCAAGAAGAAAGCGCTTTTCTAACTTCATGCCTGCAGTCACTGTCCATAGTGATTTTGTAGCCCAAGAAAATAAAATCTGTCACTCTTCTACTTTTCCCCTTATATTTGCCATGAACTGATAGGACTGGATGCCATGAAGTTAGTATTTTTGAATGTTGAGTTTTAGGCCAGCTTTTTCACTCTCCTCCTTCACCTTCATCAAGAGGCTCTTTAGTTCCCCTTTGTTTTCTGCCATTAGGATGGTATCATCTGTATATTTGACGTTGCTGATATTTCTCCTGGAAATCTCGATTCTAGATTGTGATATATCCAGCCTGGCATTCCTCATGATGTACTCTGCATGTAAGTTAAATAAGCAGGGTCATAATATACAGCCTTGATGAACTCCTTTCCCAGTTTTGAGCCAGTCCATTGTTCTAGGTGAGGTCCTAACTGTTGCTTCTTAATCTGCATAGGTTTCTCAGGAGGCAAGTAGGGTAGTCTGGTATTCCCATCTCTTTAAGACTTTTCCACAGTTTGTTGTGATCCACACAGTCAGAGGCTTTAATGGAGTCGATTAAGCACAAATAGATGTTTTTTCTGGAATTCCATAGCTTTCTCTTTTATCCAGTGAATGCCAGCAATTTGATCTCTGGTTCCTGTGTACATCTGGAGGTCCTTGATTCATGTTCTGTTAGAGCCTAGCTTGTAGTGTTTTGAGCATTACCTTTCTTGCATGAGTACAATTGCACAGTAAGTAGCTTGAGCATTCTTTGGCACTTTCCTTCTTTGGTATTGGAATGAAAACTGTCCTTTTTCAGTTCTGTGTCCACTGCTGAGTTTTCCAAATTTGCTGATATATTGAATACAACACTTTAACAAAATCATCTTTTAGGATTTTAAATAGTTCAGCTAGAATTTCCTTACCTCCACTATCTTTCTTTGTAGTAATTCTTCGTAAGGCCCACTTGACTTCACACTCCAGGATATCTTGCTCTACGTGACCACACCATTGTGGTTATCACTATCATTAAGACTCTTTTTGTACAGTTCGTCTGTGTATTCTTGCCACCTCTTCTTAATCTCTTCTGCCTCTGTTAGCTCCTATTTCTGCCCTTTATCATGCACATCTTTGCAGGAAATTTTCCCTTGGTGTCTCTAATTTTCTTGAAGATATTTCTAGTCTTTCCCATTCTATTGTATTCCTCTATTTCTTTGCATTGTTCATTGAAGAAGGCTTTCTTTTCTCTCCTTGTTATTCTCTGGAAATCTTTCTTCAGTTGGGTATATATTTCCCATTTCCCCTTGCTTTTCACTTCTTTTCTTTTCTCAGTTATTTGTAAAGCCTCCTTAGATAACCATGTTGCCTTCTTATATTTCTTTTTCTGGGGGATGGTTTTGGTCACCACCTCCTGTGCAGTGTTAAGAATCTCCATCCATAGTTTTTCAGACACTCTGTCTACCAGATCTAATCCCTTGAATATATCTGTCACTTACACGCATAGTCAGAAGGGATTTGATTTAGCTCATATCTGAATGGTCTACTATTTTCCCACACTTTCCTCAATTTAAACCTGAATTTTGCAATAAGGAGTTCATGATCTGAGCCACAGTCAGCTCCTGGTCTTGTTTTTGCTGACTATATAGAGCTTCTCCATTTTCAGCTCAAAGAATATAATCAATCTGATTTTGGTATTTACCATCTGGTGATGTCCATGTATAGAGTTGTCTCTTGTGTTGTTGGAAAAGGGTGTTTTTTATGACCAGTGAGTTCTCTTGACAAAACTCTGTTAGCTTTTGCCCTGCTTTATTTTGCACTCCAAGGCCAAACTTGCCTGTTAACTCCAGGTGTCTCTTGGTTTCCTGCTTTTACCTTCCCATCCCCTATGTTGAAACAGACATCATTTTGTGGTGTTAATTTTAGAAGGTCTTATAGGTCTTCATAGACCCGGTCTGCTTCAGCTTCTTTGGCATCAGTGGTTGGAGCATAGACTCAGATTACTGGGCTATTGAATGGTTTGCCTTGGAAATGAACCACGATCAATCTGTTGGAGATTGGACCCAAGTACTACATTTCATACTCTTGTTGACTATGAGGCCTATTCCAAGTCTTCTAAGGGATCCTTGCCCACAGTAGTAGATATATTAGTCATCTAAATTAAATTTGTTTCATTTAGTTCACTGATTGCTAAGATGTCGATGTTCACTCTTGCCATCTCCTGCCTGACCATGTCCAATTTACCTTGATTTGTGGACCTCACATTCTAGGTTCCTCGGCAATATTGTTCTTTATACCACTGGGTTTACTTTCACCACAAGAAATATCCACAACTGAGAGTCATTTCAGCTTTGGCCCAGCCACTTCATTCTTTCTAAAGCTATTAGTAATTACCCTCACTCTTTCCCCATTGGACACCTTCTGACCTGGGGGGCTCATCTTCCAGTGTCATATGTTTCTGCTTTTCACTCTGTTTGTGGGGTTCTCCTGGCAAGAATACTGGAGTGGTTTGCCTTTCCTTTATACAGTGGACCATGTTTTGTCAACTCTATCACTTCACACACTTACTGTTATTTTTGTGGTGAGAATTTTGGAGATCTCCTTTGGGCTTCCCTGGTAGCTCAGAGGTTAAAGCGTCTGCCTGCAATGCAGGAGACCTGGGTTTGATCCCTGTGTCGGAAAGATCCACTGGAGAAGGAAATGTCAACCCAATCGAGTATTCTTGCCTGGAAAATCCGTGGACGGAGGAGCCTAGTGGGCTACAGTCCACCAGGTCGCAAAGAGTCAGACATGACTGAGCGACTTCATTTTCACTTTCACTTTCTCAGCAACTTTCAAATATACATTGTTATTAGGCTCAGTCCCCACGCACATTGTACCCTTACTTTTTTTTTCTTTATCCATTCATTTCCATGTCTTGGTCGTTGTGAATAATGCTGCAGTGAACACGGCGGTGCAGATTTATGTGAGTTCACTTCCTTGGGATGTGCACCCAGAACTGGGACTGCTGGATCATGTGGTTCTATTTTTATATTTTTGAGGAACCTCCATACAGGTTTTTCTGTGGCAGCTGCATCAGTTTACATGCTCACCATATGTTGATCCTTTTAAGTGAAGTCTGCCTGAATCTAGAAATGTTAGTTCCAAAAATGAACTGGCTTATTGCACTTTATACCAAAGGTAGTTTAAGGATAAAATTTGGCCGAGTTCTTCTCTCCCTTGCTTTGAATCCAAATAAAGAATCTGAAACTGCTTGACGTATATAGAAATAGTGAATGTAATAAATGTTCTGATGGAAATCCTAGAGTCAGCATGAAATATGATCTGTGTTATTCAGAATGAGGGTGGCTCTGCTTAGCTGCACTAATGTTATGACTCTGCCATCTGTGCCATTATCCAAAACTGGACATGAAAGAGATCAAAATATAGGAATAGGATAGTGCAGTCTGATTTTGGATGGCAAGTAAGAGGATAGAATATATGCACATCATTTGCCAAGAAAGGGAAAACCAAAATGTACATTTAGATACAAGTAAGTATGAAAGAGTCATTAAGAAGAGAAAATATATAATTTTAAAGTTGTTTGTTTCTATATTTAGAATAAGTCATCATTAAACTAAAATAGAATAAACTTTAGGCTATTATTTCAAGCATGTCCATATGAGATTAGATCATGGTTTTCAATCATGTGAAACCAAACTTTACATTTTTCTAAATTTTCTAAAACACTGTATCCTAGTACTATCTGTCACATATTAATTCAATAAATAGTATCAAATAAAATGAAACAAGCTTCTAGCTTAGTTCAGTTCAGTTCAGTCGCTCAGTTGTGTCCGACTCTTTGTCACCCCATGAATCACAGCATGCCAGGCCTCCCTGTCCATCACCAACTCCTGAAGTTCACTCAGACTCACGTCCATCAAGTCAGTAATGCCATCCAACCATCTCATCCTCGGTCGTCCCCCTCTCCTCCTGCCCCCAATCACTCCCAGCATCAGAGTCTTTTCCAATGAGTCAACTCTTCGCATGAGGTGGCCAAAGTACTGGAGTTTCAGCTTTAGCATCATTCCTTCCAGAGAACACTCAGGGTTGATCTCCTTCAGAATGGACTGGTTGGATCTCCTTGCAGTCCAAGGGACTCTCAAGAGTCTTCTCCAACACCACAGTTCAAAAGCATCAATTCTTCGGCGCTCAGCCTTCTTCACAGTCCAACTCTCACATCCATACATGACCACTGGAAAAACCATAGCCTTGACTAGACGGACCTTTGTTGGCAAAGTAATGTCTCTGCCTTTGAATATGCTATCTAGGTTGGTCATAACTTTTCTTCCAAGAAGTAAGTGTCTTTTAATTTCATGGCTGCAATCACCATCTGCAGTGATTTTGGAGCCCAAAAAAATAAAGTCTGACACTGTTTCCACTGTTTCCCCATCTATTTCCCATGAAGTGATGGGACCAGATGCCATGATCTTCATTTTCTGAATGTTGAGCTTTAAGCCAACTTTTTCACTGTACACTTTCACTTTCATCAAGAAGCTTTTTAGTTCCTCTTCAGCTTAAATTCAATGAATATCCTGTACATATTAAGATTTGGGGCAAAATATTTTGATATCCAGCTAAGTAAAGCAGATATAATTTATTTGAGGAAAAACAAACAAACAAATAACCAATAAATTGGAAGTCTGAAGTCCTGGCTTTGAATCTAATTTATGTGTTGTGTGATTTTGGATAATTTATCAGACTTCTTGCTCAATAATCTTGAGGAAAAATGATAATCTCACAAAATAATTATATATATATTACAGTAAGAGAGTATAAAAACATTTTCAGTAGAAGAAAGACAAAGCACAAAACTGATATCCAAAAAAATGCTTTAAAATATTTAATCTTTCTTTCAATCCTTTGACACAGTGCTCAAATGTCCCCCGATCTGGAAGAACACTGACACTTACATATGAGTACTCGTGGAAGAGATGGTGTTAGAATTTTCAGTTTCCTTCAGGCAGATAGTTTCACACCATTACATGTAATTGCTTTAGAAAAGAAGCAGTAATGATGCAGTGCCCAGAATAAACAGCTCACTTGTGATTTTGTGAAAGACTCAGTAAAAGAACAAAATGAAAGAGCTCTGTCTCTGCTGATCCATGCCTGTCTGGGTCCACGTCCCAGGGATTACCATTATTAACTATGCATGGATGCTTTAAAGAGAGGTGTGTGCCCAGTAGATCTGTTTGGTGTGTTGATACAGTTTTCCTGCTCCTCAAACTCATTCCCATCTTCTTTCATCCAGTAAAGAGTGTTCCTTTAGGGGAAGATATTTGATAATAGAAGAAAAAGATGGAGTGGATAAATCAAAGTTGTTTTGAAGTAGAGAATTTAATTGAAATATAAGTTTTGCATTATCTACAAAAGGATAAAGATAAAGGATATTTATCTGCGTAGCGATAAAGAAGAGAAAAAATAATTGACTCTCCTTGGAGTGGAAAGTGAAAGTGAAGTCGCTCAGTTGTGTCCGACTCTTTGCGACCCCATGGACTGTAGCCTACCAGGCTCCTCCCTCCATGGGATTTCTCCAGGCAAGAGTACTGGAGTGGGTTGTCATTTCCTTCTCCTTGGAGTGGAGTGGCTGGTAAAGTCTTCTTGAAAGTGAAAACTATGAAACTGATTCTGGAAATGGAGTGGGTGTTTTCTTTAGTTCTCTTAAACTCAGTTGTAAGCTGGTAAATGGTTAATAGCCAGTTGGGCAGAAGAGCTTAATTTATAGCATTCTCTAATCTGCTTGGCTAAACTCTTCCACGCTGACCAATGCCTAGCTATCCACATAGAGTCACTGGATATGACATTGGGAAGAGATGGGCATTAGTCCTCTCTTTTGTAATATTTCCACCAGGCAATACTTTGGGAGTGCAGAAGAATGCCAAATACAGTAAAATAATTAGGAATGTATGAGATCTGAGGAGTTATTACCTCTATTTTTAATATAATTGCTTTAATTTTAAGTTTACATAATTTAATCACTAACATTGACTATTTTTAGCAATCAGCTTGCAACTTTCCTGAGTATTTAGCATTGGTTTCTCACATTCAATTTTTCACATTCTTTCAGAGATATGGTAACCAGAATGTAAGGGCATATTCTAAATGCTGACACATGCTATAATTTAAAGAGCAGAAGATAATTATTTGCCAGCCCTTGAGGGCAAGAGTTATTAGGAAGATCTTAAGATTCTCCTTGTATTCTTGAGTTATGGTTGGAAATCCTTTAATTGATAGATAAAGTTTGGGTTTTGGAGAAGGGAATGGCAAACCTCTTCAGTATTCTTGCCTTGAGAACCCCATAAACATTATGAAAAGGCAAAAAAAATATGACACTAAAAGATGAACTTTCCAGGTCGATAGGTGCCCAAGATGCTACTGCAGAAGAGTGGAAAAATAGCTCCAGAAAAAAAAAAAAAAAAAAAAACAAAGAGACTGAGCCAAAGCGAAACAACTCAAAGTTGTGGATGTGACTGATGATGGAAATCCAATGCTGTAAAGAACAATATTGCATAGGAACCTGGAATATCAGGCCCATGAATCAAGGTAAGATGGAAGTGGTCAAACAGGAGATGACAAGAGTGAACATTGACATTTTAGCAATCAGTGAACTAAAATGGACAGGAATGAGCTAATTTAATTTAGATGACCATTATATCTATGACTGTGGGCAAGAATCCCTTAGATGAAATAGAATAGCCATCAGAGTCAGCAAAAGAGTATGAAATGCAGTACTTCAGTGCAATCTAAAAAAGACAGAATGATCTCAGTTCGTTTCCAAGGCAAACCATTCAATATCACAGTAATCCAAGACTATGCCCCAACCACTAATGCCGAAGAAGCAGAAGTTGAACAGTTCTATGAAGAGCTTCAAGACCTTCTAGAACTAACACCAAAAAAGATGTCCTTTTAATCATAGGGTTAACTAGATGGCAAAAGTAGGAAGTCAAGAGATACCTGGAGTAAATATCAGGCACATTTTGCCTTGGAGTGCAAAATGAAGCAGGGCAAAGGCTAACAGAGTTTTGCCAAGAGAACACACTGGTCATAGACAGTTGTACAGAGTACAATAACAGTTGTACAAAGTCAGGCAGATAGACTGCCTGAAGAACTATGGACAGAGTTACAATGACAGTTTGTACAATTTGTACAAAATTACAAACTGTACAGTGACAATTGTACAAAGTTCCAACTATGTAACATTGTACAGGAGGCAGTGATCAAAGCCATCCCCAAGAAAAAGAAATGCAAAAAGGCAAAATGGTTGTCTGAGGAGGCCTCACAAATAGTTGAGAAAAGAAGAGAAGCGAAAGGCAAAAAAGAAAAGGAAAAATATATCCATCTGAATGCAGAGTTCCAAAGAATAGCCAAGAGAGATAAGAAATCCTTCCTAAGTGATCAATGCAAAGAAATAGAGGGAAACAATAGAATGGGGAAAATTAGAGTTCACTTCAAGAAAATTAGAGATAGCAAGGGAACACTTCCTGCAAAGATGGGCAAAATAAAGGATAGGAATGATATGGAACCAACAGAAGCAGAAGATATTAAGAAGAGGTGGCAGGAATACACAGAAGAACTATACAAAAAAGTTCTTAATGGCCTGGATAACCATGATGGTGTGATCACACACCTAGAGCCAGACATCCTGGAGTGCAAAGTCAAGTGGACCTTAGGAAGTATCACTACAAACAAAGCTAGTGGAAGTAATGAAATTCCAGTTGACCTATTTCAAATACTAAAAGATGATACTGTGAAAGTGCTGCCACTCAGTATCCCAGCAAATGTGGAAAACTCAGCAGTGGCCATGGGATTGGGAAAGGTCCGTTTTCATTTCAATCCCAAAGAATGGCAATGCCAAAGAATGTTCAATCTACCATACAATTTCACTAATCTCACATGCTAGTAAAGTAATGCTCAAAATTCTCCCAGCGAGACTTCAACAGTACATGAACCGTGAACTTCCAGATGTTCAAGCTGGATTTAGAAAAGTTAGAGGAACCAGAGATCAAGTTGACAACATCCACTGGATCATTGAAAAAGCAAGAGTTCCAGAATACATCATATGAAATGCCAGACTGGATGAAGCACAAGCTGAAATCAAGATTGAAGGGAGAAATATCAGTAACCTCAGATATGCAGATGATACCATGCCTATGGCAGAAAGTGAAGAGAAACTAAAGAGCTTCTTGATGAAGGTGAAATAGGAGAGTGAAAAAGCTGGTTTGAAATTCTACATTTAAAAAATTAAGATCATGGCATCCAGTCCCATCAGTTTATGGCAAATAGATGGGGGAAAAGTAGAAACAGTGACAGACTTTATTTTCTTGGTCTCCAAAATCACTACAGATGGTGACTGTAGCCATGAAATTAAAAGACACTTGCTCTTTGGAAGAAAAGCTATGATGAACCTAGACTGCATATTAAAAAGCAGAAATATTACTTTATTGATAAAGGTCCATATAGTCAAAGTTATGGTTTTTGCAATAGTCATGTGTAGATGTGAGAGTTGGACCATAAAGAAAGCTGAGTGCTAAAGAATTGATGCGTTTGAATTCTGGTTCTGGGGAGAAGATTCTTGAGAGTCCCTTGGACTGCAAGGAGATCAAACCAGTCAATCCTAAAGGAAATCAGTTTTGAATGTTCATTGGAAGGACTGGTACTGAAGCTGAAGCTCCAAATCTTTCGTCACCTGATGTGATAAACTGATTCATTGGAAAAGACCCTGATGCTGGGAAAGATTGAAGGCAGGAGGAGATGGGGATGACAGAGGATGAGATGGTTGGATGCCATCACTAACTCAATGGACATGAGTTTGAGCAAGCTCTGGGATTTGGCAATGGACAGGGAAGCCTGGCATGCTGCAGTCCATGGGGTCTCAAAGAGTCTGACACAACTGAGCGACTGAACTGAACAGATGAACATTGTGTAAATTTTATGAACTTATCTTCTGGAAAAAAGATTCCCAGGAGAAATATCAGAACCTCAGATATGCAGATCACCAACTCAGTGGACATAAATTGAGTGAACTATGGGAGACAGTGAGGGACTGGGAAGCCTGGCATGCTGCAGTCCATGGGGGTAACAAAGACTTGCTTAGAAACTGAACAACAACAACATGAACACATCAGGATCTTTTCTGTCTGTTTTCTGTCAGTTTCTACAAACATTGTAAGAAATCTTGTCCTTAGTAAAATTTATTCTAGATTGAGATTTTTTTAATACATATTTGATTGCAATGCTTATGGAATAATAAAAATCACTGAAAAAAGTTTCCTTATTATTTTTTTCTTCTGATTTTACTTAACCAATTGTATTTTTATTGTTGAATTATTATAGTTTCATTCTCATCAAAAACACAGTGAAGCTAAAAATGTATCATCATAAACTTTCTGGTGTAATTGGTGCCATAAGAAAAGAATGAAAATAAATCATTTATACAAGCTGAAAACTTTGTTTTATATACACAAAGTAAAAATTTATGATTTCAAAAGCACCAGAAAATAATAGAATGCTTTTTAAATGCCCAAAACCAGAATGTAACATCCTGTACAAGCTGGCCGTGTGTTGTAACACAGCATTTAAAATGGCAGATCCCATTTTTTGAGGTGTGGGAGACACAGCCCAACATCAGTAGACAAAGCTGTGTATGTGCTGATGTTTGGACAGAGACTGACACAGCAAATGGTCTCTTCTCTGTGGCTCTTACTTTGTGGAAACTATGGTTTAAAATCTGTGTAAAGTTATTCTCTTCCCCAGTGCCATCTTTTAGGTTGAAATGCAAAAGAAAATAATAGTAATAGTAATAATGCTTACTGTCAACCTTGCATTGATTTCAGTTCATTTATGAGCAAGTTATTTTCCTGACAAGCATGGCTCTCTAAGAAATTAGAATAAACTAAAGAGGAACACACTAGAAGGATGGCAGGGAGTCTGCACTCTTTTTATGACCTTCAGCACTTGACCTGGCCCTGGCCTGATTGAAACACATTTCTTCTAAATAAAGTACCTGATACAATTTTAGGAAAATATGTAAGCGCATCAGTTTTTTCCTTTTAGAAGATTCAGAACCTTGCTATATTTTGAGAAAATACTAGCTATAAAGAAAGACTCAGAAAACTAAAATTTTGCAAGAATTTGAACTATTCATTCTGATGAAATAAAAATCCTAGGAGGGTTTTAGAAGCTGATTATTCCTGTCAGTGGTGATCCTTGTAATCTTCATGGAATATCTATATCATACCTGAGAGTTTGTGAAGTGTTGTTGTGCCTACAGCTGCTTGGCATCCTGGAAAACTTGTCATGTCTGTAGGGAGGGTGCCATTATTGTTTCCATTTGCCCTGGAGGAAACCGAGGCTCTGGATTTCAACTGACTTTATTCACCTGGACATTCATTCATCTTCTCAACAGATAGATAAGATGCTGGTCATGCACCTTATTTTTTATTATTATTATTTTTTTTTTGCTGAATATATTTGATAACAGTCTAGGCGTCGCATCAGACTTTCCCACCTGGGGATCTGGCAAAGGAACTGGGAACTCCCAGGGAATCTGAATTTCGAGGACAGTGAGATTTGATTACAGAACTTCCACAGGACTGGGGAAACAGAGACTCTTGGAGGGCACAGACAAAACCATGTGTGTACCAGGACCCACAGGAAAGGAACAGTGACCCCACAAGACACTGAGCTAGACCTGCTTGTCAGTTTCCTGGGGAGGTGTGGGCTGGCAGTGGCCTGCTGCAGGGACAGAAACAGCAGTCCTGGGAGGTGTGTGTTGGCACACGCCATCTTGCAGGTCACCATTAGCCCTGACATAAAGCCCGTAGACTCCAGCACTGGATTGCCTCAGTCCAAACAACTAACAGGGAAGGAGCACAGCCCCACCCATCAGCAGACAATTGGATTAAAGGTTTATTGAGTAGAGCCCTGACCAGCAGGGCAAGATCCAACTTTCCCCACAGCCAGCCCCTCCCATCAGGAAGTCTACACAAGCCTCATCCCTCTCCATCAGTGGGCAGAGAGAAAAAACATGAACTAGAATCCATAGGGTCTAGAATAAAACCACAATCAGAGAGAGCTAACCAAAATGATCACATGGCCTTATGTAACTCAATAAAGCTACATGCCCTACCATGCTGGGCCACCAAAGATGGACGGGTCATGGTGGAGAGTTCTGACAAAACATGGACCACTGGAGAAGTAAATGGGAAACCACTCCAGTATTCTTACCTTGAGAATTCCATGAACAGTATGAAAAGGCAAAAAGGATATGACACTGGAAATGAGCCCCCCAGGTCAGTAGGTGTCCAATATGCTACTAGGGAAGATCAGAGAAATAGCTCCAGAAAGAATAGAGAGGCTGAGCCAAAGCAGAAACTACACTCAGCTGTGGATGCATCTGGTGGTGAAAGTAAAGTCCTATCTTGGACTTTACCCCAGTCTGTACCCCAACCACCAATGCCAAAGAAATGGAAGTGGACCAGGTCTATGAAGACCTACAAGACCTTCTAGAACTAACACCACAAAAATATGCTGTTTTTATCATACATGATAGGAGTGAAAAAGTAGGAATTCAAGAGATCTGGAGTAACAGGCAAATTTGGCTTTGGAGTACAAAATGAAGCAGGGCAAAGGCTAACAGAGTTTTGTCAAGAGAACCCACTGGTCATAGCAGACACCTTCTTCCAACAACACAAGAGAAGACTCTACACATGGACATCACCAGATGGTCAATACTGAAATCATATAGATTATATTCTTTACAGCTGACTATGGAGAAGCTCTATACACTCCAGCAAAAGCAACGCCTGGAGCTGAGCAGGTTCAGATCATGAGTTCCTTATTGCAAAATTCAGGCTTAAATGGAAGAAAGTAGGGAAAACCAGTAGACCATTCAGATATGACCTAAATCAAATCTCTTATGATTATGCAGTGGAGATGACTAATAGATTCAAGGTTTTAGATCTGGTAGATAGAGTGCCTGAAGAACTACAGATGGAGGTTCATAGCATTGTAAAGAGGTGGTGACCAAAATCATCCCAAAGAAAAAGAGATGCAAGAAGGCAAAGTGGTTGTCTGAGAAGGTCTTACAAATAGCTGAGAAAAGAAGAGAAGAAAAATGCAAAGGCGAAAGGGAAAGATACACCCATCTGAAGGCAGAATTCCAGGGAATAGCAAGGAGAGATAAGAGAGCCTTCTTAAGTGAAAAATGCAAAGAAATAGAAGAAAATAGTAGAATGGGAAAGTCTAGAGATCTCTTCAAGAATATTGGAGACACCAAGGGAACATTTTATGCAAAGAGGGGCACAATAAAGGACAGGAAAAGCAAGGGCCTAGCAGAACCAGAAGAGATTAAGAAGAGGTAGCAAGACTACCCAGAAGAGCTATACAAAAAAAGTCTTAATGACCCTGAAAACCATGAGGGTGTAGTCACTCACCTAGAGTCAGACATCCTGGAATGTGAAGTCAAGTGAGCCTTAGGAAGCATTACCAGGAACAAAGCTAGTGGAGGTGATGAAATTCCAGCTGAGCTATTTCAAATCCTAAAAGATAATGGTGTTAAATTGCTGGACTCAATATACCAGCAAGTTTGCAAATTTGAGCAGTGGCCACAGGACTAGAAATGATCAGTTTTCATTCTAAATCCCAAAGAAGGGCAATGGCAAAGAATGTTCAAACTATTCACTGTTGTGCTCATTTCACATGCTACTTATGTAATGCTCAAAATCTTTCAAGCTAGGTTACAACAGTATGTGAATAAAGGACCTGAAGATGTACAAGCTGGATTTAGAATAGAAACGGAAACCAGAAATCAAATTGTCAACAGCCATTGGATCATTGAAAAAGCAAGAGAATTCCAGAAAGACATTTACTTCTGCTTAATTGAGACCATGCTAAAGCCTTTGATTGTGTGGATCACAACAAACTGTTGAAAATTCTTAAAGAGATGTGACTATCAGACCACCTTACCTGTCTCCTGAGGAACCTGTATGCATGTCAAGAAACAACAGTTAAAAACTTACATGGAACAATGGACTGGATCAAAATTGGGAAAGGAGTATGTCAAGGCTGTCACTCTGCTTATTTAACTTCTATGCAGTGTATATCATATGAAATCCTGGGCTGGATGAATCACAAGCTGGAATCAAGATTGCCAGGAGAAAGATTAACAACCTCAGGTATGCACATGATAGCACACTAATGGCAGAAAGTGAAGAGGAACTAAGGAACCTCTTGATGAAGGTGAAAGAAGAGAATGAAAAGCTGGCTTAAAACTCAACATTCAAAAGACTAAGATCATGACATTCCATCCCATCACTTCATGGCAAAAATGGGGAAAAAGTGAAAACAGTGACAGACTGTTTTCTTGGGCTCCAAAATCACTGCAGATGGTGACTGCAGCCATGAAATTAAAAGACACTCCTTGGAAGAAAATCTGTGACAAGCTTGACAGCATATTAAAAAGCAGAGACCTAAATTTGCCCCAAAAGTTCATATAATCAAAGCTATTTTTCCAAATAGTCATGTATAGATGTGAGAGTTGGACCATAGAATTGACTGAGAGCTGAAGAATTATTGCTTTCAAATTATGATACTGGAGAATATTGTTGAGAGTTCCTTGGACAGCAAGGAGATCAAGCCAGTCAATCCTAAAGGAAATCAGCCCTGAATATTCATTTAAAGGCTGATACTGAAGCAAGCTCCAATAATTTGCCCAGCTGATGTGAAGAACCAACCCATTGGAAAAGATCTTGAACCTGGCAAAGATTGAGGGCAGGAGAAGAAGGGGGTGACAGGATGAGATGGTTAGATGGCAACCCCAACTCAATGGATATGAGTTTGAGCAAACTCTGGAGATAGTGAAGGACAGGGAAGCCTGGTGTTCTGCAGTGCATTGGTTCACAAAGATTCAGACTTGACTTAGAGACTAAACAACAACAAATATTTGACATAAATATGAAACGCCTCATGAACTTTAACATCATCCGTTTTTAGGGTCCATGCTAACCTTCTCTGTCATTTGAATTTCAATGTCTGCATTACTAAAGCAGCACCAATATGTACTTTTATATGAACAGATATTTCATTGACATAATTTAATGGTTTTTTGAAGTGTATTCTTCAATCTCTTCTTATGAGGATAAGAGAGAGGAGTGAAGAGAATGATTCTAAAGAAAGGAGGATAAGGTATAGAAGCAGGAGCTCTTTCCAGCATGCTGAATAAAATAAAGGTAAAACGCAAACCCTCGGAATCTCAACACTGAATTCATAGATTAGAGAGAAGCTGAGTTTCTGCCGGATTTTCACATTTCTGGGGTTGCTCTAAGGGACATTTCAGATATCCAGCTGCTTCCTTCGATAAATACCTTGTTGTACCTCAGTGCTTACTTTAATTCATTTTAGATAAGATCTATAGCCTTGTTTCCACACACCCTGAGACTTTGTGTTTATTCCATTTAAGTGATTTTTCACAATATCTCCCCCAGGGGTTATTTAGAACCCTGTTGAGTCAATTATTTGATTAAAATTAAGTTTGGTAACAAACAAACAAGATACTGATTATTTCCCTAATAAATTATATCTTATTTGGTCAAGACAATACATAAGTAAAGGATACACACAAACTAATATTGTTGCAGTAATTTTAAGTACAATTATTAGTATTCAGGATGTTAAATTTCAAACCAAGTAGAAAATTATTTTTCTAAGTGTTGTTAACCCCTTAGATTGTATATGTTCCTTGGATGTAATTAAAAATATCAGATGGGTAACTTTATACATATTTATGTGGGGGCTTCCCTGGTGGCTCAGTCAGTAAAGAATCTGTCTATAATGCAGGAGACCTGAGTTTGATCCCTGGGTTGGGAAGATCCCCTGGAGGAGAGCATGGCAACCCACTCCAGTATTCTTGCCTGGAGAGTCCCATGGACAGAGGAGCCTGGCAGGCTACCATCCATGGGGTCACAAAGAGTTGGATATGACTGGGTGACTAAGCATAGCCCTATATGTATGTGTACAGATATGTGTGCTGGGGTAGTGTGTGTATATTCATCTGCATGTGTTTGTGTATATTAATATCCCAAATAAACACAAATAGAAAAGGTATCTCGTTTAAAAAAAAAAAGACTGAATTCTTTGATGGATAGATAGACAAAATGAAATCCTGATTAAATATAGTATTTTATTTTTTAATCCTTTTTTAAAAGTTTTTCTTGGCATATAGTTGCTTTCTCTGATGGCTCAGATTGTAAAGAATCTGCCTGCAATGCAGAAGACCTGGGTTGATCCCTGGGTTGGTAAGATCCCCTGAAGAAGAGAATGGCAACCCACTCCAATATTTTTGCCTGGAGAATCCCATGGACAGAGAAGCCTGGTGGGCTACAGCCTATGGGGTCATAAAGAGTTGGACACAACTGAACAACTTTCAGTCCCTATATTTGCTTTACAAATATAGTGTTGTTTATTTGTAAGTTTGTATAAAGTTGTGTATATAGTTGTGTTAGTTTCTACTATACAGCTATTTGTATGCATATACTCCCTCGATTTTGGATTTCCTTCCCATTTAAGTTAAATATAATATTTTTGTGGACTTTTAGTCATGGAAATTTAGTCTTCAGAGTGTGTGTTGTGTTACCTTCATGACAAGCTCTTGCCTACTTTGACCCTGACTTTTTCCATAAGCTTTGTGGATAGTTCTAATGGTGCTAGAATCAGGCTCCCTATTTTCCTTCTGAATCTGGGTATCTTAGTTAGAAATCTATATTTAGCACTGTGGTGAGATGAAGGTCCAGCCATTCCTCATATAAAGATAAGAGAGAAAATGGTCTTGATTTTTCTATTTTCATTGAACTGGTGTAGTGGCAGGTAAAATAATACAAGGCAGGTAAAAATCAGATTTCTTACCTTAGTTGATTTTTCCTTATGGGGAAAAAAACTCAGTGCTGTTGACCACCATCAACATGACCCCAATAAGATATTTTGCAAATCATACCCTAAGGAATATTAAGCCATCTGTACTTTCTGACTAGTTTCCATTTTGTACAGACTGTCACAGTTTTGGAAGAGAATTGATTCAAGTGATTAACATGGAACTGAAGGGGAAAGCCTTCTTTGTATAAAGGTATTTTAATTTTGAGATATAAACTTTGATTCCTTGACCCATCTGATGGCTGGAGATTTACAATCAGCATCAGTGCAGTTTAAACAAAGCTTTATCTCAGTGGCATCAAAGGCATGGCTGAATCCCATCCTGTCTGTGGAGCCCGAGCCATGTGTCTTATAACTGCTTACAGAAAACTTTTGCTTCAGGGTCTCTTAATAAAGTCAGACTTGGCTGATCCCAGACTGAATGGCTGAGCTTCACCTTGCAGACAGCCTGGTGTACAAAAAGCCTCTCCTGGAGTCTTAGCAAATGAACAACAACCACGAGTGACCAGATTCATAGAGAACTTGTGGGGTGTCGGGCACCATACAGATTGCTAGTACGTTTAATCTTCTCAATAATCCCATGAAGTTGACATTAGGACCATGCTCTCCTACAAATGAGGTAACAGACAAACTCAGAGGTAAAGGAATGAATACAACATCCCATGGCTCATATATATCCGAGGAGAATTTGATCTTAAATATTCCGACTCCAGAGCCCAAACTCCTAACCACAACCTTAGACTCATCTTGTGTTATTAAATCAAAGAATACAGATGAAGGTATTTACAGATGAGCTGTAAAATGTCAGGTAGGTATGTTGATAATATAGCTTATTTCCAGGGGCACGTTGATGAGCATACAGTCAGTCCTGAATAAAACTTGATTATTAGTGTATTGTTCAAAATGAATACCGTGTGACTTGGTTTTGCTCTTACAAGTTTGAAATTATTGCTATTATTTTAGATTACACAATCAAGACAGGCTCTGACTTGGAAATTTTCTTTTCATGTTTTAGATTCATATGACATTGTTTCTCTAAAGAAGTTAACATTTTATAGTCCACTTGGGAATGTTATTTTATGCCGTATGATTTTTCTCCCTACTTCTATTGCATATTGGTAACTCAAGATATTTACTGACATTTTTTATGAGGGTGTTAAGGGAATTAATATAATAGAGTTTGTAGTTGATTTGCACTTGTTTGAAAAGCCCATGCTGTTAATAAAAACAGCACTGCTTTCCTGTTATCTGTTTTATCATGTGAGCATTGCCTTTCTCCTACAGTAGGAGATCCAAAGGGATTGATTCATGGTTTATTCCTCATTTCAAAGAAGGAAAAATAGGGTTACCCAGGAGTGGTTGGTGAAGAGAAAACCTACTAACTGTGTTTCAAAGACTTGAATGCTACCTGGAGTTCCAGATAACCATAGGGCAAGTGACATATTTCCCAAATTAACAACAACAACAAAAATGTCAGGGTAATGTACTAGACTAGAGCCCACTATTAGATTATTTTTGTCACAGCACCTACACAAGAAATCAACAAAAAAAAGGTCCTCTCTGTAATAGTCTTCATTATCCACTTCTCACTTCTCAAACAGCTATAGGAGAAAATAGAAATCATTTTACTTCCCTGAACTTCCCTGCTATGCCACAGAAATCAGTTGCTATGAATATTTAGCACTGAGTTCCTAGAACTGGAACAACTCGCATGTTATTTCAAGAATTGTGTGCTATTTATATAAATTGTTCCTGAATACTTATATTAGCATTTGGGAAATTAGACTAATTTAAAGTAGATGTTACCACTCCATGTTCAGTTTAATGACAATGTTCTGAAGGCCTAAAATTAAGAGAATATGCTATTTGTATTAGATTATCTACCATATGAGAGGGCTTCCCTGGTGGCTCAGATGGTAAAGAATCTGCCTGCAATGCAAAAGACCTAAGTTTGATCCCTGGGTTGAGAAAATCCCCTGGAGAAGGAAATGACAACCCACTTTAGTATTCTTGCTGGGAGAATCCCATGGACAGAGTAGCCTGGAGGGCTATAGTCCATGGGGCCACAAAGAGCTGGACATGACTGGGTGACTAACGCTTTTGACCATATGAAGTATATACATTCAATATACATTACTTCATAAGTCTAGAATGGCATTGTTAATACAAACAGCAAAACATTGGCACATAAAGCAATTCCTTCAGGATTAATAGGAAATCCTTAAATTGCAGGCACAAATTCAAATAAATTTATTGAAAAGATTTAATTAAAAAAAACCTATTATGAATGCATACTCATTTCAACATGACTGAAATTCACTTTAAGATCAAAATGATGCAAAAAAATATTTAGAATAATTCCCACTAAGGAAAGTTATATAGAATAGTTATGGTTGTAAATCTGTGCATGAGATCAATCTTTCATTCACTGAAATGCAATCATCAATAAGACAGAAGTTCTTTCCTCTCCAATATTTCACACATTGACCATTTGATTTTAATGAAATAAACATCATCTTCAAACTAAGTTTACATGCAAATTGGTTTTGGTGTTATATTGTGAGAGAAATAGCCTACTGAAGGTTTTGAACCCCTCTTTTATTTCAATAGGACCCTGGTAGCTCAGATGGTAAAGCTTCTGCCTGTAATTCAGGAGACCCGCATTCAATCCCTGGGTCAGGAAGATCCTCTGGAGAAGGAAATGGCAACCCATTCCAGTATCCTTGCCTGGAAAATCCCATGGACAGAGGAGCCTGATAGGCTATAGTCCATGGGGTCACAAAGAGTCCAACAGACTAAGCAACTTCACTTTCACTTCCTTTTAATAACAATAAGGTCATTGTTGTTATAATATCACTATGACTTACCTTTACACTACCTCTGTATTAGTTTGGATCTGGGTATTACTAGGTAGGAAAGTCATTATTCTTGTTCCTAATCCAAAATTTTTCACTGTATAATGTATAATGGATATATTTACCACTAATCAAAAATTGAGAGAGAGAAAGAAAGAAGAGAGGATGGAAGGAGGGAAAGCAGGGAGGGAGGGGGAAATAAGGAAAATTCCCTGTGATCATAAAGGAAATTTTCTTTATTGTTTGTACCACTGCATTTCTACATTTTAGCATCCCCAGATGACCTGTTCCTATTGATGTTTGTGTCCTTCTCATCTCATCAAGGGACTTTGCTACAATTCCTGAGAAACAACCTATGAAAGTTCCTTTGATTCATCTTCAATGCTCCTGGCTTTGTCTAGCTTCAGAGCCTCAGTGTGTCCTGTACCTGAGGCAGAGTAGGGCCTCAGTTTGGGTTCTACTAGGCGGCTACATTAGCGGGTGAGGTCATTCAGGTGGGTGACCCACTAGAACGCTTATAGGAATATCAGCCACCTGAAATTCCCTTCCTGTGTTTGTACTGTACTGTGAAAGTTGCTCAGTCATGTCCGACTCTTTGTGACCCCATGGACTATACAGTCCATGGAATTCTCCAGGCCAGAATACTGGAGTGGGTAGCTGTTCTCCTCTCCAGGGGATCGTCCCAACCCAGGGATCACACCCAGGTCTCCTGCATTGCAGGCAGGTTCTTTACCAGCTGAGACACCAGGGAAGCCCAAGAACCCTGGAGTGGGTAGCCCATCCCATTTCCAGCGGATCTTCCCAACCCAGGAATCAAACAGGGGTCTCCTACATTGCAGGTGGATTCTTTATCAGCTGAGCTACATGGGAAGCCCTTCCTGTGCTTGGAAGTTCCCCAAATCTATTATTTGAACCCAATTTCTTTAGTGTTTAAAGATATTTCTGTCCTTACTAAGTGCTCAGTAAATAATTTAAGTGAATGGATAATTTTTACAAAGCATTCATGGAACTTACCTCCTAAAAATGTCTACTCTTTTATATCCAATATGCTTTTCAGCATATTAGATAAGTATTAGCTAAGAGTGAACCAGGCTCATAAAATTAGTGTTTACTTAGTAGGATAACCTAGTTGAAATGTTTTATCCTTGTAGTACCTTTTAAGAATATAATACTCTGGTAGGGGGAGCATTTTGCATTAAACATTTTAAATTCCACTCTGATGTTTTATTTTTATTTATTTACATTTCTAAAGAGCCTTTTCAGAGAACCTATTGCATATTCATTTCTGAGGCTGAAAATGTATTTGTGTGCTTTATGATGTATACATAAGAAAACTGATAACAATATTTGTAGTTCTGAATCCCATTCAGCTAAAGTATTATTATTATAACACAACTTGTTTTTTAAAGTGAAATAGAAGTTTGAACAATTTTTAATTTTCTTTGTGTTGCAAAGCACAGTGATTTTGAGGGCAGCAGAAAAGTGTGGCTCAGAGGGAGGGCAGAGGTGGACAGGAGACAGTGGGGGCTGCGGACGCCTCGCTTCCATATGACGCCTGCACAGGTGGTGTGTGTGTGAGTCACAGCATCCAGGGAGGGTGAGGAAGCTAAGAGAGGATGAAATGCAGAGAGCAAGAAGATGGGATGCAGAAAAATCATATCACAAACATTAAGGAAGGGGAGAGATAAACAAGGCAATGTGTTAAAAGTGCCAAGTACCAGAGGGTCAGCTGTGTCCACTGAAAAGAGGGCCACAGATTTGATATTAATGAGAAAAGGACAGATGCAAACTTTGAACCAAAATGACATTTCTCCTTAGAACTCCGCTTTCTGACTTTTCATTGTTCCTTTAGGCTCTTCACTGGAAGAAAGTACTTCTTGATGTTCCAAACTCTTTTTTTTTCTTTGCTTGCAAGTGGGTTTAAGTTGCATCCATTTTAAAAGGACTTGGCATTAAAATTCTGAGCCTATAAGATGCCAGTTAATATGCTTGCTTTCCAGATTACTATTGAAGGGAATATCCAGTTTCCAGAAGGACCTCACTCATTTATTAAAAAAAAAAAAAAATGAAACAATGGTTATCACAAGTGTTTAAATAGTGACCTAAATCGTCTTAAATATGTTAATTTAAAAAAAATGAAACAATGGTTATCACAAGTGTTTAAATAGTGACCTAAATCGTCTTAAATATGTTAATTTAAAAAAATTGTTGGTCATACAAATGTTTAGTGTTGTGTAGACCTTTCCTGGATGTGAATGATTTTGCCATTTACAATTGATTTTAAAGCATTTTGAACGAGCATGGAAGAGAAGTCCATGAATGAAAACAGGACTACAGCGTAGTTGCTGGCATTATCATCGACCAGCAGCTCAACCAGTTTGGAAACCAGCTCACGTTCAGGTGACCTCAGGGCACATTACTGCAAGAAAGGGTCATCTTAACCCCAGAACACCAGAAATGGAAACCCCAGAAATGGAAAAGATGAGATTTATAACAGGAAAGCAAACACACACACACAACAATTGTGCAGCCCCAGAAACTGGGTTGCTATGATTATCTGACCTACTTCAAACTGTTTTCCCTTCTTTTGTTGACTGGTATCCTAAGGCATGAGAGAGCTAATTCGCCTGAAGCAGGAGCTACCTTCAGGAATTATGTTTACTTTTTGGTGGTCAAACACTAGGGTTAGAATTGTCTGTTCTTATAAAATCACATCTCCAGAAATTTTTGTAAAAGCCTGAAGGCAAATTTTTCCCCTCAGTACACAAATGTCAAATGGTTTTTATTCTAGCCTGTGGCACACTTATACTTATTAATTATGTCTTTTCCTTTATTTGGAAGATTTATGTATTTACTTCATATGGATTCATATGATATAGATTTCAGTATTTTTACACAAGAATAAAACTACAAAACAAACAAAAAATCAACACTATATTCCAAACAGATGAAAACATGAGAAGAAAAGGAAAAAGCAGAAAACTAAACCTTTGAAAATTTGCTCTAAAAGTAGTCATACTTATTGCCAGTTTGAGGAGGGCTTCCCAGGTGGTGGTGGTGTTGCTGCTGCTGCTGCTAAGTCACTTCAGTCGTGTCCGACTCTGTGTGACCCCACAGATGGCAGCCCATTGGGCTCCACCATCCCTGGGATTCTCCAGGCAAGAACACTGGAGTGGGTTGCCATTTCCTTCTCCAATGCATGAAAGTGAAAAGTGAAAGTGAAGTCGCTCAGTTGTGTCTGACTCAGCGACCCCATGGACTGCAGCCCACCAGGCTCCTCTGTCCATGGGAGTTTCCAGGCAAGAGTACTGGAGTGGGGTGCCATTGCCTTCTCCACCAGGTGGTGCTAGTGGTAAAGAACCCACCCGCCAATGCAAGAGACATAAGGGATGCAGGTTTAATTTACCCTGGGTTGGGAAGATCCCCTGAAGGATGACGTGACAACCTACTCAATTATTCTTTCCTGGAGAATCCCCTGGACAGAAGAGCCTGGTGGGCTACAGTCCATGGGGTCACAAAGAGCTGGACATGGCTGAGCAACTGAGCACTCACGGGAGGAGGGTGACTCCAGATTCAGAACCTGCTGCTTCTCTATTCTGGGTGGTTTCCACTGATGGTGGGTAGGCCCAGGAGGGAAGACCTCTGACGTGACCTCTGAGATGACACCTGCCTGGCTCCAGCCCCCTCAGTACCTTCACCCAAAGAGGCGTATCAAGTTGCTGGACTCAGGCATCTTAATGCCCAGTCTGACAACCTGGTGAGTGAGTCTTCCTGGACACACTTGGTGTGCTTGCTCACTAAATCATGTCTGACTTTGTGACCCCATGGACCCTCCAGACTCCTCTGACCATGGGATTCTTCAGGCAAGAATACTGGAGTGGGTTGCCATGTCCTCCTCCAGGCAATCTTCATGACTCAGGGATTGCTCCTACGTCTCCTGTTGTGTCTCCTGCATTATAGGCAGGTTCTTTAACCCTGGGTCACCTGCAGGCCTCTGCAAGACACAAGGGTTTAACTTGGCCATCAGCATGGATTAGGCCCAGCCTTAGCTAGGAATTCCACTACCATCTATGAAACACACAGGCCTGCCCTGCAAATTCCTTGTCCTCTGTACCCAGTATTATTTTTTTTTCCCCATAGCACTTACCAGGATCTATCAAATTCAACTTTGGCTTGTTTATGTGTGTGCCTCCCACCTCTCTCCAGTAGATCACAGGAGATGGATATTGTGCACCACAGTCGCTGAGGCACCATCCCAGGCCAGCAGCAGCCGCTCAGCCTTCCATAAGGACGTGTCTGCTAGACTCTGATTTTATAGCTGAAAGTGCCTTGGCCTGCATTTGGGTTCTGGATTTGAACTTTATACAAACAGAGACATCTTTTCCACTAGCCTTCTTGGGGGTGATGAAGAGTCTGCTTCTGAAGGCCGATTTTCAATACATTCAAATGTGAATCCATTCCTCTTCATCAAACCGTTATTCATGGTGAAGCACAAATGCTTCTGAATTTGAGCAGTGATATCCCAGTACACATTTTACAGACACATCTTTTTTTATTACCTATTACTCCTCATTCAAAACTATAGTAAAGGCACTAAGATTAAAATAGGACACTGACAAAACTAATTCAAGTGATATTTCACTGTTGCCCATATTGTATTTACATGTTTGGAATATGCCTCACGGTACTTTCATGACCCTTTACCAAATCCAACATTACTTTAAAATCATATAGATTTATATCATGCATATAAAAAGAATCTGTTTCATTACATAAAAGATTAGCAGAAGACATGTTGCTCTTTTTAAAATCATAATAGTTGATGTCATGTTGGCCTCATTTTAAACTAAACGTGGCATAAAATTTTTAAACAATAGTGTGATAGCAGCTCCCCTTTATCTTATTCGTTACATCTAATTTGGTCAAATTCTTTATCACCCCAAAGATCACAGAATAAGAAGGCTCATACACACAGAAAATTTCTTTCTGAGGCAAGAAAAATAACCACATCACATAGCACCATGCGCCACAAAATTTCTGCTATTGTCAGCAAAAGCGTGCAGCTCAAATTCTCGGCAATGTTTGCTTGAAACAAAAATGTCACATTGACCTCAAGGCTAGAAACTCTAAGAACTGGAAAAAGGAAATCTAAAAAATAACACCTTTATCCAGTGTTCATTAAATTTAGTTTTTAAAGTTTATTTTAAATTGTCAGAGAAAGTGTTTTACACTGTAAATTTTAATTGCAGAAAAGCAAAAATATATTATTTTCTGAAGTGTTTTTCAACAATGTGTATGTGTGTATATATATATATATGTACACATATATGAATATGTATGCACCCCCTTCAATTTCAGTCCATCCCCGCACTCCCAGGTGTGACCTCTGATGACAAGGTAGTGCTTATTGTGCCACATCTAGGACAGATTCATTGGCCACATTTGTGTTTTATATTTTTCGATCCTTCGTCCTAATGACCGCTTTCTACTGCTCACTCCAGGCCCTCATTAAGGTGCTACTCACATTTATACATTCCCTCGTATTGTGCTGTTTTAGGAGTGACTCTAAATGTTAAGATGCTTGTAAATATGTTCTTGGGAGTAAAGTGCACGAGGTCCTTATATGGTTTCTGTGTGTCTGTGCTCCCATTCATAGGCCTGTCTAGGCTGTCTTCTGAATACTACATTTCTGATGTCTGCGTTAATGGCCTATTTCTTCTTTATTTTTATGCTGTCAGAGTTAGGAGTTTCCTGCTGAAAGTAGCAGAATATTTGAGTGAAAGTGGCTGAAGCCACAGTGTTTTGTTTCTCTCCATGTCAGGAAGTTTGAAGATAGGGATCCAGTATTATTATATTAGATCAGTCAATCCTCTAGCCTCCCAGGCAAGGCGCAAACTCAGTGGAGAGAGGGAGCGGGGCACTGTCTCCCCCGGAAATGCTCCACACACCTTCCCCGTGTCTTACTGGCTATGATTAGGTCATGTGTGTGCACGTGCTCACTGATGCCTGACTCTTTGCCGCCCCACCCCATGAACAGTAGCCCTCCAGGCTGCTCTGTCCATGAGATTTCCCAGGCCAGAATACTGGAGTGGCTTGCCATTCCTTTCTCCGGGGATCTTGCCTCCCGACCCATGGATTGAACTTGTGTCTCCTGCATTGGCAGGTGGATTCTTTACCACTAGCGCCACCTGGGAAGACGATATTAAGGTGTATCAGTCAGTCAGGTCAGTCACTCAGTCATGTCCAACTCTTTGTGACCTCATGGACTGCAGCACGCCAGGCTTCCCCGTCCATCACTAACTCCCAGAGCTTGCTCAAACTCATGTCCATCGAGTTGGCGATGCCATCCAACCATCTTGTCCTCTGCTGTCCTCTTCTCTTCCTGCCTTTGATCTTTCCCAGCATCAGGGTCTTTTCCATTGAGTCAGTTCTTCACATCAGTTGGCCAAAGTATTGGAGTTTCAGCTTCAGCATCAGTCTTTCCAATGAATATTAAGGACTGATTTCCTTTAGGATTCACTAGTTTGAGCTTCTTGCAGTCCAAGGGGCTCTCAAGAGTCTTCTCCAACATATACTCATCCCTTAAACACTACTGACTGGCTGGTAAAGTGGGTCTCCAAAGCTTAAAGTCATTCTTATAGAAAACTATGTTAACAACGAAGAAAGGAGAGAAAAAAGGCTGCTTGGAGCAACCCAAACTCTCCACCCTCTATTCCTACTTGAACATGTAAGATTGTTTTGGAGATTAGAAGATTGAAGCTTGCATTGTTGCCTAGTAAATGCTTCCAGTGCAAATTTTTCTCCACCGAAGATTTCATTTTACTCATGGAGATCTGAATTATTGTGTATAAGTCATCCTCATACAGGGAAAAAGAAATAAGGAAGAGCACAGACCATGTATAAAGTGAAAGCTACTGCTTAGAAAGGTTTTCTGAGAAAGCGCTGCTGTACCTTTGTGACTGAAGCCTCATGCCCTTGGCCATTTCAGGGGATGTTTTAGACTGAGTGGACTCTGGCTTTTCCTTTCCCCTTCCTGATCTCAGTGGTGACCCCACATTCTCTCCCTCACTAACTGTGGGAGGCAACAGTCCCACTTGGGCTGTAGGCATCACCTTCCTCAAGAGACCTTCCCCCACCCAACTCTGTGCTGAACCCACCCGCCCCCAAATCTGGGAGTACTTGTGTTCATGGCAGGGGGATTTGAACATGGGCTCAAATATGTCACATTTCATATTTCCCAGAGGGATTTCCAGTTTGTTTTTGTTTTAATGGCAGAATAAAGTTCTTTACCAACCCTGCAAGGAAAGGGGTTCTGGACTTGGTGGAATCACTGCTGGAGTACCTGGAGGAACTGGTCTTTGCTCTGGGGTGCAACCTTGTTCTTGTTCCTGGCATTGCAGGGAGAAGATGATGCCTGACTTTTCTCTAGTGAAGTCTGGAGCACCTTCCATGTGTCTCTCTTGGTTCAGTCTTGAAAATTTGAAGACTTTATCTTCTTTTGTGCTTATAGAGCCATCCTTTCTTATTTTCTTACATAATAGCCAACTGCCTGACTGCAACTTTATGTGAAGTTATAAGTGATTCAGAATGGACATAGAGTAGAACTGTGTGTGTTTTCCACAAAAGACACTTAACTTGTAGGATTAACTGGCTCTTTTAATGATTCCTGATGGAGGCACCTGGCTGGCTAGCTGTCATCACTAGGGGGTTCCACCTAGTACTTTGCAAGGTTGGGCTCCCCAGCAGGCGTGATATGTGTGCATACAGAATTTGGTTGTCTATTTGTGTCAAAACTATTTCTGTCAGTTTATTTGACATCATAATAATGTAATTTAATAAAATCTCAGATAAACCAATGCTACATGAGTTTTCAAAAAAGGAGTAATCCTGTCTATAGAAAAATAGCTAAAAATGAAAATTGCTACCAAATTACCAGTAGGGAAGATGACTGCAAAAACTTGTGGGGAAGAACTTTTAATATTGTAAAAGTAAATAACCTCCAATTAAAATAAATACAATTATATTTTTAAAAAAAGAATAAAAGGATTATGCACTCAGATATCCTTCAGGGGTCCTGAGTTCTTACTTTACTTTATAGTCACCAAAAACTGAAAGTTTCAGATCATCACTGATGAGTTTAGTTCAGTTCAGTTCATTCATTCAGTTGTGTCCGACTCTTTGTGACCCCATGGACTGCAGCACGCCAGGCTTCACTGTCCATCCCCAACTCCCAGAGCTTACTCTAACTCATGTCCATCGAGTCGGTGATGCCATCCCAACATTTCATCCTCTGTCATACCCTTCTCCTCCCACCTTCAATCTTTCCCAGCATCAGGGTCTTTTCAAATCAGTCAGTTCTTCGCATCAGGTGGCCAGAGTATTGGAGTTTCAGCTTTAGCATCAGTCCTTCCAATGAATATTCAGGGTTGATCTCCTTTTGGATGGACTGGTCTCCTTGCAGTCCAAGGGCCTCTCAATAGTCTTCTCCAACACCACAGTTCAAAAGCATAAATTCTTTGACGCTCAACTTTCTTTATAGTCCAACTCTCACATTCATACATGACCACTGGAAAAACCATAGCCTTGACTATACGGACTTTTGTTGGCAAAGTAATGTCTCTGCTTTTTAATATGCTGTCTGCTGCTGCTGCTGCTAAGTTGCTTCAGTCATGTCAGACTCTGTGCGACCCCATAGACGGCAGCCCACCAGGCTCCCCCGTCCCTGGGATTCTCCAGGCAAGAACACTGGAGTGGGTTGCCATTTCCTTCTCCAATGCATGAAATTGAAAAGTGAAAGTGAAGTTGCTCAGTCGTGTCCGACTCTTCACGACCCCATGGACTGCAGCCCATCAGGCTCCTCCGTCCATGGGATTTTCCAGGCAAGAGTACTGGAGTGGGGTGCCATTGCCTTCTCCGAATATGCTGTCTAGGTTGATCATAATTTTTCTTCCAAGGAGAAAGCATCTTTTAATTTCATGTCAGCAGTCACCATCTACAGTGATTTTGGAGCCCAAGAAAATAAAGTCAGTCACTGTTTCCATTGTTTCCCCACCTGTTTGTCATGAAGTGATAGGAAAAGATGCCATGATCTTAGTTTTCTGAATGTTGAGTTTTAAGCTAGCTTTTTCACTCTCCTCTTTCACTTTCATCAAGAGGCTCTTTAGTTCTTCCTCGCTTTCTGTCATAATGGTGGTGCCATCTGCATATGTGAGGTTATTGATATTTCTCCTGGCAGTCTTGATTCCAGCTTATGAACATCTAGAAGTTCTTGGTTCACATACTGTTGAAGTCTGGCTTGGAGAATTTTGAGCACTACTTTGTTAGTGTGTGAGATGAGTGCAATTGTGTAGTAGTTTGAGCATTCTTTGTCATTGCCTTTCTTTGGGATTGCAAAGGCATTTCTGGAAACCTTTTCTAGCCCTGTGGCCACTCTAGTGAGTTTTCCAAATTTGCTGGCATATTGAATGCAACACTTTCACAGCATCATCTTTTAAGATTTGAAATAGCTCAACTGGAATTCCATCACCTCCACTAGCTTTGTTCATAGTGATACTTCCTAAGGCCCACTTGACTTTGCAATCCAGGTTGTCTGGCTCTAGGTAAGTGATCACACCATCGTGGTTATCTGGGTCATGAAGATCTTTTTAGTATAATTCTTCTATGTGTTCTTGCCAACTCTTCTTAATATTTTCTGCTTCTTTTAGGTCCATACCATTTATGTCCTTTATTGTACCCATCTTTGCATGAAATGTTCCCTTGGAATCTCTAATTTTCTTGAAGAGATCTCCAGTCTTTCCCATTCTATTTTTCCCTCTATTTCTTTGCATTGATCACTGAAGAAGGCTTTCTTTTCTTTCCTGGCTATTCTTTGGAACTCTGCATTCAAATGGGTATATCTTTCCTTTTCTCCTTTGCCTTTTGCATCTTTTCTTTTCTCAGCAATTTTTAAGGCCTCCTTGGACAATCATTTTGCCTTTTTGCATTTTTTTTTCCCCTTTGGGGATGGTCTTGATCACTGCCTCCTGTACAATGTGGTGAACATCTGTCCATAGTTCTTCAGGTACTCTTATCAGATCTGATCCATTGAATCTATTTGTCACTTCCACTATATAATCATAAGTTGTTTGATTTAGGTCATACCTGAATGGTTTAGTGATTTTCCCTACTTTCTTCAAATTAAGTCTGAATTAGGCAATAAGGAGTTCATGATCTGAGCCACAATCAGCTCCTGGTCTTGTTTTCGCTGACTGAATAGAGCTTCTCCATCTTTGGCTGCAAAGAATGTAATCAATCTGATTTCAGTGTAGAACATCTGGTGATGTCCATGTGTAGAGTCTTCTCTTGTGTTGTTGGAAGAGGGTGTTTGCCATGACCAGTGCGTTCTCTTGGCAAAACTCTGTTAGCCTTTGACCTGCTTCGTTTTGTACCCCAAAGCCCAAATTTGCCTGTTACTCCAGGTGTTTCTTGACTTCCTACTTTTGCATTCCAATCCCCTATTATGAATGGGACATCTTTTTGGGGTGTTAGTTCTAGAAGGTCTTGTAGGTCTTCATAGAACTGTTCAACTTCAGCTTCTTCAGCATTACTCGTCCGGTCATAGGCTTGGATTACTGTGAATCCAAGTATTGAAAGGTTTGCCTTGGAAACACTGATGAGTTAGTGTTGCAGAAAAAAAAAAAAAACACTGTTGCCTATGGGCCAGTATTGAAAAGAAAACGTGTTAGCTCTAGAGCTGAGGTTTGGGAAATTGATGTACATTTTCACACTTGGAATTTAAATAGCCTGGTTAAAAGAAGCTCAGGCACTTTTTAAAAATGGTTCCCCTCTTTAATTGATTGTTTTAATTAAATAAAAATATAAAGAAAGATTTTCCTGTATCACTCTCCCTACTCATGGCATTTTGTGCTGCAGAATCTTGAAGACCCACATGGCAGCAAGTGCCAGACGAGAAGCTCATGCTGTACCATGTAGAGGCCAGCTCATGTCTCCTGGTCCAGCAGAGAGCCCGTCCTTCCTCCAAGTCTTGTGGATGTGTCGGAGCAGGTGATGAGACACCCAGTGGTGCCCTATGGAGTCTGGCACCCCTGATAGCACTGGGCCAACTGGTAGACCCAGTGGAGGTGATGTGTGTGAGTCTATTCATTTGGGCTCCAGGCCTGGAGCTCTCTTACCTGCAGAGATGCTCAGATCCCTCTCTGTCAGCTCTAGCCTGAGATTCAGGCAGTCCTGCCTAGGTTTCCCCAGATAGTCTCTCAAGCCCAGCAAAGGAAAGGCCAGCTTGCTTTGAAAATACTATGCAGGTTCTCTGAGTTTACACCGAAACTGAGTTCCTCTTCAACACTCTCCATTTGTGTACGTGTGTGGTCCAACTCTGTGACCCCATGGATTACAGCCCTCGAGGATCCTCCGTCCATGGGATTACCCTGGCAAGAATATTGGAGTGGGTTGCCATTTCCTCCTCCTGAAGATCTTTCTGACCCAGGGATCAAACCCAGGTCTCCCATATTTCAGGCAGTCTTTATTGTCTGAACCACCAGGGAAGCCCATACACTCCATGTAGTCATGGAAAATTCCTATTTATAAATTTAATTTCTGTTCACCTTGCAGATTTAGACTTTTGTTTCCTCTTTCTATTTTGAATGCTATGCACCCTGTTTCCAATAATTTCTTTTCCTTAAACACATATTATGCAGCCACCCACACCTTCTTTTACACACACATCTAACACTTGCACTTGGTCTAAGACAAAAAGATTTCAGCTGGCCACCAAATATGTATCTTTCCATATTCTACCATAAGTTCTTACATTATTTCACAAAGCTTTGCATTTTGATGGTATCTAAATTCTGACTAACAATGTCATTTTCAATCAGTCTCTACAAAGTACAGTTCAGTCAAGCTGGAGGTAGATGCTAAAACATCCTTGCACAGTAGGCTAATGTTCAGTGGCGTGGGACTGTGTGGCTGGTAAAAAGAGGGTGGGTGGTAACACTATTTCCTTCAAACGCCTGCCACTCTAACACAAATAAGACACAGTTATGATTATAGTGATTTCTGCCTAGCCAGATGCTGTGTACTCAGCCCTTCTTGGCAATACTGGACTTTTCACAACAGTAATCCAAGTTCACATCATACTTTCTTATATGACAACTGTAGGTTGTCATGGGTGAAATGAAACTGTCAGTTTCAGACATGAGAGCAAGTGCTGATTTTTTACACTGATGCTGTCAGAATCAAGACTGTCATTTCTGGGTTTAAGAATGCAGAGAAATATATAATTACATCTATGAAATATGTGTTGGCTATTAAATGTGTTATTCTTTAGAGACAAGTCATTTCAGCACTCTCGTGGAGCAGCAGTGAGTACTGGCAGGCCCTTACTGGGATCTTCATAGCTGAATTCTGCATTTGATGTCTAGGGATTGGTAGAGAGCTGGCTGCCCTAGGCTGGGGGATTCGGGGGGGGGGGGGGGGGGGGGG